>OY978530.1:7425353-7665353 GCA_963854835.1 Megamerina dolium
TGTTTAAGACCGGAGGCGATGAGCTGCTCGCCCGCATGCACCAGCTCATAAGCAGAATATGGTCGGATGAAAGCATGCCTGATGATTGGAGGCTCAGTGTTCTCTGTCCTGTACATAAAAAAGGAGACCCCACAATTTGCGCCAACTACCGTGGAATAAGTCTCCTGAGCATCGCATACAAGGTTCTATCGAGCGTACTGTGTGAAAGGTTGAAGCCTATGCTCAGCAACCTGATTGGACCTTATCAGTGTGGCTTCAGACCTGGTAAATCCACCATCGACCAGATTTTCACACTGCGCCAAATCCTGGAGAAGCCCGAAGAAAAACAGATCGACACACACCACCTATTTGTTGATTATAAAGCCGCTTTCGGCAGTCCGGTAAGGGATTTCCTATACGCAACAATGTCTGAGTTCGGTATTCCTGCGAAGCTCATTCGACTTTGTAGAACGTCATTACACAACTCCCGTTGTGCAGTGAAAATTGGGAAAGACCTCTCCGGACCGTTTAATACCGAACGGGGTTTCAGACAAGGTGATTCGTTATCGTGCGACTTCTTCAATCTTATTATGGAGAAAATAATACGAGCTGCTGATCTACGACATAATGGCACTATCTTCAACAAAAGTGTCATGCTGTTGGCGTATGCCGACGATATTGACATAATCGGCATGAACACGCGAGTAGTCAGTGCAGCATTCTCAGAGTTGGAAAGAGAGTCGCGTCGGATGGGTCTTACGGTGAACGGGGGCAAGACGAAGTATCTAGTGTCAACAAACAAAGAGTCCCGGCGTCTTGGACAGCACGTCACTGTTGACAACTACGCTTTTGAAGTAGTAAGGGACTTTGTCTATCTTGGAACCAGCATTAACAGCAGTAATGACGTCAGCTTGGAGATCATGCGTAGGATAACTCTTGTTAACAGGTGTTACTTTGGGCTGAGTAAACAATTGAGAAGTCGAGCCAACTCTCGAAGAACTAAAACTACACTCTACAAGTCGCTCATCATGCCTGTCCTAACATATGGCGCTGAAGCCTGGACAATTTCCACCTCGGATGAGCGAATGCTTGGAGTTTTCGAGAGAAAAGTCCTACGCAAGATCTTTGGACCTATTTGCGTTGGTGGCGAGTACCGAATAAGGTACAACCATGAGCAGTACGAGCTGTGTGCCGATATTGACATAGTAAAGCGCATCAAAATCCAGCGGCTGCGCTGGCTAGGTCATGTCGAGCGAATGGAGGAACACGCTCCAGCTAAGAAGGTGTTATATTCGGAACCCGCTGGAGGACGGCGCAGAAGAGGAAGACCAAACCTCCGGTGGAAAGACCAAGTACTGGAGAACCTGTCGGCGCTTGGAATTTCTAACTTGCGCCTGCTAGCGAAGAACAGAGATGGCTGGCAAAGCATGTTATTTTCGGCCTAAATCGATATTCGGTTGTTATGGCCACATAACAAAAAAAAAAAAAAAATAGATATATATATAGATATATATATGTATATATATATAGAGATATATTTTTCGAACAACTCGAAAATTTAACCAGATAAAAAAAACAATTAACAAAAACTTCCAATTTGCATACTTCGTCATTATAATACTCGTATCAACACAGCTTTCGTACAGGATCATATGGCATTGATATTTTGCTCTGGTATCAAATAGGCCGAGTTACGTTATAAGTGCGTCTGCCCATGAAGAGATATCCACATAATATAATTTTACCCTAGAAGGGTAATATTACTTTTTATCTTCTAAAGAAAATGTTCGTCGATTCGACGAAGTCTGTTTTAAAACTTTAATTAAATAGAGAATGAAATGAAAGAAACTAAAATTATACATTTCTTTTAACAAAATTCGGCAATGTTGAATTTTATTGCATGAGATCACTTTAAAAATTAATAAAAAATATATTTTCAATTTTATTTAAAAAAAAGTAACAAAATTTAGAAGCTTCTAGTTAGCCTAAAGCAAGAAAAAAAAAACTAAAATTTACTTTTATTTTATACAGGAGGCACAAAGTTCACGTTTGTATTCCTCACAAACGTTTTGCATTTTTCGCAACATATCTTAGTCATACCGCGTTTTGTATATGGACCAAATCCACAAATTTTTCTTTTGGTCCTTCGTCGTCATTTCTATTACTGTCCTTATTGATTTTGGATTTAACACTAGCTGTCGTTTTCGTTGTCGCTGTTTTCTTTCGGTGTATTTTCGTAATTAATGGTTTGCTCAACCATAGCTCTACGAGTATTGTATGAAGCTGCTTCACATAATCTCTATAGCTTAAAAATTTCGTGACTAAACATATTATGAATGTAAATCCGATAAGTGGTTATAAATGCTATTATCAAAATTCCGAAGATCATGTACATTGGTGAACGATTAGTTTTACTTAAATACGACGTAACAGTGCACATCTGATCGAAAGTGTAGACTCCTCCTTTAGTGCTGATGTATAACTGGACCATGCTAGGCCTTTTATTTTCGGTATTTAAAGAACCTCCTTCGTTGCACGAAGATAGCATGGAAACAATGTTATTCGGTTTCGGCTTGGAAAAAAGAGTGAGCTCGTTATCGTAACAGAATATAGATGTATCGCTTTTTAGCCCGTTCAGTTCGTTCTATTAATTCATGCCACTGATCGCGTTTATGTTATTTATAATGATTGTCAACTACATTGTTATACAATCTTTTTGCAGGAATATCGATTAATTAATGATATACTCAGCATGGAAATGCAATCAACTAATATTGTTATTATACACCCGGAACTTTTGCATCACGGTGGTGATGGTGCTAATGTCGAAGTTGGTACCAGCAGTAACAGTTGCAACGACAACAACAATCTAACAGCAACTGCAGCCACAATAGCACCATTACCATCAGCAGCGGCAATAATAGCAGCAGCTGCTGCAGGTGGTTCATCTATGTCACCAACAAGGGCAAAAGCTGTATTAGAACCACTACAGCCATCATTTCGCCAACAGCAACATCTCAATATGCATCAGCAGCAACAACAACAGCAGCTGCTCGACCAACAACAACAGCATCAAAATCGGCAGCACCAGCAACATACACACCAAGAACAACATGACCCACAGCAGCAACATACCACGCTTGTTGTGCATAGCAGTAATTATCATCAGCAACAGCCACATGAGCAACATCGTCATAATACTCATAATACAACTGTTCATCATCCACATTATCATAATCACTTACAGCATCTGCAGCAACAACAGCAGTATCAACAGAATCTGTTGAATAACCAACCGCAGCAACAGCTTCATCTCCAAACGGCAACTACAACATATTTGACAGAAGCAGCGACACCGCCATCACCTTCGTTACCACCGTCGGGGTCAATGACACCGGCAATATATGCGACCGTAGTGGCGACAGCACAAACAACAACATCACCATTGGCACAATTAACACCAATTGTTTTTGCATCAACTACAGATCGACAACAAAAAAGCCACCACCATCATCATCATCATCCAAATCATGAGCATCTTCAACATAGGGCATATATAGGAACAACAACAGCAGCTGCAGCAGGAACAATCGCTGATGATGATAAAAATATTAAGGGTAAGTGTGTCATCATTCTCTTTTTTATATTAAGAGGAAAAGTATTACAAGTCTTATTTCAGAAGTAAGCAAATTGTTTTCTTTCAATGTTTAGCATGCCATTATAAGAAAATCCGTCGAATGCCTTAGATCATAATCATATTGCAGGCTTGCGACCTCTCAATGGTTAGTACTTTCACCTTGTGCATATAAAGTCGTAGGCTTGAACCTCTGAGGAGACAATTTAACAGATTTCAGAAAGACAAACATTTTTAGTTTTAAACGCTGCAAACCGTTCGGAAAGCAATTTGCACTAAGAACTTACTCTGACCCAGATTTTGCGGCCATTTTTAAATTGGCTTATCTACGTAAATTCTTTCCAATACACGCTCAACCAGTAGAGGTGGGGTAGAAATTTGCGGTGGTGGTTGATGCATTTACATACGTGCATCAACTCGCATGCATATTTCAAAGTTTCGCGTTTATAATAACTTACTTACTTACTTACTTATGTGGCCATAACAACCGAATATCGATTTAGGCCGAAAACAACATGCTTCGCCAGCCATCTCTGTTCTTCGCTAGCTGGCGCCAGTTAGAAATTCCAAGCGCCGTCAGGTTCTCTAGTACTTGGTCTTTCCACCGGAGGTTTGGTCTTCCTCTTTTGCGTCGTCCTCCAGCGGGTTCCGAATATAACACCTTCTTAGCTGGAGCGTGTTCTTCCATTCGCTCGACATGACCTAGCCAGCGCAGCCGCTGGATTTTGATGCGCTTTACTATGTCAATATCGGCATACAGCTCGTACAGCTCATCGTTGTACCTTATTCGGTACTCGCCACCAACGCAAATAGGTCCAAAGATCCTGCGTAGGACCTTTCTCTCGAAAACTCCAAGCATTCGCTCATCCGAGGTGGAAATTGTCCAGGCTTCAGCGCCATATGTTAGGACAGGCATGATGAGCGACTTGTAGAGTGTAGTTTTAGTTCTTCGAGAGTTGGCTCGACTTCTCAATTGTTTACTCAGCCCAAAGTAACACCTGTTAACAAGAGTTATCCTACGCATGATCTCCAAGCTGACGTCATTACTGCTGTTAATGCTGGTTCCAAGATAGACAAAGTCCCTTACTACTTCAAAAGCGTAGTTGTCAACAGTGACGTGCTGTCCAAGACGCCGGGACTCTTTGTTTGTTGACACTAGATACTTCGTCTTGCCCCCGTTCACCGTAAGACCCATCCGACGCGACTCTCTTTCCAACTCTGAGAATGCTGCACTGACTACTCGCGTGTTCATGCCGATTATGTCAATATCGTCGGCATACGCCAACAGCATGACACTTTTGTTGAAGATAGTGCCATTATGTCGTAGATCAGCAGCTCGTATTATTTTCTCCATAATAAGATTGAAGAAGTCGCACGATAACGAATCACCTTGTCTGAAACCCCGTTCGGTATTAAATGGTGCGGAGAGGTCCTTCCCAATTTTCACTGCACAACGAGAGTTATGCAGTGTCATTCTACAAAGTCGAATGAGCTTTGCAGGAATACCGAACTCAGACATTGTTGCGTAGAGGTAATCCCTTACCGGACTGTCGAAAGCGGCTTTATAATCAACAAATAGGTGGTGTGTGTCGATCTGTTTGAGGGTGAGCAGCTCATCGCCTCCGGTCTTAAACAACTCGGCAGGCAGGCCATCAGCACCTGCAGCTTTGTTGTTCTTCAGCCTTAAAATGGCCGTTTCAACCTCGTCATAGTCGGGTGGTGGAACATCAACACCATCATCTGTAATTGGGGTTATCGGGCAATCTCCTCCACTGGCGGAATTGTTCGTAGCATCGCCATTCAGTAATGTGGAGAAATGTTCCCTCCATAGGCTCAGTACACTCTGGACATCTGTAACCAGATTCCCATTTCCATCACGACAAGAAGAGGCTCCGGGATTTAAACCTCCACTTAGGCGCTTGATCTTTTCGAAGAATTTTCGAGTCTCATTCTTGTCGGTACACATCTCTATCTCCTCACACTCACGTCTTTCCAACTCCCTCTTCTTGCGCCTGAAAAGACGTCTCTCTGCACTCCTTTTCTCTCTATACCGCTCCTTAACAGCTCGCGTTGCGCCTGCACGCAAGGTTCTTCTGTAGGCGGCGTCTTTCTCTGCGGTAGCGTCGCGACACTCCTGATCATACCACTCATTCCTCAGAGGCCGGTAGTAACCGATTACCTCCTCGGCAGCAGTAGTCATGGAGTGGGATATATGTGTCCACCGTGCGCATGTATCATCAAGTGGGGGAGTGTTCTGCATAAGCAGATCCGATAGTCTAGTGGAAAATGCATCTGCTGTCTCTGGTGATCGCAGCTTACTGACGTCGAGCTTTCTCTGTGTGGGACTTCTCTTGTTATTTGCGACACATAAGCGTGTGCGCACCTTAGCTGCAACAAGGTAGTGATCCGAGTCGATGTTGGCACCACGGATCGATTTCACGTCCATCACACTGGAAGCATGCCTTCCGTCAATCACCACATGATCAATTTGGTTTCTTGTACGATGATCTGGAGACAGCCATGTCGCTTTGTGGATGTCGAGATGCTGGAATCTGGTACCACCAATTACCATGTTTCGTGCTGCGGCGAAGTCGATCAGCCTCATTCCGTTATCGGAGGTGTTCTGGTGGAGGCTGAATTTTCCGACAGTTGGACCAAAGGTACCTTCCTTGCCCACCCTGGCATTAAAGTCGCCAAGCACGATTTTGATATCATGCGGGGGCAGCGGTCATAAGCTTCTTCGAGGCGCTGAAAGAAGCTCTCCTTGGTCACATTGTCCTTCTCATCCGTCGGAGCGTGGGCACATATAATGCTGATGTTGAAAAATTTTGCCTTGATGCGGATTGTGGCCAACCGTTCGTTCACAGGCGTGAACTGTGAGACAAGATGTCGTAGTCTCTTGCTGACCAAAAATCCACATCCTAATTCGTGCCTTTCAGCATGGCAACTGTAGTAGATGTCACAGGACGCTCTTTTGGAGCAGCCCTGTCCTGTCCATCGCATTTCCTGGAGAGCGGTGATGTCAGCTCTGTATTTTTCGAGGACATCAACCAGCTGGATAGAGGCACCCTCCCTATAAAGGGACCGGACATTCCAGGTGCATATCCGTAAATCATTGTCCTTTTTTCGTTTGCGGGGGTCATCAACAAAAGCGGTAGTCCTTATCCGAGGCATTTTAGTTTTTTTCATTGGGGGGGGGTTATAATAACTACTAACGTATTACTCATACTTAATAAAGACTACAAAAGTTGTATTCGTTTTCTTCAGCCTTTTCTAAACGATTCTTGAAAACATATTTCAGCATTTTCTAGCTTTTCAGCTTTGTGTGTAGTCACTTTTCGTATAGGTGGCAGCAGTGGCTATAGCTTCTTCCATTCTAGCGATGGGCAGTTATATCAATGTTTTGATTAATGCCATGTAGAGGGTGGCATATTTGTTATGGTTTTTCAAAGTCAAACATTAGAAAAAAATCCTTCAAGAGTTAGTGAGAAACATTAAATTACACTAACGAAAATTTTATCAACGTTCTAGTAAATTCTATCGGTTAAGGGCAAGCCTTCTAAATTGATCGGTACAAATCAGAGGGCTGTATGACGTCAAATTTTCAAGAACTCGATTTTCACTATTTCCCACTTTTTTCACAAAAATAATTTCAAATTTTATTTGAAAAATTAGAAACCGGACGATAATATGGACGTCTTTAGATATCGATTTTTTAAATATTGCCTGGACATTCCAATAGAAAGACGAATTCGTCATACAAAACGGATGGCCGGTGATTTGGCCACGATGTTGAACTCACGCTAAAAGCTGAAATTCAAAATGTTATGTTGGCATATCTTGACCTATTCAGCGCTGAACTTAGAACTAGATCAAAGTCTGTTCATGAGTTGACTTTAGTTGTGCTGTAGCGTCGTGGCACTCCTGGTTTTACCACCTATTCCTCAGAGGCCGATAGAAATCGATTACCTCCTCGGCAGCAGTAGTCATGGAGTGGCATTTATGTGTTCACCATGTGTATGTATTATCAAAAGTGTTCTGCATAAACAGATCCGATAATCTGGTGATTCCAGCCTTATCCCGTCACGCGTGGGGTCAAGTCCCACGGTTATTTCTTTGCGATACATAAACGCGTTCGCACCTTAACTGCAACAAGGTAGTGATCCGAGTTGATGTTGGCACCACGTATCGATTTCACGTACATCAGACTGGAAACATGTCTTCCGACAATCATCACGTGATCAATTTGGTTTTTGTTGATATGGAGACAACCAGGTCGCTTTATGGATATCGAAATGCTGAAATCTCATACCACTAATACACTCATACCACTGGTACCTTTGGTGGTACCAGATTCCAGAATCTCGACATCCACAAAGCGACATGGCTGTCTCCATATCAACGTACAAGAAATCAAATTGATCATGTGATTGACGGAAGGCATGCTTCCAGTGTGATGGACGTGAAATCGATCCGTGGTGCCAACATCGACTCGGATCACTACCTTGTTGCAGCTCAGGTGCGCACACGCCTATGCGCACACGCAAATAACAAGAGAAGTCCCACACAGAGAAAGCTCGACGTCAGTAAGCTGCGATCACCAGAGACAGCAGATGCATTTTCCACTAGACTATCGGATCTGCTTATGCAGAACACTCCCCCACTTGATGATACATGCGCACGGTGGACACATATATCCCACTCCATGACTACTGCTGCCGAGGAGGTAATCGGATACTACCGGCCTCTGAGGAATGAGTGGTATGATCAGGAGTGTCGCGACGCTACCGCAGAGAAAGACGCTGCCTACAGAAAAACCCTGCGTGCAGGCGCAACGCGAGCTGTTAAGGAGCGGTATAGAGAGAAAAGGAGTGCAGAGAGTCGTCTTTTCAGGCGCAAGAAGAGGGAGTTGGAAAGACGCGAGTGTGAGGAGATAGAGATGTGTACCGACAAGAATGAGACTCGAAAATTCTTTGAAAAGATCAAGCGCCTGAGTGGAGGTTTAAATCCCGGAGCCTCTTCTTGTCGTGATGAAAATGGGAATCTGGTTACGGATGTCCAGAGTGTACTGAGCCTATGGAGGGAACACTTCTCCACGTTACTGAATGGCGATGCTACGAACAATTCCGCCAGTGAAGGAGTTTGCCCGATAACCCCAATTACAGATGATGGTGTTGATATTCCACCACCCGACTATGACGAGGTTGAAACGGCCGTTTTAAGGCTGAAGAACAACAAAGCTGCAGGTGCTGATGGCCTGCCTGCCGAGTTGTTTAAGACTGGAGGCGATGAGCTACTCACCCGCATGCACCAGCTCATAAGCAGAATATGGTCGGATGAAAGCATGCCTGATGATTGGAGGCTCAGTGTTCTCTGTCCTGTACATAAAAAAGGAGACCCCACAATTTGCGCCAACTACCGTGGAATAAGTCTCCTGAGCATCGCATACAAGGTTCTATCGAGCGTACTGTGTGAAAGGTTGAAGCCTATGCTCAGCAACCTGATTGGACCTTATCAGTGTGGCTTCAGACCTGGTAAATCCACCATCGACCAGATTTTCACACTGCGCCAAATCCTGGAGAAGCCCGAAGAAAAACAGATCGACACACACCACCTATTTGTTGATTATAAAGCCGCTTTCGACAGTCCGGTAAGGGATTACCTCTACGCAACAATGTCTGAGTTCGGTATTCCTGCAGAGCTCATTCGGCTTTGTAGAATGACACTGCATAACTCCCGTTGTGCAGTGAAAATTGGGAAGGACCTCTCTGCACCGTTTAATACCGAACGGGGTTTCAGACAAGGTGATTCGTTATCGTGCGACTTCTTCAATCTTATTATGGAGAAAATAATACGAGCTGCTGATCTACGACATAATGGCACTATCTTCAACAAAAGTGTCATGCTGTTGGCGTATGCCGACGATATTGACATAATCGGCATGAACACGCGAGCAGTCAGTGCAGCATTCTCAGAGTTGGAAAGAGAGTCGCGTCGGATGGGACTAACGATGAACGAGGGCAAGACGAAGTATCTAGTGTCAACAAACAAAGAGTCCCGGCACCTTGGACAGCACGTCACTGTTGACAACTACGCTTTTGAAGTAGTAAGGGACTTTGTCTATCTTGGAACCAGCATTAATAGCAGTAATGACGTCAGCTTGGAGATCATGCGTAGGATAACTCTTGCTAACAGGTGTTAGTTTGGGCTGAGTAAGCAATTGAGAAGTCGAGCCCTTTCTCGAAGAACGAAAACTACACTCTACAAGTCTCTCATCATGCCTGTCCTAACATATGGCGCTGAATCCTGGACAATTTCCACCTCCGATGAGCGAATGCTTGGGGTTTTCGAGAGAAAAGTCCTACGCAAGATCTTTGGACCTATTTGCGTTGGTGGCGAGTACCGAATAAGGTACAACCATGAGCTGTATGCCGATTTTGACATAGTAAAGCGCATCAAAATCCAGCGGCTGCGCTGGCTAGGTCATGTCGAGCGAATGGAGGAACACGCTCCAGCTAAGAAGGTGTTATATTCGGAACCCGCTGGAGGACGGCGCAGAAGAGGAAGACCAAACCTCCGGTGGAAAGACCAAGTACTGGAGAACCTGACGGCGCTTGGAATTTCTAACTGGTGCCAGCTAGCGAAGAACAGAGATGGCTGGCGAAGCATGTTATTTTCGGCCTAAATCGATATTCGGTTGTTATGGCCACATAAGAAGAAGAAGAATACGTTCTTTCGACATTTTTATCATTTCTAACATGGTCTTTCTTTAACATTATTAGAATTTAAAAATTTTAACATTTGTAACACAAATTTTTGATTAAAAAGTTGGGTGGAAAATATCATAACTCAAAAACTCCTTATAAATTATTTTTTACAGGGGTTTTTAAATGATATTAATATTCCTAATACAAAAACTCCTTATAAAATACTTTTTAACAGGTGATTTAAATGTATTTTTTAGAATATTTAAAAAAGTGACATGAGTTGGGCCACTATATTTCATTTAATTAGAAGATAAATTTAAAAAGACATTAAAAGAAATTAATGAAGAGTTGATACCAAAACTAGGTACCAACCTAGACTAATCAGTCGACCCAAATTTTGAAAATGCTTTTATTTTAAAACATTTATTTTATTTTTAGAATGTTCAAAAAGGTGGGTGACCCAACACTGCTAATTATTCAACCTAAGTTTATAAGATATTGGTTTATTGATGGAAAATTCTGTGACCTCCCTGGAGGGGTCACTGGATTTGTTGATAAGAATTCTTATTTTTTAGAATGTTCAAAAAACTAATTTTTAAAGCTTTTTCTTATCTTTAAGTGTTATTCATTAAAATTGTTATAATTGTTTTCGTCATTGTCGATAATGCGAGCATGAGGAACTGGTGCGCACTTAGTGCGGAATTATCTTAAAACAATTTACTTCACAGTTATTGTTTTTGTTGATAATAGCCTAGCCAGACGGCAGCCTAATTCCGGATTACCGAGTTAATTCGAATTAACTCGGGCATTAACTGTAGATAATCCGCATTAACACTATGAGTTAATTCGCAAAATAAAAGAGGATTAGGGCAATTTTCGATGACAACACTACTAAAAAATTTCTATTGTGAATTTTTCTCGATCCAACTTACAAAACAATAGGTGTGTTCGCTTATAAAAAAAACTTTCAACAATTGTTTCGACATGAAAAGCGTTGGCGAACAAATAAACCCAGCTGTCAATTACGAACTGTGAATGTCAATTTACAAGTTTCTGATAGTTTTCAGTTCACGTACTTCTTGAAGATTTTCTCATATCGAGAGTGACAGATGACAGAAATTGATAGTGATAGTAATGTAAGTGAGTAGACTTAATAAACCAGCAATCAGCTGTTCCGCAATACTGCCGTCTGTCAGGTTAATATTTTATTCGGATTAAGTGCGCCGGTAACCTGGATTAACGCTGTCTAGACTATAAGAAGACGATAATGCGAACATGAGGAACTGGTGCGCGATTATTTTAAAACAATTTCATCATTTTTATATTTGTTTTCAAATTATTTTTTAAGTGTTTGTATTCGTACTTTATCACCGATTTTAAAAACAGGTTTTCCTAAATGTTCGCGAAGCAAACGGTTGACTTCGTCAGTATGTTCACTTTGTGAACCATTTCCTTCGGAAATATGGTAATGATTAAATAACCTATTATAAACTTCTTATTAATTTTTTCCATTCACTTCACATGTCCTCATATCAATTATTCTATGAATGTCTTTAAAATTATATTCAAACAAAAATTTATCAATTACATCAACCCAATTAGTATTTTGTTGAATTTCAAATTGTACATTCAATTTTTTATTAATTGTTATATTAAATCTTTCTACAATTGCATATTTCCTTTCATTAAATGTTTGATACATTTTTATCTTATGTTTATCTAAAACTTCCTGAAAATGTTTATTTTAAAATTTTAAGTGAAGTAATTTTGGCGCACAATCAATAATTTTTAAAAACGCTTCAGTAGTACTTTTCCCATCTTTCTTTTTTAATGGCTCTATATAGGCAAATTTCGAAAATTTCTCAATTACATTAAGTATTTGTACCCTCTATTAATTCTTACATTAACAGTTGTCATAATTAATAAATCAGCTGCCATAATTAATTTATTCCTTTAGTAATTATTTTTCTCCTTCAAATTTTTTTTTCTTATTGGTTTATATAATTCTTTTGCTATAATGTCTTGGTCCCCATTCAAAAGAATATATTAAATCTGAGAATGAGTTTAAAAATAAACTTCAATAATATAATTTAAAAAATAAAAATTATAAATTATATTAAAAAAATTTATATTTTTTTAATATAATTTAAATAAAACAATAAATTTAAATCAAGTAATTATTCAACCATTAGATAAATCAGTTTTTATGAGCAGCTATTTAACTAATGGATGACTTACTTACTTATGTGGCCATAACACAACCGAATATCGATTTATGCCGAATGTAACATGCTTCGCCAGCCATCTCTGTTCTTCGCTAGCTGGCGCCAGTTAGAAATTCCAGGCGCCGTCAGGTTCTCCAGTACTTGGTCCTTCCACCGCAGGTTCGGTCTTCCTATTCTGCGTCGGCCTCCAGTGGGTTCCGAATATAACACCTTCTTAGCTGGAGCGTGTTCTTCCATTCGCTCGACATGACCTACGCTTTACTATGTCAATATCGGCATACAGCTCGTACAGGTCATGGTTGTGCCTTATTCGGTACTCCCCACCAACGCAAATAGGTTTAAAGATCTTACGTAGAACTTTTCTCTCGAAAACTCCAAGCATTCGCTCATCCGAGGTGGAAATTGTCCAGGCTTCAGCACCATGTGTTAGGACAGGCATGATGAGAGACTTGTAGAGTGTAGTTTTCGTTCTTCGAGAGAGGGCTCGATTTCTCACTTGCTTACTTAGCCCAAAGTAACAACTGCTTGCAAGAGTGATCCTTCGCAATATCTCCAGGCTGACGTCATTACTGCTGTTAATGCTGGTTCCAAGATACACAAAGTCCCTTACTACTTCAAAAGCGTAGTTGTCAAGAGTGACGTGCTATCCACGTCTTGCCCTCGTTCACCGTAAGACCCATCCGACGTGACTCTCTTTCTAACTCTGAGAATGCTGCATACCGATTTATGTCAATATCGTCGGCATATGCCAACAGCATGACACTTTTGTAGAAGATAGTGCCATTATGTTGTATATCAGCAGCTCGTATTATTTTCTCCATAATAAGATTGAAGAAATCGCATGATAACGAATCACCTTGTCTGAAACCCCGTTAGGTATTAAACGGTGCGGGACGTCCTTCCCAATTTTCACTGCACAACAGGAGTTATACAGTGTCATTCTACAAAGTCGAATGAGCTTTGCAGGAATACCGAACTCAGACATTGTTGCGTAGAGGTAATCCCTTACCGGACTGTCGAAAGCGGCTTCATAATCAACAAATAGGTGGTGTGTGTCGATGTGTTTTTCTAGGGTCTTCTCCAGGATTTGGCGCAGTGTGAAAATTTGGTCGATGGTAGATTTACCAGGTCTGAAGCCACACTAATAAGGTCCAATTAGGTTGTGGAGCATGGGCTTCAATCTTTTACACAATACGCTTGATAGGACCTTGTATGCGATGCTCAGGAGACTTATTCCACGGTAGTTGGCGCAAATTGTGGGGTCACCTTTTTTATGTACAGGACAGAGAACACTGTGCCTCCAATCATCAGGCATGCTTTCATCCGACCATATTCTGCTTATGAGCTGGTGCATGAAGGCGAGCAGCTCATCGCCTCCGGTCTTAAACAACTCGGCAGGCAGGCCATCAGCACCTGCAGCTTTGTTGTTCTTCAGCCTTAAAATGGCCGTTTCAACCTCGTCATAGTCGGGTGGTGGAACATCAACAACATCATCTGTAATTGGTGTTATCGGGCAATCTCCTCCACTGGCGGAATTGTTCGTAGCATAGCCATTCAGTAACACGGAGAAGTGTTCCCTCCATAGGCTCAGTACACTCTGGACATCTGTAACCAGATTCCCATTTCAATCACGACAAGAAGAGGCTCCGGTATTTAAACCTCCACTCAGTTATTGATCTTTTCGAAGAATTTTCGAGTCTCATTCTTGTCGGTACACACCTCTATCTCCTCACACTCGCGTCTTTCTTGTTCTCTTTACTTGCGCCTAAAAAGACGTCTCTCTGCACTCCTTCTGTCTCTCTGCACCGCTCCTTAACAGCTCGCGTTGCACCTGCACGCAGGGTTCTTTTGTAGGCGGCGTCGTTCTCTGCGCTAGCGTCGCGACACTCCTGATCTTACCACTCATTCCTCAGAGGCCGGTAGTAAGCGATTACCTCCTCGGAAGCAGTAGTCATGGAGTGGGATATATGTGTCCACCGTGCGCATGTATCATCAAGTGGGGGAGTGTTCTGCATAAGCAGATCCGATAGTCGAGTGGCAAATGCATCTACTGTCTCTGGTGATCGCAGCTTACTGACGTCGAGCTTTCTCTGTGTGGGACTTCTCTTATTATTTGCGACACATAAACGTGGGCGCACCTTAGCTGCACCTCCGAGTCAATGTTGGCACCACGGATCGATTTCACTTCCATCACACTGGAAGCATGTCTTCCGTCAATCACCACATGATCAATTTGGTTTCTTGTACGATGATCTGGAGACAGCCATGTCGCTTTTGGATGTCGAGATGCTGGAATCTGGTACCATCAATTACCATGTTTCGTGCTGCGGCGAAGTCGATCAGCCTCATTCCGTTATCGGAGGTGTTCTGGTAGAGGCCGAATTTTCCGACAGTTGGACCAAAGGTACCTTCCTTGCAGCGGTCGTAAGCTTCTTCGAGGCGCTGGAAGAAGCTCTCTTTGGTCCCATTGTCCTTCCATCCGTCGGAGCGTGTGCACATATAAGGCTGATGTTAAAGAATTTTGCCTTGATGCGGAATGTGGCCAGCCGTTTTTCAAAGGCGTGAAATGAGAGACCAGATGTCGTACTCTCTTGCTGACCAAAAATCTGCATCCTAATTCGTGCCTTTCAGCATGGCAACTGTAGTAAATATCAGAGGATGTTTTTTTGGAGCAGCCCTGTCCCGTCCATCGTATTTCCTGGAGGGCGGTGATGTCAGCTCTGTATTTTCCGAGGACATCAACCAGCTGGATAGAGGCACCCTCCCTGTAAAGGGACCGGACATTGCAGTTACATATCATGGTCCTTATTTCGTTTGCGGGGGTCATCAACAAAGGGGGTAGTCCGTTTCCGAGGCATTTTTACATTATTCACGGTTGCGATTTTTATATGGCGAGTCCCAACCCCAACGCACAACCTCTAACCATCTTTCATGAGCGTTAAATTCTACTCGAATCAATTCACTGAATTCTGTCAATTATAATGCAACACTTATTTTGTACTAACTATGTCCAACAACAATTTATTTAATCAACTCTATTCAATCAACTATTTTATTAGTTAGGAAGGGAGGTTTCTGGAACAGAGGTGCAGAGGTGCAGAGAATGACGTCATCGGTTTGTGTCCAGGATATTTTGTTGTGTCGTGGGTGTGTGTCTAGGATGTTTCATTAGGTTGTGGGTGTGTGTCTTGGGCGAGAGCTTACAAGTTGTGGTTTGATATGAAGCTTTAATCAGGTAATCGTGGTTTGGTGCTCGTGTGAAAATTGACGACATAAACCAGAGAACTTTTAATACCGTAGAAATCCTACTTTGGCTTTTGAGCCTATTTCTGATTACAATATCAGGGTCACCTAATAGAGTTGCAGCAGAGAACTTTTAATACCAGATAAGTCGTAATTTGGCTTTTGAGCTTATTTCTGATTACAAATATCAGGGTCGCTTAACAGAGTAGTTATAGGTATACTCCATTCACGCAATGCATATATTTATAAATATATTTGAAGAGAGCATTGCCATAACAAGGAGAGCAAATGCTGTAAATTAACATAGCAAAATAATATTGAACTTAATATAGCAGCGCGACTTTTTTATAGACATATGTGGATTTTGCTATTTACATGATTGATTATGAGGAATTACAAATTAGAAACAAAAAAGCGACAACTCGATTTTGCATGCGTCCACAATATATGAATATATGCAGATTGGTAGGTTGTATGGGGGAGAGTGGAAGTGTTTTTATTTCTTTGTTTTGTTTTGTTTACGATTTTGATACAATCGTATTCTGTGCAGAATGTATAAAAATACTTTTATCATTTTTAATTGATTGCCATTGATTGCCATTGATACCCTGATTTACTGCAAACAAATTTAAATAATACTTACCAATTAAATGCTAACCACCATTTCCTACAAATCATGATTATGATAATTATGATATTTATTTAATTGCTATTCTATCAAAAATTCAAATTAATCATATTTATTAATTTATTAATGTGCGAGTAGTAATATTATTTTAGTAATATTATTAATAATAATATGATAATGGTATAATTTTAGTACATAATAATCGAAAAGTAGTAATACTAACAATATTTAATATAAATCAGTAATAGTATTAATAATAATAATCGAAAAGTAGTAATAATAGCAATATATATCATATTTTCAGTAATACTAGTATTAATAAAAACCATTATATCAGCAACAATAACTCCGTATTAGCACCGTTTAAGCTCTTAAAAGCTAAGTAAATTTATGCGCTGTGGATCAAAAACATTAGGGCGACATTTTATGCTGAAGTTTTGTTGGTTTCAATAGCAGTTCCAACTTTCAGCAAAAGCCGACCTTTTTAAATAGGCTTGTATAAGTCCAGCGTTATGAAAACAACGTCAGCGTGAAATTAAATGTAGGGAAGTATGCCCTTTTCTGAGAGGACACACTTAGGCCAGAAAGGCCCATTGTGATACCACTGAGCTTCTCTTCCAATACTGTTGTGCGTGTTAAATTTGGACAGTATTAGAAAGGATCTACTTATATTAGCCGGTTCCGGCAGAACTCTTGTGACATCACTTTAACTTAGTTTGTCACAGAGCTCTTTTAGAAGCTTTTTCATGGCAAGTTGTTACTGTCGGAAGAATTGCCAATTGCTTGCCGACAGGTGGGTACCGTTCGAAAGAAAAATCTTATCGACATTAAAATTGTTATGCATCAGCCGGGAATTGAACCACGACCTACAGATCAGAAGGCGAACACACTAACCACTGAGCTACGGCACCCACATGTTTAATTAATATATACAAAATGCACAGAATTTTTATATGTTGCCGTAGCTCATTGGTTAGCGCGTTGACGTTCTGATCTGTGGTTGTGAGTTCGACCCCCGGCAGTGGAAGTAGAGTTTTAATATCTAAAGTACTTTTCTTTAAAATGGTACTCCACTTATCGGTAAGCAATTTGACAATACAATACTTAGGGCATAAATAGTAAACAAAGAGCTCTGTTACAAAGCTAGCAAAGTAAGTGTACTTTGCTAGTACTTTAATAATTCTTTTTTTATGTAAGAATTTATGTTGTTTTTAATAAAATTTTTTGTAATAAATGTTTTTAATAAAAAAAAAGTAAATATATTTTACGAAAAAAAAACTTGATTGCTCTTTTCGGGATTTGAACCTGGGCCTTTCCCAATGGAGAACTTCGGTCTAACCACTTTGCTGACGGACTGTCTGTGTGGCGTTGGCTAAAAAGTAGTTTTATCTTGCACTATTTAAATTGAGAGATGTAAAATCACACAAATAGGAACAAGAGAAACGCAACGGTCAAAATATCTCACGATGCCCTTAAGAATGTGATGTGAAATATACGGAAAGTTTCAGACATGGCTCACGTTAAATTTACTAATCTATTTACCAATATGCTTCTTGCAATGTGATGTGATCCTTTTTCCACTCGAGAACGATGCTTACAATCCTTGTCATAAGTACGACGACATGGAGTATCAGCATCACCACGATGACCTGAATCACGATGTTCCTTTCGTTATCCTGATGAATTCGATCTTATTTGCTTGCGTCGTAGGCAGAAATCACGGGCCATATGTCATATTTTTTCGATATTAAGCACTTACCAGTAAATTTATTTTTGCGTTGATTCCTTGTTCTTGCTCTAGACTTCATATTTGATTGATGGCAATCACGTGTTTTGTGTCCTCGTTTGTCGCAAATGAAGAACTTACCAGTAAATTTGTTTTAGCGTCAACCTGTTTTCCTTGCTTCATGCTTCACCACTGATTTTACTGCATGAAGCACTGTTTCAACTAGATCTGTTTCTGCATTTACTTGGTGTGGCATTAGTCGACATATCAAACTGGCGGCTTCATACGTCAAAGCACTACTGACTGTTTCGGCATATCTATTCCTTGGTGACATAACTAGGGCATGCTTTTTCTCTACATCACGTATACAGTCAATGAACGCCTCTATTTTTAATTTCTCGGTGAATTCTTTCGAATTATAAGAGAACGCCAGATGACATAAGCGCTCAATGTCGAAAGCGAAGTCCTGAAGGCTCTCTTTACCACGTTTCACACGCGATATTAATTCCACTCGATTCAATTGACTCGATTATTGACTATATTCGTTTCCATATTTCCGCTGATGTGTGTCCATCAGTGATTGATAGCTACCACGATCTTTTTTTGGAACCATCTACAAGACTTCTGACACATCAGCTTTTAATGCCACCATTAAAAGGTAATGCGCTTTTGTCTCGAGTTGAAGCTTGAAGATGTTTAATGGTGTGGTTCCATCAAATGTTGGTAACTTTAGTTTGATTGTATTAGAATCTCTAATCACTGATGTGTTCATGCTGTAATTTCTCGAACTTATCTTCCAAGTCATCTACATGTTCCTTTAGATCCGTGACTTTTTCATTATTAGCTGCGGAAATTTCCTGAAATCTAATCTCAATTCCTTTTTGTAGATTTCTTTTCTTGAATTTCCACACGCAATTAAGCCGAATGTTCTTGAAGCTTGGAGTCAATTGTTTTCTAGAATTCCCCGATAACCTTTTCATTGTGAGTTGTGATTGTGATTCGTGAAAGTCACCAATAAGAGTGGACGTGTTTGATAGAGTCGGAAAAGTTATTGTTTTCGGTATAAAAAAAAAAAAAAATTTTAATATTTTGCGAAAAGACGCTAAGAAACTCAAGGAGTTATTTCGGTGATTTGTTTTTTTTTTTTTTTTTTTTTTAGAAAAAAAAAATAAAATAATATCGTTTGCAAACAATTTGTTTATAATATGAGTGTTCAGCGCTCTCCTCCCCGGCAACGGCAATCGCCTGTTAATGTGTGTGTAAACAATAATTTGCAATCACCCGCGCAAACCCCCCCGATTAGTGCATTATCAAAAAAAACAGTTGATACACACTGCACAAGTGAAAGTAACAGTGTTAATCTTTTGCCTGTACATATTCCTCACTCTAACACTACATCAAAATTTGCAACAACAATAAATACAGACAAAAAAAATAGTTTGTTCTCTCGTGATATACTATCTCCCTCTATACCGTGGAGTGTACAATGCGCTTCTCCTGCTGTAACACCAACAGCTACAACATCAAAGCAAACAAATAACGGCCTTTCTACTGAAGTGCATGACCCAGTAGTTAAAGCAACTAGTGCGATGACTAATAAAGAACCAGTTGCTGTTCAAACTGGAATTGATCGCTACATTACTGTAGTAAAGCGAAAAAGAAGTCCACAAAATTCAAAACAAATGAATTCAACAAAAATTCAAAAGCAGAACACTGCCCCTATTAGTTCGGAAAATAGATACGCTTTGCTTTCAGGTGATGAAAGTGACGAAAATATTATCTCCAAGAAAAATTTCAAACCCCCACCCATTTTCTTAAGAGAACGCAACTCAGATAAGTTGATTTCTAGAATTACAAGTCTTATAGGACCAAAGAATTTCCACGTTGTTCCTATTCGCAAAGGCCAAATTGAGGAAACGAAAGTGCAAATCTACAGCGAAACTCATTATCGCAAAGTAATTGCGGAATTTGATGCTGTAAAAAAAAATTACTACACATATCAGCTAAAAAGTAGTAAGGGCTTAATCGTTGTACTCAAAGGCGTCGAACCCAACGTTGACATTAACGAAATCAAACTTGCCCTTCAGGAAGAAGGGTTTCAAGCCAAAACAGTATTCAACATTCTCAACAAGAGCAATACACCTCAACCGTTATATCGTATTGAGCTTCAGCCTGAAACAAAACCCCTGAAAAAAGGTGAAGTACACCCCATATATAAAATTCGATATTTATTGCATCGCAAAATCACAATCGAAGAACCCCATAAGAGAACTGGACCTCCTCAGTGCAGTAACTGCCAAGAATATGGACATACTAAGACATATTGTACCCTGCCAGCTGTTTGTGTGATTTGTGGAGATCTCCATAAATCAAACATATGCCCAAAATCTAAAGGCGATGCTAGCATGAAAAAATGCAGCAATTGTGGAGGTAATCACACCGCAAATTATAGAGGTTGCCCAGTATATACAACCCTAAAGCTAAATTTCTCCGCTAGCAATCAACCTCTAAAACCAGTTGAGCAAACTCAGATAGCCAACTCAAGTAAGAGACAAAATATTGATGCAACACAATTCTTCTCTGCAATCCCAAACAAGAATCAAACCAATTCATACGCTAGCGTGTTAAAACAAAACACACACCAACAAAGCAATGTAAATAATGAGCAGAAACACTCACTGCCCACCCAACAGCCAAGTACCCTTGAACATTTGCTTCAAACATTAATTCAGAATATGAACCAATTCATGAACTCAATGCAAACAATGATGCAAGAAATGATGAAAAATCAATCGATGTTACTCCAAACATTGCTATCCAGACCATGAGTTGTCTCAAGATATGCCACTGGAACGCCAACGGCTTAAGCCAGCACCGTTTGGAGCTAATTCAATTCCTTGCATCCAACCAAATCGACATAATGATGATATCTGAGACCCATTTCACTGACAAAAATTGCTACCAAATACCATATTACAAACTGTACACCACAAATCATCCGCATGGTAAGGCACGCGGAGGAACTGCCATATTGATAAAAAGCAGAATAAAACATCATGTTCTCGAAGATTTCAGTAGCGTCTACTTGCAAGCAACATCTATATGTCTGGAAGAATACATCTCTAAGCTAGTAATATCTGCGATATACTGTCCCCCAAGATACAGTATTACCGAACAGCAATATAAAGAATTTTTCTCAACTCTTGGTAGCAAATTCTTGGTTGCTGGCGATTTCAACGCCAAACACACTCACTGGGGCTCCCGCTTAATAACTCCAAAAGGCAGAAGACTATGTTCAATCATCACTAACCATGGCTACGATGTTATTTCAAACGGTCAACCGACATATTGGCCGACGGACAAGAGGAAAATACCCGATCTCATAGACTTTGGAGTCGCCAAAGGTTTGCAGATGGAAAATATCTCCACAGAGTGTAATTATGATCTATCATCTGACCACTCACCCACGGTAATATCTATAAAATCACCAAGCCCCCAAGGTAATTGCGTTAGAAAGAAAATAGACTGGTTAAAATTCAAGAAATATATAAATTCCCATCTTCCTCTGAGTACTGTATTAAGAAATGGACACGATGTAGACTCAGCACTCGAAAAATTCAACCAGCTGCTCTCATTAGCTCTCAGCTCAGCCACCTGCACAAAGGTATGCAAGCAATCAAACTATAGCCCATACACACCAGCCGATATTGAATTGCTAGTAAGACAGAAAAGACGACTCCGAAGACAATGGCAAGAATTCAGATCACCGAATCTGAAAACACAGCTACAGCACTGCACTCGAAAGTTAAAGCAAGCCTTAAAAAATAAAAACAACAAAGAGTTAGAAGAGCAAATAGCGAAATTAACACCTGGTGAAGCGTCAGACTACTCTTTGTGGAAATCAGCAAAAAAATCAAATCGGCCAATTCTCACTGATTCCCCCATCCGTTTGAGTGACGGTAATTGGGCTAGAAGCAACTGTGAGAAGGGTTTGGCTTTTGCAAACCACCTAAAAAGTGTGTTTACACCCAATCCACCCTCTTCACAGTCCTCATTACCAATATTAACTTCTCAACCTTGCTCAATAACGCTCAAAATTAAAAAAAAGGACATATTCAAAGCAATTTATAAAGATTTAAACCCAAAAAAATCACCTGGTCCAGATAAAATTACCGGTAAAATGATAAAAGAGCTACCTCCGGCTTCAGTAATTCATCTCATGCACATTTTCAATGCTATCCTTCGTATTAAACACTATCCCAAATGCTGGAAAACTTCAAAAATTATTATGATAGCAAAACCAGGAAAAGACCCTACAAAAGTTGCATCGTACAGACCTATCAGCCTCCTGCCTCTACTTTCTAAAGTATTCGAAAAGCTACTTGTCATGAATATAACTCCATTTATTAATCTCAACCAACTGATTCCTCAACATCAGTTTGGATTTAGAAAACAGCACGGCACAATAGAACAAGTCCACCGCATTGTAACTCTGATAAGGAACACTTTTGAAGAAAAAAAGTATTGCTCAGCTGTCTTTCTTGATATCACTCAAGCTTTCGATAAAGTATGGCACGATGGCCTTATTTACAAACTCAAACTATTACTGCCTGCAAATGTCTCCTCATTGCTTAGTAGCTACCTCACGAAAAGACAATTTCTGGTACATCACAAGGATTACACAACAAATCCATTGGATATTCACGCTGGCGTTCCTCAAGGAAGCGTTTTGGGCCCCTTACTGTATCTCTTATACACTACAGATATGCCCAGCGATAACCATACATTTATATCGACCTTTGCAGATAATACGGCAATATTGTGCTCTCGCTCTAACCCCATAGAAGCTACTAAACTCCTGCAGACTCATATCGATTCTCTCGAAATCTGGCTAGCAAAATGGCGTATAAAAGTCAATGAATCAAAGAGCGTACATGTAACCTTCACGCTAAGGCCAGATACATGTCCCCCACTTAAAATTAATGGCCAATCAGTTCCACAATGTTCCTCAACAAAGTACTTGGGTATTCACCTCGACAGAAGGCTGACCTGGAAAAATCACATAGAGGCAAAGAAAACTCAGATCAAGCTTAAAATTAATCAGTTATGGTGGCTGTTACACAAAAGATCAAAGTTGAATCTCGAATACAAAGTGCTATTATATAAAGCAATCCTGAAGCCAATCTGGACTTATGGTATTCAGTTTTGGGGCACCGCATCTCCCTCAAATATCGAAAAATTGCAGCGAATACAATCCAAGTGTCTGCGAATTATTGTAAACGCGCCTTGGTATATGAGGAACGTTAACATCCATCGAGATTTAAATGTACCCACAATTTCTGAGGAAGTTGCAATGTCTTGCAGAAGCTACATTCAAAAATTACACAGTCATCCGAATCCCCTTGCTAGGCAATTGTTGCTGAGTACGGGGCATCGTCGATTAAAAAGAAAAGACACACTGAATATGCTGTGAAATTGCTATACCTCGTGACTCAACAAATTGTGATGGAACGTTGGGAATATCACATAATTTTATTTAGTTTGTAAGATTTGATTACATATTGTTAGTTTCTAAGTAATTTTAGAAAGATTCAATAAAAAAGCTTGTTAAAAAAAAAAAAAAAAAAAAAAAAAAAAAATTGTGAGTTGCATTTCTTTAAATTTCCACCCGCAATTCACTAATAACACTGCTCCTGTTGTTGCATCATGGTTTTCATAAATTCCTCAGCGTGCACGACTGCATGTACATACTGGCCGAATGTAACATGCTTTGCCAGCCATCTCTGTTCTTCGCTAGCTGGCGCCAGTTAGAAATTCCAGGCGCCGTCAGGTTCTCCAGTACTTGGTCTTTCCACAGGAGGTTAGGTCTTCCTCTTTTGCGACGTCCTCCAGCGGTTTCTGAATATAACACCTTCTTAGCTTGGGCGTATTCTTCCATTCGCTCGACATGACCTAGCCAGCGCAGCCGCTGGATGTTGATGCGGTTTACTATGTCACTATCGTCATACAGCTCGTACAACTCATGGTTGTACCTTATTCGGTACTCGCCACCAACGCAAATAGGTCCAAAGATCTTGTGTAAGACTTTTCTCTCGAAAACTCCAAGCATTCGCTCATCCGAGGTGGAAATTAACCAGGCTTCAGCGCCATGTGTTAGGACAGGCATGATGAGAGACTTGTAGAGTGTAGTTTTCGTTCTTCGAGAGAGGGCTCGAATTCTCAATTGCTTACTTAGCTCAAAGTAGCACCTGTTTGCGAGAGTTATCCTACGCATGATCTCCATGCTGACGTCATTACAGTTGTTGATGCTGGTTCCAAAATAGACAAAGTCCCCTACTACTTCAAAAGCATAGTTGTCAACAGTAACGTGCTGTTCACGTCTTGCCCTCGTTCACCGTAAGACCCATCCGACGTGACTGTCTTTCTAACTCTGAGAATGCTGCACTGACTGCTCGCGTGTTCATACCGATTATGTCAATATCGTCGGCATATGCCAACAGCATGACACTTTTGTGGAAGGTAGTGCCATTATGTTGTAGATCAGCAGCTCGTATTATTTTCTCCATAAAAAGATTGAAGAAATCGCATGATAACGAATCACCTTGTCTGAAACCCCGTTCGGTATTAAACGGTGCGGGACGTCCTTCCCAATTTTCACTGCACAACAGGAGTTATACAGTGTCATTCTACAAAGTCGAATGAGCTTTGCAGGAATACCGAACTCAGACATTGTTGCGTAGAGGTAATCCCTTACCGGACTGTCGAAAGGGGCTTTATAATCAACAAATAGGTGGTGTGTGTAGATGTGTTTTTCTAGGGTCTTCTCCAGGATTTGGTGCAGTGTGAAAATTTGGTCGATGGTAGATTTACCAGGTCTGAAGCCACACTGATAAGGTCCAATTAGGTTGTGGAGCATGGGCTTCAATCTTTCACACAATACGCTTGATAGGACCTTGTATGCGATGCTCAGGAGACTTATTCCACGGTAGTTGGCGGAAATTGTGGGGTCACCTTTTTTATGTACAGGACAGAGAACACTGTGCCTCCAATCATCAGGCACGCTTTCATCCGACCATATTCTGCTTATGAGCTGGTGCATGAAGGCGAGCAGCTCATCGCCTCCGGTCTTAAACAACTCGGCAGGCAGGCCATCAGCACCTGCAGCTTTGTTGTTCTTCAGCCTTAAAATCGCCGTTTCAATCTCGTCATAGTCGGGTGGTGGGACACCAGCACCATCATCTGTAATTGGGGTTTTTGGGCAATCTTCTCCACTGGTGGAATTGTTCGTAGCATCGCCATTCAGTAACGTGGAGAAGTATTTCCTCCATAGGCTCAGTACACTCTGGACATCTCCCATTCCCATTTCCATCACGACAAGAAGAGGCTCCGGGGTTTAAACCACCACTCAGGCGCTTGATCTTTTCGAAGAATTTTCGAGTCTCATTCCTCCTTACACTCGCGTCTTTCTTGTTCTCTATACTTGCGCCTAAAAAGACGTCTCTCTGCACTCCTTCTCTCTCTGCACCGCTCCTTAACAGCTCGCGTTGCACCTGCACGTAGGGTTCTTCTGTAGGCGGCGTCTTTCTCTGCGGTATCGTCGCGACACTCCTGATCTTACCACTCATTCTTCAGAGGCCGGTAGTAACCGATTACCTCCTCGGCAGCAGTAGTCATGGAGTGGGATATATGTGTCCACCGTGCGCATGTATCATCAAGTGGGGGAGTGTTCTGCATAAGCAGATCCGATAGTCGAATGGAAAATGCATCTGCTGTCTCTGGTGATCACAGCTTACTGACGTCGAGCTTTCTCTGTGTGGGACTTCTCTTGTTATTTGCGACACATAAACGTGTGCTCACCGTAGCTGCAACAAGGTATTGATCCGAGTCGATGTTGGCACCACGGAAAGATTTCACGTCCATCACACTGGAAGCATGCCTTCCGTCAATCACCACATGATCAATTTGGTTTCTTGTTCATTAATCTGGAGACAGCCATGTCGCTTTGTGGATGTCGAGATGCTGGAATATGGTACCACCAATCATCATGTTTCGTGCTGCGGCGAAGTCGATCAGCCTCATTCCGTTATCGGAGGTGTTCTGGTAGAGGCCGAATTTTTCGACAGTTGGACCAAAGGTACCTTGCTTGCAGCGGTCGTAGGCTTCTTCGAGGCGCTGAAAGAAGCTCCCCTTGGTCACATTGTCCTTCTCATCCGTCGGAGCGTGGGCACATATAAGGCTGATGTTGAAGAATTTTGCCTTGATGCGGATTGTGGCCAGCCGTTCGTTCACAGGCGTGAACTGTGAGACAAGATGTCGTAGTCTCTTGCTGACCAAAAATCCACATCCTAATTCGTGCCTTTCAGCATGGCAACTGTAGTAGATGTCACAGGACGCTCTTTTGGTGCAGCCCTGTCCTGTCCATCGCATTTCCTCACTTCAGCCGCCTCCCAGCGGGTGCCAGGAGGACGTTGCCCGGTGGTCGCCACGTGGAGGGCCCATATTAATAATAATGAAAGCGCCATCACATAGTAAGCAGAGCAAGCTACATGACTACCCTTCATTAACAAATAAAGGTATCATCACATAGCGCTCAGATTAAACTACATGACAACCAGTGTGTTGACTTGCGATGAGTTCAACAAGGATTGTGATAGCCCCACCAGGTTGAGACAGTTAGACACGTTACCTTGCGAAAACACCACCAGACCACCTTAACTGATGGATTAAATAGTTTAAAAGAAGATTTAAATATAACTTCACCTTCATCAAATAATTATTTAAAAAGGTAATTTAGAAAAATTAAAATCTGACTTTTCTAAATTATCTACTTTATCTCTTCCAAAATTAAATCAAGACTGTTAAATCTTAGAATCTAGTTCTTAAAATTTAAATAAAGATGTATTTATTACACCATCAAGCTTTAAAACTGCAAAACCGTTTGTTGAAAACACATCGAATCCTTCAGAGAGAAGCGTACAAAGTAATGCTAATGAAGTATTATCAACTCCAGTAAATTTTGTTGAAAATAGATTTGAAAATAAGCAATGAAATATTTAGATTTAAATTCTTCTAATGCTAAAGTTTGTGATAATATATTCGGTTTACGATCTGAAAATGGTAAAGATTTGTGGATTGGAAATAATGTAGTAAAAAGTACTGCTAATGATACAATTATAAATATTATGTTTCCAAAGGAAACCAATTATAAAGTAATTATAAAGTTTATACTAAATCACCTGTGGAATATGTTTATTGGAATGACATTAATGAACTAAAAGATAAATTAATTTTATTACTAGAAGAACATGAAGCAGGAAATGATAGTCCTGATATACATAATGAAATTATGAATATCATTGAAGAATTAAGAGAAGATAATTTGATTTAACTTTGCGAAGCAAAAGAAACTGATTGTTTTGCAATCATATTCGAAATTTTATTACTTAAATAAATGGGTATTGATAAGTTTGGACCAAAAATTTTTCCAGAATTCAATTATTCTAATGAATATTATATTAATAGAATAATGTTATTAGAAAAACTTGTCGAAGAAAATCGTTTAAGTAGTGAACAGGATATACAAAATTTTTAAATGTATATTGAAGAAGTTTCTGAAGAAAATCAAAAATTTTATAAAAAACCAAAATGATAAATTAAAAAAACAATTAAACAATAATAAGTCTTAAATTATTGATTTAAATTGATTGATTTAATTAAAAAACTGGAATTTATAGAAAACCATATTGAAAATTTTAAAATCAGCTTTCTAAAAGAACGATTGTTCAGAAAAATAAAATTTAATGCAAAAATATCATAAAGATTTATCTTCACGAAGTGTAGAGTTAACAGAAAAAATAACGAAATCTAAAACAAATGATACAATTAATAAAGGCACTCAAGTTTCATCGGAGATGATGTTGGAAGCAAGTTCTAATGATTTCGTTGAAAACAAATATAATTAAAACATAATTTTTAAAAAATTTCTGTTAAATGGAAAAAAATATATAGAAAAAATTAAAATTGTTAAATAGAAAAATAATAAATCTTAACTTAAAATAACTTACAAACTAAAATCACTCGAATTAATCTAAGATAATATCAGTTAGCATGTAAGTGGAAGGGGTAAGGGGGTTCGTTTTATTAGCCACCTATACTTTTTATTTTGAAATGTCACCAATATAGTTTATTGTTTAACTTATTTTCTTCATTATGTTATAAACTATTAAAATAAAACTTATTATCATAAGGTGATAATCCTATTTTATTTTCTTTTGTAGTATACAATGTCATATCATATGATCTAATATAAAAAGTTTCAATCTTATTTTCTAAGTTAACTAAACAATTCTTATAATCTTCTATGGTTAACTTTTATATATTATTTTTTTTATACCTTTACAAACTTGTTTCTCATCAACATTGGTTTTAAACTAATACATTTTAGATATTAAACCACAAAATTCCCTAATAGGAATTCCATTGTATTCATCTTTAAATTTTCCAGGGGTTTTTAAATAATCGTGGATTTAAAATCAGTAATAGGAAAATGATCTGTATAATCACTTGTATCATAAAGAGGACTACCATTCTTCTTATCACCATAAATATCAAAATCATCACCAATATGTTTACCTTCAAAATAGAGAATAAATGAATCAGTATCTGTTCCTAATAACTTCATCCTATTTCCAATTGAACGTACATTTTAAATATTAATAATTTTGGTAAATCTAAAATATCTTGACCTCGAAATATAGGTCTATTTAATTTAATCTAAGATTTTTTACCAAATACTACAAATGGGTTCTCATCAATAACTTTTCAAAATTGATAAGTTTTTTTATTTATTAGTTTTCTCATCATTTTCTCAGTTTTAACTACTGGAACATTTAATCTATTTCTTTTCTTAATTAGTATTTTTATTAATATAACTTTTTAGCCATGCTTTTTGTCTACATTTCATGCCTCTATGAACATTAGTTAAAATTACACCATTTTTAAAATATTCGCTTTAATAATCTATTATCAATCAGATAAATTTTCTTTGGTAATAAAATACACATTAGTTTCTTATTTTTATCATGTTCGCATCGTGAACCGTTTCCAGAGGAAACATTTGGTTTTCTAGCAATACCTTTTTCAATCAATTCTTTTTGAAGAGGAGATAACTCACTAACGTTTACTGAATAATGATGTGGTGCTGGTTCGCAATCATTAAATAATTATGTAAATTTTCTGGTACATGTATATCCACTTCTAACCTATGCCAGTATTACATTCATCATCGTAATTAAAATAACTAAACAAAATAATTAATTAAAATATCATTGACATTATGAAAATAATTAATTTAATCTTTTAACCACTTATGATCACTAACACTCAGTTTTTGACACATAGCCCATCCATATAAATTATTTGCATCTAAATATAGATATAACTAGTTAATTTTTTAGGATCATATATTATTTTACTTTCAGCTTCTTCTTTACTTTATTTTATTTTTTTAATAAGTTTATAAAGATGGCATTAATGAATCTTCTATCGAATATTTTATCAAATCACTTCACGAACGTTTAATCTAATGCTATTTTTTTCATTTCTAAAATTAATTAAATTATTGTCTTAATAGACAATTTGAATATTTATATTTCTAATTGTATATGTATTTATGGGATAGTAAATTAATTTTCTTGGTATCTCATTTATTTTTCACCAGGTTTATCATCAATAAAAAATTCATAAATCATATTTGTTTGTCTATTATTCTCATAACTACCAGATGCAATATTACATTTTATTCTAATTGAATTAACATTCATAATATTTAATGAAACGAATGTATTAGGTTGAATAATTTGTTTACTAAAACCCAATAAAGCTATAGAATTTTCTTGTGTAAAATTAACTGTATAATTACTTTTAATTTCAACTTTTAATGTTGTCATATTTGGTTTAATATATATATATATATATATATATATATATATATATATATATATATATATACATATATATATATACATATACATATATAAGTTAACACATTATACATTGCATTTGTTACTACACACGTATCCCATCCAGACACACCGTCAGCAGCCACATTCCAGGCGTCATATTGCCTTACTCGTGTCATATCGCCTTACTCGACGGGAATAAACAGCACTCAACGTTCCCACAGTCATCACTCGGCGCGTGGACTACGTCAGCAGTTTTGACTATTTCATTAAGTTAATGTGTAAGCCTCTTTGTATTCTTAAATTTAGTTCGGTTTTTGTGCCAAATAAAGTAAGACGTGTTGCTAGCCAACACGCAGCCTTTTTTTAAAAAGTAAATAAAATTAATTTTTAATTAATTGGCGCCCGAGCAGGGACCCCTTACAAGTCTTTACAGAAATTTGCCTGAGTCAATAGGCAAGTAAAGACAAAGGGGTTGTCCCGAGGAAACAAAAAAAAAGGCTTACAAATCCGGCTCAACTTTGAGAGCAAGGAAACGGAGCGCCCTAGTAGCCAAACGAGAGGCAAACGGGAGGTGACACAGGTTCACCAGCGGCCTTGCTGTAGTTCTAAGAAACCATATTTTTAAGAAAAGAACACATGGTACGTGAAGTGAAATTAATGTGAAAATTTTTTTGAAAGGAAAATTAAAAATATTCAATGTAAAAAATTTTTTTTTTATTGTAAGGAAAATAAAAAATATCTAATGTGAAAATAATAAAAAAACAAGTAATATTGAGTAAAAAATAGAAACAAGCAATGTGAAATCAATTAAAGAAAAGCTAATAAATAATATTGTGAGAAAACCAAAGTAATAAAACCTCGAAAGGAAAAGGTTGTGGAAAATAAATATAACAAGGAAAAATATTAAAGAAATTTAAAATAATCGTATAGAAAAAATTTCCAAAATAACGAAGAAATATTAATAGGAAAAATTAATAGATGTAAAGATTGTGAAATTTAAAGAATATGGTAAATTGTTCATAGGAAGGAATAAATAATTTGTAAAAATTTCTGTATTGCTAAATCAGAAGAGTAAAGTTACCAAATAAAAAAAAAAAAAAAAAAATTTAAATCTGAAAATAGTGGTTCCCGCAAAGTTCAGACAGTTCATCAGTACGAAGAAATTATGTTTTTAAGGTAAGTGACAGTTGCGAAACAATTTGATTGCTATTTTTGTAACATAAAAAAAGAAAAGAAAAAAAAAACGTCCCTATTAATTTCTGAACAAGTGTTTGAATAAAGAAAGGATGCCCGATAGTATCGAAGAAATTACAGAAAGGCTTAGTAAATCTCTGACCATGAGTCAGACACAAAGGAGTAATACTAGTTCTGGCGAACTTTCGCAAACTCAGAAAGACGAGATTAGGGCCATAATGGCAGAATTTCTAAAGCATGATACCCCGGATGAAGGTGGCGACCATCCGGTAGGAACAATTCGCATTGAAGAATTAGATAAAATTCCTGACATCGTGAGATCCCTAAGGGAATTCTCAGGAAAAGCTGGTGAGTTCGGCTCATGGCGAAAATCAGTAGAGAGAGTACTGCAACTTTTTGATGGTATCAAAGGTACAGGAAGATACTACGCTATACTCCATACAATAAGAACGAAAATTGTTGGAGAGGCAGATACTGCTCTCGATTCGTACAGAACACCACTGGACTGGATTAAAATAAGGAAATGCCTAATGATGCACTACTCTGATAGGCGAGATATCGGGACACTGGAATACCAGATGACCACCATGTGCCAAGGCCACAGAACAATAACTGAATTTTACCAGGCAGTATACCAGCACCTATCTTTGATATTGGACAAAATAGCTTGTCTTGACTTGGATGAAAGTAGCCTTGCATCGATGACAAACGCCTATAGAGACAAGGCGCTCGATACGTTTGTTAGAGGTCTCAAAGGAGATTTACCAAGATTACTAAGCGTTAAGGAACCTACATCCTTGCCTCAGGCATTACATATCTGCCTGAAATTGGACAATATGGCATACAGGATGCAACATGCCCATGGACAAGTACAAAAACCAAATGCCCGCGGTTTTATTCAGAATCCTCAGGCATTTATTGGGAATAAGTTTTATCCTGAGCTAGCCCATGTGGGAAACCAAAATAGGCCACCAGTACCACCACGGTTGTTTTCAAGACCAGTAAACGGACAGACTGCTCAGAATCAATCCAGACAGCAATATTATACGTACGGCAATGGAAATCAGAGACCTCAAGGATTTCATCAAGGACATCAACAAAATCTCCCAAATCCGGAACCAATGGATATCGATCGTTCTATCCAGACTAGGCAAATAAACTATGCCAACAGACCGCCGATCAATAACGGAGTCAAAAGGTCATATGGTGGTTCATTCCAAGGCCCAGCACACAAGGCTCAAAGGAACTTTTACGTGAGAACGGATAGCGCAAACAATCAGCTAATGGAAGTCCTCAAGACGACTATAAAACGGAGCCACTCGAAGGAGCTGTAGGAGGTGCAACGTACATTAACGATTACATTGATAAAGTTAATGAGGAATACGTCGATGAATCAATACACTACTTCGGAGAAGGATACAAGGCATCAGATAACCCAGTAGAAGAGTACTCAACTGAGGATCTTAACGCTGACCTCAATTTTTTTGGTTAAACAGTTCCTCGCTGCCATATTTCAAGGTTAAGACGAGGAACGGTGACATACTCAAAATTCTTTTGGACACAGGTAGTAATAAGAATTATATTAAGTCAACTCTAGCGGAAAATCCTGAGAAAAATCAGGATTATTTTAGTGCAAAAACAATATCCGGTGAGGTACAAATTACACACCATACTCTGTTAAATATATTTGTAAATTCAGTTCAGCCTATTAAATTTTACCTCCTACCCGGACTGAGAACTTTTGATGCAATTTTGGGCAATGACACTTTAAGGGAACTATCGGCAATAATTCATACGGCCGATAATTACTTTGCACTTAAAAATGGTATGAAAATACCAATATATCAATATTTATCGCAGGACGTGAACAATTTAGAAATCAAAGTCGAGCATCTTTCGGAACATCAAGCAACAACCATGAGGAATATAATACAATCTCACAAAAACCTTTTCGCAGATCCAGACGAAAAGTTAACGTACACCACGAAAGTGCTGGGTGAAATTCGCACAACTACTGAGGACCCCATCTACACGAGAAACTACCCCTATCCAATGGCACTTAAGAGCGTTGTCGAGGAGGAAATAACTAAGTTATTAAAAGACGGAATAATAAGACCATCTCGTTCCCCCTACAATTCTCCCATATGGGTTGTCCCAAAAAAGGAGGACGCGTCTGGAAAGAAGAAATATAGAGTTGTAGTGGATTTCAGAAAATTGAACGCAGTCACTATTGCTGATAAATATCCAATACCAGAGGTTGGGGAGGTATTGTCTCACCTTGGTGGTAATAAGTTCTTTACAGTTATTGACCTCAAAAGCGGATTTCATCAAATTCCTCTGAACGAGAAGGACATTGAAAAGACAGCATTTTCGGTTAATAACGGGAAATATGAGTTCACCAGGCTCCCGTTTGGACTAAAGAACGCCCCATCAATATTTCAAAGAGCATTGGGCGATATTCTCAGAGATTTCATCGGAAGGACTTGCTACGTTTATATCGACGATATAATCATTTTTAGTAAGGACGAGGAATCACACTTCAATCATCTAAAGGAAATCTTTAGCACATTAGCCGCAGCGAATATGAGGGTGCAATTAAATAAATGTGTGTTTTTTAAGACAAAAGTCGAGTTTTTGGGTTTCGCAGTCTCTGATAAAGGAATTAGTACAGTACAAGAGAAAGTAGAAGCTATGGTAAGAATCCCTTACCCTACGACTTTGCGGCAACTGAGATCCTCTTTAGGACTCTGTAATTACTACAGGAGGTTCGTGAAAGGTTACGCTGATTTAGCCAAACCATTAACTGCAATGTTGAGAGGATCAAATGGCTCAATTCCTAGATCCGAGTCAAGCAAAGTGAAGATAACACTTGGGTGCAAAGAAATGAAAGCAATGGATGCTTTGAAAAATGCTCTATTATCCCGAGAAGTTATGCTCTTTTACCCGGACTACAAGAAGGAATTTCATCTGACAACCGATGCCTCCAATGTGGCACTCGGGGCTGTACTTAGCCAGGATGATAGGCCAATAGCTTTTATTTCAAGGGTATTATCGGAAACAGAGGAACACTACGCCACAAATGAGAGGGAGATGTTGGCTATAGTGTGGGCTCTACATACCTTTAGAAATTACTTATATGGAACTGCAAAGGTCATAATATTCACTGATCACCAGCCGCTGACTTATGCTCTGAGCAACAAAAACACTAATATCAAAATGAAAAGATGGAGGGCGATTCTCGAAGAATACAACTACGAGATCAAATATAAACCCGGAAAGTCAAATGTCGTGGCAGATGCGCTCTCTAGAGCACCAATCACTAATGTAAACTCATTAACAGGTACCGTTCATAGCCAGGGGAGCTCTGGGGAAAATTTGGTGCCCTGGGTAGAGGCTCCTATAAATGCATTTAAAAATCAGATATTCTTCAGTGTAGGGGAAGTAGCATCGTACCAATTTCAAATTATATTTCCTGGTTATCATAGACACACCATCGTAGAAAGGGAATACGACCAGCAGAACTTGTTGGCGTTATTGAAAAGATACCTAAATCCTTCTGTGAAAAATGCTATAAGTGCACCAGAGTTTGTAATGGGTAAAATACAGGAAATTTATCCATTACATCTTAAAAATTATAGAGTTTCGTTTACGCGAATATTCGTAGAAGATGTCATTTCCGAGAATGATTAGGAAAATGTAATTATCGACACTCATAACAGAGCTCACAGGAATGCAGCGGAAAACAAACTGCAGATTTTGGAGAAATGGTATTTTCCCAGTATGTTTTCGAAGATAAAGCGTATAGTAAAAATATGCTCAATATGCAAGAAGAACAAATACGATAGGCACCCAAACGATCCAAGAATAAAAGAAACTCCTATACCCTCCTATCCCGGACAGGTGATCCATATCGATATATTTTCTACAGACAAAAAGCTAGTATTGACGGCCCTGGATAAATTCTCCAAGTACGCCCAAGTTAAAATACTTGCAGGAAAATCTATCGAGGATGTTAGAAGACCATTGAGGGACCTATTATTCTTCTATGGGGTACCGAAAACGGTCGTCATCGATAATGAGAAATCGTTAAATTCTGCCACCATTCTGTTTATGATGAAGGACGAATTGAATATTGAAGTGTTTACAACTCCTCCTTATTCAAGCGAAGCGAACGGACAAGTCGAAAGATTTCACTCAACTCTCGCGGAATTGCTAAGGTGTCTAAAGGCGGGGGGAGTATGCAGAAATTTCGAGGAACTCCTTGAAAAGGCAGTAAACGAGTACAATCATTCAATACACTCAACTGTTGAACGCAAACCTGTCGATCTATTCTTCGGAAGAACAGTCGATTTTTCCCCTGGTAGTTACGACAGAACCAGACATTCAAATATGGAGAAAATACAGGAAAAACAAAAACGGACTCTAGAATACCATAACAAGAGGAAACACGATGAAAAAGAATATATTCCGGGTCAAACAGTCTTTGTAAGAATTAATAAAAGGTTAGGAACAAAACTATCTGAGAAATATAAGGAAGAAATAGTGAAGGAAAACAGAAACTCCACGATAGTCACCGAAAGCGGACGTGTCGTTCACAAGAAACATATTAGAAACTAATTTCCAAATTATCATTTACAGATTGCTAATTTTAACGGCACTTTGCGCCGGGGAAATTCAAATATTGGATTACTCAAATTCAAAATTGGTAGCAATGCACTCAGGAACAGCTAAAGTCCAGACTGGCACTTTCAAGATAATTCATACTATAGAATTGAAAAAATACGATACTCTCATCCACGAAATAGAAAGAAACATTGTTCAGAATATCACCTATAATCACCCTCTAATTCCTTACCTAAAATACACCATATCCCAAATAAAATACTACATATCCCGACTCAAACCAAATTTTAAGGCTAAACGTTCACTGGACTTTATCGGCAGCGCATGGAAATGGATTGCCGGAAGCCCAGACCATCACGATTTTGAAATAATTCAGAGAAAGATGGAAGATGTCTTGGAAAATAATAGCAATCAAATCGTAATTAATCGTCTGTCACTTGAAAAAATTAATAAACTTACAAATGCCACAAACGAAATAATCAGAATTATAAAAACAGAACAAAATCTCCATAATGAAAGAATATTAGAATTTAAATACAAACTTGAATTGTTAAAGGAAGATATTGCCAACATTGAATTCGCAATTCATTTAGCTAAAGCTAACATTGTCAATTCATTTATTCTTTCTTCTTTTGAAGTAGAAATTTTAAATCATATCTTTAACCAAAGTAATGTACCATTTTCCAGTACTGACGAATTGCTACACTTTGCTGAAGTAAAAATTGCCATTGAAGGATACAATATATTGTACATTTTAAGTATCCCAACTTCTGACACCAAAAATTGTAATAGACTACTGATTAAAGCTATAAAGAGAGAAAATATTGTAACTAGGCTAGACTATGATTACGTATTAGATTGTAAGAACAAAATTTTTGGCCTTAAAGGAAAATGTAAAAACTACAATAGTTTATCAATATGTAGTCCTGGTACTTATGATGATATCACAGAAACAACGTGTATCCCGAGGCTGCTAACGAGTCAAACATCTAAATGCACTACAACCAACAGTGACCATATTAATGCAATAGAGGAGATCGAGGATGGCATATTATTTCTGAACCAGTACAACGGTGAAATCAACGTGGATAACTCAACAATGTGGCTTAACGGGTTGTATGTCATTCATCATTACAACAGTACGATACGAGTTAACAAAAAAACATACGTTACAAGACAAATCACAGCAACCAAGCCTCTTCCTGCCTTAATTCAACCAATGGCCACAGATGCTGAAGAGAGAACATTATCTTTGGAACTGATAAATGACATTAATGTAAAGAACACTTTATCAATCCGCAGACTTAAGTCAATTAACAAGATTAGTTTGTCGTTAAACTTGGGAGTGATAACAATTGCCCTTCTAATTGGGTGTTTATATCTTAAAAAGCAATTAAAGAAATGCAGAAACATTAAATCCAACCAAGATGAAACCATTATAGAAGAGTCCTCTCAAGGTAACCAACCTACAAACAACATTCCAAGGATGAAGGTCAATAGCCAAAATAAGAGCATCTACAACCTACCATGTTTTTGATGTTCCATTCGAGGACGTATGGAACTTAGAGGGGGAGGAGTTAACACATTATACATTGCATTTGTTACTACACACGTATCCCATCCAGACACACCGTCAGCAGCCACATTCCAGGCGTCATATTGCCTTACTCGTGTCATATCGCCTTACTCGACGGGAATAAACAGCACTCAACGTTCCCACAGTCATCACTCGGCGCGTGGACTACGTCAGCAGTTTTGACTATTTCATTAAGTTAATGTGTAAGCCTCTTTGTATTCTTAAATTTAGTTCGGTTTTTGTGCCAAATAAAGTAAGACGTGTTGCTAGCCAACACGCAGCCTTTTTTTAAAAAGTAAATAAAATTAATTTTTAATTAATTTATATATATATATATATATATATATATATATATATATATATATATATATATATATATATATATATATATATATACATATACATATATATATATATATATATATATATATATACATATACATATATATATATATATATATATATATATATATATATATATATATATATATATATATATGTGTATGTATATGTATATTTTTTCAAATTTAACACGCACAACAGCAATGGAAGAGAAGCCATTACTGTTATGCGTGTTAAATTTTTGGACAGCATTAGAAGGGGCCTACTTATTTTAGCCGGTTCCGGTACCGTTTGAAAGTAAAATCTTGACGATATTAAATTTATTATGCTTCAGCTGGGGATTGAACCCACAACCTACATATCGGAAGGCCAACACACTAACCACTGAGGTACGGCACCCATATTTTTTTAAAATAATAATACCATCAATTTTTTCTTTAATAAAGTTATTTATATCATTAATATCATATGATCCTATTGGAAAAGTGATCACTTTGTTGTCAGTTTCATCCAAAATTTTACTTTCATATTCACTTTGTGAATGGTTTCCTTCGGAGACAAGTTCATGAAGTGAACCGTCTCTTTCAGAGACAAGTTCGCTTTGCGAACCATTTCCTCCGGAGATATGTGAACTGTGTTCACGATCTCTTTCAGAGACATGTTCATGAAGTGAACCATTTCTTTTGGAAACATAATGTAAAGTATTATTTTTTTATCTTTTCAGATATATTTGGTATAGAATTATAACTAGAAAAATTAAGCAAACACATTTCATAATTAAAGTTATCATGGAATTTTATTGGTTCGCCAAAGTCGCAAGAAATTATTGATGAATTTTCATCTAATGATATAGTCAATATTATTATTAAAGATAATTGTATTTTCATTAGTTTTAAAATATTTTTCAATTAATATAGGTAATTTATTTAAAGCAAATGAATCATAATATACAATATAGTTATTTTTCTTTTTATATGATACCCAATGAGTACCATTACCATCATTATTATCTAAATTTATTGTTCCACATTCTATATTTTTTATATTTTTGGGAATCTATCTTTCATAAAAACACCTCTAAAATTTGGAATATTGAATTTTCTAGCATATTTTAAAAATCATAATTACTTAATGGTTTAATGGGAATCAACCCAAAATCAAATTTTTTAAGTAGTACACCATTACCAAATCTTTTTACATATTGTTCTTTAAATGCTTTATTATGACAAATTTTTTCTTCTAGTAATTTATCATTCGTTTTTTATCATTATAAACTTTATATAATGAAGTACCAACAGTAACTGCAGCTCCTATTGTTGGAATAAGTGGTAATAATGCTGGTAAAAACCCACCAATCTTTTCATTATTAAAACTTTGCAATTGGGATTTGGATAATTTTAAAATAAAGATAGTATTAATATTCACATTCTTTTTGATGGACTTAATTTGATTTCCAGTTAGTGGTTTCATTCATTACACTTTCTTTTGTTCTTTGTAATTGAATTGGTTCTAATTTTATAGTTATATCTCTTATACTTTTCATTGCATCGTAATTTTGTTTTTGTTGATCTTCATTGATATTGGATACTTAATATACCTTCCTTATATTAAGTATTGTTTATTATTTTGCTTTGCTTATTGTTTTGCTCATTAACTTCATTAATATTTTCATTATTGATTTCGTTATAATTATTTTGAATATTAATAACCATCAATTCCTTATTTGAAGAAATTGGGGTTGTAAAGCAAGCCATACCCATTTTTCTTTTTAATTTCATTGCATTTGTTGTTAAATAAGCATTTACTTTTTCTGATAAACTAGCATTTTTCGCAAAAACTCTTGACCATGCTCTATCTTCCAAAATCTTGTCAGCTTCATGTCTTTTATTTATATCAATATTTTTTAAATATGCAGCTTCATCTAATTTATTAATTGGAATACCTTGTTCTTCTCTCAAACGTAAATTAGTACCAGGTCCTAAATAATTATACCAGGACTATGTAATTCAAATGGAAGATGATTTATAAAATTGTTTAGGATACCTTTACCATAATATCGTACCATTTATTTAATATTAAAATTTTAGAATAAAAGTAAAGTAAAAGATTAATCTTCTTATCTAATTTTATTAATGTAATCGTTTTTTAGTTGTTTCAAATTTTAAATCACTTTTTTCATCTAAAGGCTGCTCAACAGTACTAAACGGTGCTATTTGTATATCAGTTTCTTGAGTGTTTTTACTATGTTGAGAAAGCACATTTCCAACTTTTGGTTTATCCATTTTAATTTTATTAGTCATCGCATAATTTTTTTTGATTTTCGTCATATCTTTCATTAGAATTCTGCTCAGATGATTTTTTTATCACTTTTACACCGAAATGTATGCATACTAATATGTTTCTCTTTACAAAAAGAGGTTTTAGTAGTATATGAATGAAGACTTCTCAATGTACTCATATGCATAATTGATTGATCTATATCTTTTTAAATCATTAAAATTTTTTGGTACTGATGAACCAATTTTTGTCATATCAATACTTTTACTATTAGATTTAACTTTATTGATAATGTAAGATTCCTTATTCTATTTTAAATATTTCACTTCAACCATTTTGTTATTTACATAATAATTTTTTTAAAAATTTTTTATATTAATTTCAATAAATTATTTAAATTTATTTCTTAATAAATGTCGAATGTATATTCATATTCTTAAATTAAGATTAACAAGAGATTATTGAAAATGACAACAAAAGTACTCAAGAATTTGTCAAAAAAATTAAATCTGATATTTCAAACAAACCTTCAATTATACAAGAATCAAATCAGACATTAGATAACCCAAAACATAAGTGGCACAAAAAAGCTCATATTATTACGTCTACTATATACACTGTCGAAAATTATTGCACAATTTAGCAATAAAGAATTTCTTATAATAATTTGTAATGAACTTATAAATGAAAATGTAATAATACAATTAGTTTAATGATCAAAAATTAAATAAATGTATATTTACATAAACTAGTGGCAAAACTCGAGCATGAATTAGATCATGTTAAAAACTAAATAATTTAATGAGTGAAACTTTTGAGCAAAAACAACATTTAATGTATGCTAAAGAAAAACAAAAATATGAAGATCGCAAAAGGTTTTTAAATGAAATGAATAATAAAACGAAACCTAAGCTGGACTATAATAGTTTTTCAGAGAATCAATTCTGTAAACTACTAAATGAAGGATTATTAAATGAATAATTATAAATATATAATATACTCAATATAATTTTTACAATTAATATATAAATAAATATAATTGTACTATATGAAGAATTTCTAAATCCGAAGAAATCCGTCTCCGAAGGAGACATATTTGATTTTGCTACTGGTGACAGTCCGCTCGGGGACAAGTTCAGTTCGTGAACCGTCTCCTTCAGAAACATCTGAACTGTGTTCATGATCTCTTTCAGAGAAAAGTTCGCAAAACGAACAGTTTTCAAAGAAAACATATTTTGCTTTGCAACTAGGTTGTAAATTTTAAAAAATATAAACTCATTTCAACGAAAATATATCCCCAAACATTTTCTTATATCTTCCATCATTGGGTGCTCTTTCTTTATCAATAACCAAAATACTAAATTGATTTATCCATGATGCACATACTTTTAAATGAATCAAAATCAATATCATTACAATGATCATCAAATACTTGTTTTGTATTAGTTTTATATTGTTTGAATAAGATTATAAAATTAGCATTATTTCTTTATCAATTGCTTAGGTATTTTCAATTATGTTTGGCATAAATAAAAACAAGAAATATTATTGTGTCTACCGTAAGCAAAATAATTGGCATTATTATTTTGTTGTTCAGTAGAAATATCATTAAATATTATTACAAAATATGGTTTAAAATTTTCAGGAGATGGTAGAGATTCAATTGATAAACATGTAATATATTTTGATTCGAAGTCATTGAGAGTACATACTTTATTAAATTTATTAATCAAATTTTTTAAGTATTTATATTTATTATAAAATAAATCTTTAGTAAGATATTTTATAATATATATGTTTTCCCACAATTACTTGGTCCACAAATAATTGATCTTAAAATGTTTGGAAATAATTCATTTAATCTTTTCATTGGTTTATGAGTATCAATATTTTTAATAATTAATTTGTTCTTGTTATCTAAGGCCTTAATTTGAATATTACTCATTTATTCTATCTGAAAATTTAAAATTTAATTTGAATATTACTCATTTAGTATCTTTTAAATTTAAAATGTAGTTGCAAAACCAAAATATGTTTTAAAGAAGACGGGTCACAAAGTGAACGTACTGACGAAGTCAACTTGTTTTTAAAATAGGTAATAAAGTACGAATACAATCACATAAAAAACAATTTGAAAACAAATATAAAAATAATTTTACTTATGAAATATTTTATATCAGTAAGATGTATCCTTCTAATTCAATTACATATTTAATAAGAGATTTAAATTATGAGCCAATTTTAGGTAAATTTTATAAAGAAGAACTAGAAAAAACTGTTCAAGAAAATTAGTTCAGTAAATCATAATTCTTAACTTTTGCATTTTCATTAAATTGTTTACAATACTTTATGAAAATTATGTCATTTATTAAATTAGTAAAATTTAATTCGAATTTTTTTACAAATTCTCCATAGAATACACGTTCTGAATTTTTTTCCATTAAATAAGCAGTTAAACCATTTAAAAAAAAAATGAACCACTGAGAAACATAAATTTAATTTTTAATACTATGTCACCTTGTTTTTCTAACTCATCAATTTCCTTTTAATTTGTTTTAAATAATTTTTCTATAAACGATTTATTTTTTTCATTTACATCTTTGAAATAAATGTAATCATATCTAACACTACCATTATCATAAAACTTAAATTTAAAACTTTTATGATGCCTATCTGTCTACGCCAGAAACCGTGTGTCGCGCACTGCCCGCCCAAACTTAGCAACCCTAATATAATTCTATTTGTTCTGCTATTTTTCGCTATAATTCTCTCTCTTTCTCTCACTCCCATACTCTCTTTTCTTTTACTTTAGCTATTCACTTTCTGTTTATTTACTTTGCTATTATTGTTGATCAACTCCTTCTAACACAAGTACGTGCTTCCCGAACAATTAAAAATTGAAAATAAATAAAACTAATTTCTCGGACAGTGCGCGACCTTATCTTTTTTATATCCCGATTCCCGATTAATGTACATATACTTTAGATTCACATAATACAATTAATATTATATTTAAAAAATAAATAATTTAAAATAAAGTGCGAGATATTTCATTTGTGACAAAGTGAAGAAAGACGTGTTATTTATAGTAACAACCGGCATTCACTCGCTCCCCGCTGAATCATTGGTCCTTCGAGCCGGATAAGGCTCGCAACGTTGGTAAGACAATCTTGCCCATCAAGGTATGTATTATGGTGACATTTTTATATGGTGTATAACTCCCGTGTGCTACCTGTTTTTTTTTATATACATGAACTCATATTAAGGTGCATATGTATACCCAATTGTTGATTGTTTTTGCATCCATATATCCCGTCATATCCCGATAAAATCAACAAGAAATATTTAATATTGTTGTTAATTTCTTAATTTTTGGATACATTATTGATGAGTACGTCGTACGTACACTTGAAAACAAATCCCGCTTAATTCCCCTTTAACTTACAGCGAATCTCTCGCTGAGTTAAATATTGTATTCTGTATCCCATACAGTTGCAAGAATTAAGAAATTACAACATATATATTGTGATACAAATGATATTGTTTTGCCGACGGCAAAACGCACTTTTGGTTGATCTATTGTGTTTTTATTTTTATTTCCCGCTTATTTTCTTCTTCTCATTATTTGAAGTGTTGTTAATTTGTATATGTGCAAAAACAATACCCGAAATTATATCCCACATATTGCACATACCATTTACATAAGTACATATTGATAAGAGAAGAGATAAAGAAAAAATATATCAAGTGATCTCAAGAGAGACTACACGAACTACAAACACACATATCAGTGCACACCTTTGAACGATCCCCAATTTTGTTTATATTGTTGTTTTTATTACTACATTAATTTTGTTTACTAATCCCTTGGACATCTCTCAGTAAACACATATAAGTATATCAAAGCATCTCTCTCATAACAAATAAGTGGTACCATATCAATCGTATCGCCCCGCATACACCCCTCTACGAAAAACATTATTGCCAATAATGTACTAATAATATCAACATTATTCTCTTGCTTTGCAAAAGGAAGAACAAAGCATAAGTAATACAACTACACTTTCCCAAAAGAAGTTGTTTTCCCTCACGGAAACTGATATCGGCAATAACATTAAAATACTCAAAAAATATTTGTTTGGCAGTGCAATAACAATTTCATACATATTGCATTTTCTTCTTAATACCTTTGCCTTGTGTATTTGCAAAAACAACCGCCTTGTTATTATAAAGGGTTATCGATTTCGCGGTTTCAAAAGTGTAGGGCTAGAATTCGACATCTGTCAAACTGAGTTGTTAAAACAATTTATTTCTTTTTCAGTTCAAAGTCTGACATTTGCGAAAATGGATCGATTAACTATCGCACAACGCATTAAAATTGTAAAAACCTACTATAAAAATGGTGATTCTGCCACAGCCACATATCGTGCTTTAAGAGGAGATTATGGTTTACATAATCGTCCAACTACGCAAGCAATTGGCAAAATTGTGAAGAAATATGAAGAGACTGTATCGGTTACAGATATTGTAAGGCCTGTGCATCATCGTTTCGCTCGTACCACCGAAAATATCGCTGCTGTAAGTGAAAGTGTTGCCGAAGACCCGAATATGTCGATTCCTCGTCGTTCTCAGGAATTAGGACTGTCTTACGGCACATTATGGCGTATTTTGCATTTGGATCTACACCTACATCCATATAAAATCCAGCTCACACAACAACTGAAGCCAGCTGACCATTCACAACGTCGTAGATACGTCGAATGGGTGCTTGAACAACAGGCGGTGGACGGTGGACTCGAGCGAATATGGCTTTATTGCAAGAGAAATTTTCTGGCCGCGTAATTTCTCGTCGTGGCGATATCAAGTGGCCACCAAGATCATGCGATTTGACACCGCTTGACATTTTTTTGGGGGGCTACGCGAAAGACCGTGTTTATGCAGATAAACCTTTAACTCTTGAGCACCTAAAAACCAACATTCGTCACGTTATGGCTGAGATACCGCCCAATATGTGTCAAAAAGTGGTCGAAAATTACCTCAAAAGAATCGATGCTTGCAACAATTCGCGTGGTGGTCATTTAAATGATGTAGTATTTCACACATAATGTCAACGTAATAATAATAATATAATAAAAAAGAAATATCATGATAAAAAATATTTTATATGTGTTTTATTTACATTTACTTTTGAAACCGCAAAATGGATAACCCTTTACAAATGCACATGCGATAACTTGTTGCTGTTGACACATTTCAACTACTTACTTTGGTACATGCGTATCCCTAATAGCCTAGACAGACGGCAGCCTAATTCCGGATTACCGGCGCACTTAATCCGAATAAAATAATAACCTGACAAACGGCAGTATTGCGGATTAACTAAACGGCTGATTGCTTTTTTATTAGGTCTGTCCACTTACATTACTATCACTATCAATTTCTGTCATCTATCACTCTCGATATGAAAAAATCGTGAACTGAAAACTATCAGCAACTTGTAAATTGACATTCACAGTTCGTAATTGACAGCTGGATTTATTTGTTCGCCAACACTTTTCATATTGAAAACTGTTAACAATTGTTGAAAGTTTTTTGTTAGCGAACACACCTAATATTTTGTAAAATGGATGGAGAAAAATTCACAATAGACAATTTTTAGCGGTGTTGCCAGCGCAAATTGACCTAATCCTCTTTTATTTTGAGAATTAACTCATAGAGTTTATGCGGATTAGCTGCAGTTAATGCCCGAGTTAATGCGAATTAACTCGGTAATCCGGAATTAGGCTGCCGTCTGTCTAGGCTATAACCCATCAACTACAAGCATACCCAAAAGCAAACAATAAATGTATTTGGTCATACATAGGCAACAATAAAATGCATTGATTTGTCTCGACTAATATACCTGCGTTTGATCACAAATATAGCGGTAGTGCATATTGTTACTAAATCTCTATCTCCCAATTATTTGTTTTGCATATACCTGTAATAGCAACAAAATATAATTGCATTGGCTGGTGTTTTTTTATAAAAGAAAAGTAATTGCAATAACAATTGTACCTTATCATTTCTATTGAAAAAGACCCAGTGTGAAAAAGAGTCACTCTCAACCCAAAGTTGCTACAGTGTTAACGACTATCAAATAATTGAGTTCTTTGTGCAAAATAATACGTTATAAATTGAAGGAAGTAGTATACAGTGGTTCACAAACGTTTTTATACCCATCGGATATAATTTTCTATACGTAAATATCACCCCGGCTCATTACAATTGAGTAATTTTATTGATTGTGAATTAATTTATATTACATCTCCCTACGTCAATTCCGGAATTCAGCGGAATCGAATACGAATTTAAAATAAGCTCAAGGTCATACCTTCCATAAGTTAGCCCACTAGTATAACCTTCAATTTGGCTACGGAAGACTACGTCTTTCGGATTAATCTCTCTCCGGACACATTTTGGCAACTCATTTTTTGATAAATCGTGCGAACAGGCAACTTAACTCCAGATTTACATCTGCGATTCTAAATTAGCAATAAAATGTCAGCGTACAATCTCTTCAGAGCTACCGTGGAAGATATTATTGAATTTGATAGAAATTTTCATGCCATCAACCCAGAAGCTCATAACAAAATTAGCTTGGAGGCACAGAAAAACCAATTCCAATCCCTATGGAGTGATTGCAAAACGGCATATTACTCTCTCATGACAGAGGAAGTAGCTGAAGATGTTGACGTTAATCAAATTAAAGAGGCATATACGGAGTGCCTAACCTCTTATGTCCGGCGCCTCTCTGCAATCACCGCTAATCTTCACGAGTTGAGTTCCGAAGTGGTACCTCCCGCAGTTTCCTCTTCTCCCGCTGAAAACATACCCCGTCAACCTTCATTTCCTGTTGTTCTTCACGAGCTGAGTTCCGACGTGGCACCCCCCGCAGTTTCGACTTCTCCCGCATTCCGCATTCACCCGTATTCACCCGTAAATACTGAACATTCATCCCCCGCAATACAGCTGCCTCCATGTGACACTAAGTGTTTTTCGGGCGATTATGTTTCCTGGCCAAGCTTCCGAGATATGTTCACCGCCCTATATACAAATCATCCTCGCTTGAGTTCCGTAGAAAAATTGTACCACTTGCTACAGAAAACCCGTGGCGAAGCACACAGTATCATAAAGTCAACTCTGTTGACTAATGATGGCTTCTCAATAGCGTGGCACAATTTAGAAGAGCCATATGACAACAAACGCATATTGGTAAACATACAATTGAAATCACTCTTCAACTTGCACTCTGTTACCCAAGAAATCGGTCCCAACTTAAGGCGCTTACAGCGCACTATTAACGATTGCATTATGAATTTGAAGCTCTTAGGCATCGACACAAATCAGTGGAATCCTATTTTGGTCTATTTTTGTTCTTCGAAACTCCCGTATAACACGTTGAGTCTTTGGGAGCAATCGATAAAAAATAAACGTGAAATCCCTAATTGGAGCGACTTCGATGCCTTTCTTACAGATCGGTATCAGACTTTGGAATCAGTTGCAGATATCCGAAGTGGTCCTCGGCAATCCAGTCAACCACCAACTCGGCAACTCAGGCAACCATCGCATCAGCAACCCGGTCGATTCAACCCTCCCCAGCGTACAAATAAACCTCGGGTAGAGTCACACGGAATTAGCATTTATCATGCCAGTGTCTCCAATCACGGTTGTCCATTGTGCCGAAAGACACACCCTCTTCGCCATTGTCCCGATTTTCTGAAGTTATTGGTTAATGAACGCTACAACGTAGTTAGAAAACACAAACTGTGTACCAACTGTTTCGCCAACTCTCACAATTGTAATAACTGTAAAAGCCGGTTTAAGTGCTCATCGTGCCAACAAAGGCACAATTCCCTTCTTCACAGGCTAGAGAATGCTTCCAGCACTCGCTATGAGGTAACTACCGCGTCAACTCCGACTGAAACAACAGCTGAAAGTTCTTGTCAGCGTACTCGTTCTTCTCTGCTGCCAGCTGTTACGAAGAAAAAACATAATATAGCTTTGGATACAGTACCCATCACGACAATCCTCCCACTAGTGAATTCGACATCCCGTAGAATGGCTTCATCATTTCAAAACCAAATCCATTTCGACAAACTCCCGCATTCATCACCTCGTACTAAATGCGATAAGCACCCGACAAGAACGAATGATAAGAAACACCCCAAATGTTCAGAAAAACCCCTCACAACAGCTAAAGATGTTAGTTCGTTTCATAGTACTGTCACGAAGACATGCTGCCCGCTATTTAGAGGCAAGAACCCCCTACGACAATGCACACTATTCTGCTGACGCAGAAGATTTGCATAAACTGTTTGGCAACATCGCATACCCTTGCGAAATGCCACAGTGAGTTTTCATGTCGTCTTTGTGGGAAGCAACATCATTCCCTGCTTCACAGAGCACGGCATGACCCGAGAGCAAAGCGGAAAGTTCGCCATAATACAATGCTTCCCCCAGATACAAAGGATTTATCTTACAGATCGCATCCAAGAAGAGGACAACTCCCGTCAAAAGTATTTACCAGACGTAATACTTCCCATACAACGATATTCAACGGATTATCGAGTTTTGCGCATCACTCCCCAAAAAAGGCTCGTTCAATTAACGAGAGGATTTCTACTTGCATGGCAATGCATTCGATCCCACCTAAATTGTTGTCACGTAAAAGGTGATTTGAAGATTGTGGCTTGAGCAAAATATAAGCCTCTGATGCCACACCCGTATTATGTAGCAACGTTTTGTCAGACTACACGATACTGACCGTCATACGCATCCCACATGTTGGGTCACCCTAATATCATCAGCGCCACAGAGACACATACTCAGATATATACATCTAATGTACTTCTCATTTTTACTGTTTTTATTTTCGCTACTCATACATGCATACACACAAACACGTAATATTGAGTAATAATAACTCTACTCAATTTTGCGTGTCTGTGTTCTTAGCTGCATACACATCTCATGAACTCGAATAAATCAGTGTACAATTATCAGTTGTTAGAAACACATCTCTTTTTTATTTTCCTCGCTGTGTGATCAGTTGACGTACAACTTCCGACACTACATTTGCGTACCCCCACTTCCCTCGTTTCGTGCTAGTTAGGAAAAAGCTCCTGATTTTACATTTTTGGCGCCCAACGTGGGGCACGTACGCAAATCGCTGATCATCACCATTATCGTTGGAAATCAAATAGCTGCAATAACCCATGCAAATCATAGCAAATTGCAGGCGTTAACGTAGCTACACCAACTGCAACCAGTGCGCAGATCATTGCAATTTTATAAAAAAATTGACATATCGTCGGTCGACAGGCCTTCCCATCGTTCCTGCTCATCCGTCGAAAATATAAATACATAAATTACGGTTCGAAAATCGTAATTCGCATAACTGTACTTCCAAGCACACCTGTTCGCCACTGCGGTCCTAGCATACATATATACATCAGGCCAGAAGTAACGTTACTCTGGTTTCGCTACAGTTATTCGACATTGCTGCCTACGCCAGCGTAACTAGCTTCAGTTTATTTCGTCGCTCGCGACTGCACAACGCAGCAGTCAACGTTACAGTTTACGTCGTCGCTCGCGACTGCACAACGCAGCAGTCAACGTTACAGTTTACATCGTCGCTCGCGACTGCACAACGCAGCAGTCAACGTTACAGTTTACTTTGTCGCTCGCGACTGCACAACCCAGCAGTCAACGTTACAGTTTACGTCGTCGCTCGCGACTGCACAACGCAGCAGTCAACGTTACAGTTTACTTTGTCGCTCGCGACTGCACAACCCAGCAGTCAACGTTACAGTTTACGTCGTCGCTCGCGACTGCACAACCCAGCAGTCAAATTTATAATTTTCGTCGTCTCAACATTTGTTTAACCCAGCAGTCAACGTTGTAGTCACTCGGGTTATATATCACGTCACAAGTAACTATGTCACTAGATGAACGCAAACGTAAGCGTGCCAACATAAAACGAAATATCTCGCGTATTAAATCTATTATAGAGGCAATACGAGATAACGACGCCAAACCGTCGCATAGTGAGCTCCAATGTCGCTTGGGAATTTTGGAGTCTTACTTCAAACAAGCACTGTCAGTACAATCTGACATCGAAGATTTAGATTCGTCCGATAATGGTCGAGCAGATTTAGAGGAAAGCTACATATCTATAAAGCTCAGCATACAAGCGCAACTCGGGGAGGATGGAAATACGACGGTGAATTACACTGAGACGGCTGCATCAGCAACTGTAGTTCCCACTTCGCATCTCCCAAAATTGGCGCTGCCTACATTCAGCGGAGACTACGCTGAATACAAAAACTTCATAGTGTCTTTCACTCAACTAATATCACATGAGCCCAGACTATCTAACATAGAGCGTTTTAATTATCTCTTATCGTGCTTGAAAGGCACAGCGTTAGAAACGGTAAAGGCCTTTCAAGTAACTAGCGAAAATTACTCAAAGGCATTAGATAGACTTAAAGAAAGATTTGATAATCCAACCTTGATATTTTTAGAAGGAATTGCTTCACTTTTTGCGCTTCAGCCAGCTGACAAATCGAACGCTCAGCATTTGAGAAGTCTCGTAGACAAAGCATCTGCCATATTTAGCTCGCTGGAATCACTGGGTACAAGCTCCAACATTGCGCAATCCATGTTGATCTACCTCGTCATGGGCAAATGTGATCAGCTGACGCGCAACAAATGGAATGAGTCCCTCGACTACAAAACGCTCCCGACCTGGTCTCAATGCACCCGCGTTTTAGAACGCCATTGCCAATTTTTATACTCATCGGAATCATCATCGAATCGCAAGTCGGAGCCTGGCAAGCAGAAACGTTCGACGAATTTCAATCAACAGTCATCATTTGCAATAATCAACTCTAACTGTGTCGTTTGTACCAGCTCCACTCACAAACTTACTGGCTGCCCTCAATTTAAGGAAATGACTTCTAATCAGCGTTTTGATATAGTTAAAAGGCACGATCTGTGCATAAACTGCCTAAGCAATGGACATAGATTGGCTCAGTGTCCGTCGAAACATCGCTGTCGAACTTGTAACAAAGGCCATCACACGATGCTGCATCACAACACGTCGTCGGCACAGCCACCGATGTCAACAATGAAGCCCTCGTATTCAGCTTCACCAGTTTGGCAACCAACGAACTCGACAGGTACACTTCAATCGCATGCCGAAGCGGACTTTTCACAAGCTATAACGCATTCACACATGGGAACGTCAGAGAACGGGCAAGTGATATTGGCAACAGCAATGGTTTTGGTTAAAGATGCAACAGGTGCGTACAAACTCGGCAGGGCTTTGCTCGATTCGTGTTCGCAGATGAACTTCATCACAGACGACTTTGCTCAAAAACTTCGTCTTTGTCGCGAAAAATGTCATGTTGGAATACGCAGCATTGGAAGTTCGTTGACAAACCTAAAGGCACGGGCAACTACTACAGTCAAGTCGCGTACTTCGAACTTGAGCCTGTCTTTACAATTCGGCATTACAACGCATATCGCCTATCAACCGGGTGCGGCAATCGATACATCGACATGGAACCTTCCATGCAACACAACGCTGGCAGATGAGGAGTTTTTCAAACCACGGCGAATTGATCTACTCCTTGGGGCAGAGGCATTCTTTGAAGCCCTTGCAGTGGGTCAAATTCGGCTAGGAGCCAGTTTACCGACGTTGCAGAAAACGTTATTTGGCTGGATCATTTCTGGCAGATGTCAGCAACAACGTCAAGCAAATCCATCCGCTTGCCTAATGTCATATGAAGAATCGATTGACGAAAATCTAAAACATCTTTGGAAACTCGACGCTATCGCCACACCAGTCAAATCAGTTCAGCCTGAACACAGCATGTGCGAAGACCACTTTTTAGCTACGACTCAGCAGGACGCAACTGGACGCATAACTGTAGGTCTGCCTTTCAAAGACAACCCTTCTTGTCTAGGAAATTCGTTTGAAAATGCGCGTCGCCGATTCCTTTCAATTGAGAGACGTCTCTTGAAATCTCCTTACATTCGTTCTCAATACATCTCGTTTATGGAAGAATACGAAAACCTCGGTCATATGTCAATTGTAACAAACCCCAATTTGGATGAACCTCATTTTTATATACCCCATCATTGTGTTCTCAAGCCGAATAGCGAGTCAACAAAACTTCGTGTTGTATTCGACGCTTCATGTAGGACAACATCGCAAACATCATTGAATGATCTACTGCTAGTTGGACCAACAATTCAACAAGAGCTGTACATACTATTGCTACAATTTCGCTTATTTCGATATGCTCTAACCGCAGACGTCACCAAGATGTACAGGCAAGTACTTTTGAATAGTAATGATCGTAAATACCACTATATTCTTTGGCGAGCTTCTCCAGATCTGGAACTCCGCACATATCAATTAAATACCGTCACTTATGGAACAGCCTCAGCTCCATACCTTGCAGTGCGCAGTCTTCACTACTTAGCTGACAAGTGCATGGACGAGTTTCCGGTTGGTGCCTTAGTGGTGAAGTCGTCTTTTTATGTAGACGATATGCTTTGTGGAGCCGACAGCACGGATGCTTTACGTACGGTAAAGGATCAAGTTACTGCCGTACTCGAACGAGGAAATTTTCCATTATCGAAGTGGCATTCCAACCATTCAGACTTCAGAGAATGCCAAACATCGAAAGACCTCAACTTCACTGAAGAACTTGTAACCAGCGCCCTTGGTGTAACATGGGATCAACACGATGACATCTTTTTATTCACCTTCTCACCAAAACAAGTTCCGCCTGCGGTCACAAAACGAACGATTCTTTCAATCGCATCATCACTCTTCGACCCGCTTGGATTGCTTACACCAATTCTGATAATGTCCAAAATAATACTTCAAGAACTGTGGCTCTTGAAGCTTGATTGGGACGAGTCTGTCCCACAGAATTTGCAACATGCTTGGAGTCAATATTTATCGTCACTCAATTCGCTATCTACGCTTGCGGTGCCTCGTTATTGTCTCCAGCCAAACACATACAGCATTCAAATCCACGGCTTTTGTGATGCATCAATTCGAGCATACGGTTGCTGTTTGTATTTACGCACGGAAAACGCTGATGGAAACATAGCTGTTCACTTGCTTACATCGAAGTCACGTGTGGCTCCAGTCAAAAAACAATCGCTTCCAAAACTCGAGCTTTGCGGAGCTCATCTTCTCGCTCAGTTGTACAATAAGGTAAAAACCATTTTTTCAAATAAACCTATTCTCGTATACTTTTGGACCGATGCGCAACTAGTACTTCATTGGCTACAACAACATTCGGTCACTCTGTCAACGTTCGTAGGTAACAGAGTCTCCGATATACAGGAGCTGACAGAAAAGGGCCAGTGGAGATTTGTACCGACTCAACAAAATCCCGCAGACCTGGTATCTCGTGGTTGCTCTATTAGTGATTTGAAATCATCAGACTGGTTTACAGGCCCGTCCTTTCTGCGCGAAGATATGGCGAAATGGCCCATCAGAAAGGATAAACTCGACGTCGCCACCGACATCATCAACGCCGAAAAGCGAAAAAGTTTGTTTGCTGTTATAATACAAACAAACTACATCTTGGAGGCTCTTGAAAAAGTCAGCTCATACATCCACTGTCTGCGACTCGTGGCATGGATGTTCAGATTCAGTGACACATGCAGGAAGATAGCAAGACCACCGACTTCCTCGCCAACGCCTGATGAATTGCGCCATGCACTAAACTCCATCGTATGGAATATTCAACATCAGCATTTTGCCGACGAATTTCACTTGTTAAAGAAAAGTATGCCATTAAAGAACAATTTAAAATTTTTAACACCATTTGTGGACACGTCAACTGGTTTCGAGCTCATTAAGGTTGGCGGCCGCTTGGAATATGCAGATATGCAGGACGCTCAAAAGCATCCCATCCTGCTGCCCAGCAATTCACCATTTGTGACAAAATACGTTCGGTATTTACACCTACAAAATTATCATGCCGGTCCTAAGGCATTAGTAGCCTTACTTCGCCTCGAGTTTTGGGTAGTCAACGCCAGAGACGTCGCTCGTCGTACTGTTCGCTCGTGTGTCCATTGCGTCCGCTACAGACCAAGGCTGTTGCAACAGATTATGGGGCCGCTACCGGCGGCACGTCTTTCGCCTGCACGCCCATTCGAACGCTGCGGGGTTGACTTTTGTGGACCGATTAACACATACTTGCGAATTCGCGGAAAAATACCTAACAAGTCATATCTGGCCGTTTTCGTTTGCTTGCTGACCAAAGCCGTTCACATCGAAGTAGTCTCCGATTTATCAACAAAATCATTCTTAAATGCACTAAAGCGCATGGGCAGTCGTCGAAAAATGCCATGCGATATATTTTGCGATAACGCTACAAACTTCGTTGGAGCTTCCAATCACTTTAAGGAGCTAAAGCAATTTTTGTTCAATTCTGAGACACAAAATGAAATATGTAAATTTTGTTCATCAGACTTCATTAATTTTCATTTTATTCCTCCCAGGGCACCTCATTTCGGCGGCCTCTGGGAAGCAGCAGTAAAGAGCGCAAAGGGTTTGCTTAATCGAACGTTGGCAAACACCAAACAAACATTTGAAGAGCTGAGCACCGTCGCCACTGAAATAGAAGCAATACTCAACTCCCGCCCACTGACGCCGCTGTCGTCAGACCCAAACGATCTTGGAGCACTTACAGCCGGACACCTTTTGGTTGGCGATTCACTACGTGGCCTGCCTGAGCGTTCCATCGAACACAAAAGTATCTCCAATTTGGATCATTTTGAGATGATCACCTCAATTAAACAACGTTTTTGGCGTCGCTGGTCTGCAGACTATTTTAATGAATTGCGCGCACGGGTCAAGTGGACGACACCTGCACCAAATCTCACAGTTGGAGCATTAGTCATAATTCATGACGACAACTTGCCGCCACAACGATGGAAACTTGGTCGCGTCGAATCTATCGTGCTTGGGCGAGACGGTCATGTACGTGTTGTACATTTACGTACTGCAACTGGGCCTTGTTGCCGCCCAATAAGCAAATTAGCCATCCTACCAGTATCTTGAAAGGTAGTCCTTTCAACGGGGCCGGTATGTTGGGTCACCCTAATATCATCAGCGCCACAGAGACACATACTCAGATATATACATCTAATGTACTTCTCATTTTTACTGTTTTTATTTTCGCTACTCATACATGCATACACACAAACACGTAATATTGAGTAATAATAACTCTACTCAATTTTGCGTGTCTGTGTTCTTAGCTGCATACACATCTCATGAACTCGAATAAATCAGTGTACAATTATCAGTTGTTAGAAACACATCTCTTTTTTATTTTCCTCGCTGTGTGATCAGTTGACGTACAACTTCCGACACTACATTTGCGTACCCCCACTTCCCTCGTTTCGTGCTAGTTAGGAAAAAGCTCCTGATTTTACACCACACTCACATTGTTCACTTCACTGTAACTGCCCGAGTTATTTCCCGAACTTCTACGAAGCTTCAATGGAACTATGCACTGGCATAGTGTATATGCGTATGAATAATCCCATGTGTTAATTTCACATTATTTGCTACATATTCATGAGTCATATCATGAACCCAAGACATGCAGATTCTATCTGAGTTTAGAACTTGTCATGAGCAGTATATATTATGGCAATCCCGACAATATAGAATTATGAATGCCGCAAGCGCTCTACGAGCTCTAGGTTTGTCAACTACGTTGAATTACCGTACCCTTTGATCTGGTCTAAGACCAGCCCTGAGAATCTATTCACCTGAGATGGTGTGATCCAACTCCGATCTATACACCAATCAATATTGGACAACACTTTCAAATCAACGCTCTTCAATCAACTTATACCAATCAATATTCCACATACAACACATCAACAATCAACAATCAATACTATTTCCGACTCATCAATCAACATTCCCATCAATTAACATGTGATATTTCTTCGCGATGGTTCCTTCTCTCCCTTATAAGTTTCAAAATCTCGAGTCTTGATTGGAATTCTCCAAGCGCTGATGCTAATCGACACATCTTTAAGCGGCCAAAATTCGTATAACACTTTATAGTTAATTTTAATTACTTTTAAGATTAGCATAAGTTCTATGAAATACTGTATTTTTACTTTTTATTTACTTTTTACCTTAATTTTTTATCTCTCTCATTCCCTTCGTCTCGGGTGGAGGTTCCGTCTCTTTTGCAGTATCCCTGCAAGGGGGGCGGAATGTCTACGCCAGAAACCGTGTGTCGCGCACTGCCTGCCCAAACTTAGCAACCCTAATATAATTCTATTTGTTCTGCTATTTTTTGCTATAAATCTCTCTTTCTCTCACTCCCATACTCTCTTTTCTTTTACTTTAGCTATTCACTTTCTGTTTATTTACTTTGCTATTATTGTTGATCAACTCCTTCTAACACAAGTACGTGCTTCCCGAACAATAAAAATTGAAAATAAATAAAACTAATTTCTCAGACAGTGCGCGACCTTATTTTTTTTATATCCCGATTCCCGATTAATATACATATACTTTAGATTCACATAATACAATTAATATTATATTCAATAAATAAATAATTTAAAATAAAGTGCGAGATATTTCATTTGTGACAAAGTGAAGAAAGACGTGTATATTAACAACCACCCAATCATCAACACCTCTGCAACACATCACGAAGGCAAGTGCACCACATCGCAGCGAACCCACCGGCATTCACTCGCTCCCCGCTGAATCACTATCAAAAGATGTTGTCATATCTTTTTCAAATATATTTATTAAATACATTTTGTAATAAAAAAAATAATTTTTCTCATAATTTGTCTGATCACATTCTTTGATGAATTGTTTTAGTTCCTCCAGGATACTCATCTTGTACTGTTTAGTAGTTTATTTTATAATTTGTGCCCATTTATTCAGACAAAAAAAAACATGAAAGAAAATCCCACAACGGATAATTATCCGTTGCTGAAATTGTTTTAAGATAATACCGCACTAAGTGCGCACCAGTTCCTCATGCTCGCATTATCGACAAAGACGAAAGCAATTATAACAGTTTTAATGAATAACACTTAAAGATAAGAAACAGCTTTAAAAAGATTGATCTATTTTTAGCATTTTCACTTCTAACTTTGATGAAACAAACAAAGTACTCAACTTTAAATGTAATAGCAATGTGAAGTTATTTAGCTCAGTTGGTTAATGGTTGCATTTTGTTGGTTCGCGACCTACAAAGAACTTTTTGCGTTCCATTTAGGAACGCCTTTCTTTCTTAGAAAGCTCTTTTTGAAGAGAGGGCTTTACTATTGGTAGTACTCCAAACAATTGTCAATCATTTATGTTTAGAGATGTTGAAATTTCCATTTGTACCATTATTTTTTAAAAATAAAAACAACTTAGGTCGGTTGATTAGCATATTAGTTTTTGAACATTTTAAAAAATAAAAATTCTTATCAACAAATCCAGTGACCCCTCCATGGAGGTCACAGGATTTTCCATCAATAAACCCATATCCTATAAATTTAGATTGAATAATTAACAGCGTTGGGCCACCCACCTTATGTCAGTTTTTTAAACATTCTTTGTTAAACAATCAAGTTAGAAATGATAAAAATGTCGAAAAAACGTGTTACAAAGGATCAAAATGTTAAATTTGTAACACTAAAATTGAGACTGTCTGAAATCCTAAAACCTTCAGTACTCGATTAACCTCGCTCAACGATTTGAGATATATAGTCATCAAATACTGTTTTCGCTTACCGGAAAAATTCATAGTATTAAGGACCGATTGGTTCCATAAATTGTCTCTTCCTAGAATACCAGCAGCAGGTATCCCACTCACTTCAGATATTAAATGTAATTCCAAAATTAAATCTTTATTCCTCTCATGTTGGGCTGCTATTGACCCTAATGAGGTGACAAATTCTCCGAACGTGCCACTAAGATTCCTTGCATTTCCTTTCTAGCTAACATATTTATTAATTGCCGGTGATTTTATTAAACTGGTATATGCCCCAGAGTCTACTAGTAAAATATGTTTTCCATTTTCTGCTTCCTTGCACGGAAACTTAATGAACACATCATCTACATCAGAGACTCCTAAACAATACGTTCACTATTACTGGACTGGAAAGATGAGTCAACAATCCCTCTATGACGTAGAGGGTATGACGTAAAGACGCACGACTGATGCCTTCCACCTCAACTGGCCTACTTCTAGCATTATTTTGGAGATCCCGGTTTATTCTGTAGTTTCCTGAGACTTTTCCAACTCTTTGCGTTTATAACAGTCGGAAATCCTGCCAGAGCTTATACCAATAGAAACATTTGGATTAGGATGTATCACTATTAAGCCCCCTGCTCTCTTGGGCTTTCTTAATAGGTACAGTTGTTTGGTTACCTCTTCCATGTATCTTGTTGTTACTAAGCGGTGCCCACGATAAATTGAACTAAAGCCCATACTCTTTACATTTAATACAATATGGCGTATTTTTCCTCAATCAGTCAGTCATCCCCAATATGCCCCATTTTCTTGCAGAATGAACAGGTAGGAACCTTATTCTGCTTTCTTTCTACACTCTTCTGCCGATTTACTTGAGAATTCCTACTCACATTTGCAACAAAAGTATTGCTATTCTGTACCAACATATATCGAAATATATTTTGGTACCCAAAGTAGTCTGATTTTATCAATCAGATTACTGATGTTTACTGCCTCGTCGACAAGTTCTTTCCACTTACTGATAATTTTCTTCCGCATATGGCTTCTAAGTATTGGTTCTCGAAGACCGGCTGTGAAAGTCGTCTTCGCGTACCTCTCTAACCCTTTTAGTAATTCTTGATCCCCGTGTCCTCAATAAGCGCTTGCATGTGTTGCCAGAGTTTTTATCTCATCTAACCTCTTTGCGAAAACACGAATAGACTCTTGTGGTTGTTGCTGTACAGTTTGCAGTCGGTATGTAAAAGTCTCAAAACTTACCTTATTCAGATATATCTGCCTTAGAAGTCTATACCACTCCTCCAAACTAGTGAACATTTTATATAACACCAGATTATACGCGTCTCCGTGTAGGCGCTGCTTCACACAGGGATTGAAATCTAAGACGTCTTCAGACTTTATCGGTCTTCTGGCCTATTCACAGCCAGATATGAACTGATTAATCCCCGTCTTGATATCCGTCGATTCAGTTCCGGTAAATATCGGGAGTAGTCTGTTGACCAACTGTGCTATTTCGTCTATTCGCATATCTAAATGTGGTTGCTGCGGTCGTTGCGGTCGAGGTTCTGTGTGCTTCTGGGGGATACCTGCCCGATTTCGGAGCACTCTTACTTCCTCTCTTGTCTGTATAATGATATTACTTAGCTCCGTCAATACAGCTTCTAACTCTTCACTTGGTCACAATGTTTTGTAGTGCAGCACCTTATCTCTTAGGAGTGGATACCGCTTGTGGCATTTCCCTCTTAATTCTGGCCCACACATAATCAGCTGCCCTTCTTAATGAAGAGTTCTCTTCCTCCTTCGAAGGTTTCCGGAATATTCTGCTCAAGGGAGTACGCCATCGAAGAGGTGTCTCTTCTGCTAAGCTACATTCTCCCTCAAGATTTTTTACTTGCACTTGGAGGGCACTTAACTGCTTAGCGTCCACGTTCCTTAATAATTGAGTTGTTTCGAATTGACTCCTAAGGAGATCAATTAGTTCTGATACCGTAATTTCCAGCTCGTATTACTCGTAAGTATTGTTCCGCTTCATTAGCTCCCACACAAGATTAATGGTTTCCTATATTGCAATATGTGCGGAGACACTAACCTCCATTAAATATTCGCCCAGAACCCTGTTTTAAACTATATCCTAGAGAGCAATGCAGTTCTAGCTATACTGCGTTAAACGTTTTGCGTAAAATATCTTGTTAAAAAAATGTTCACAGTATCCTACCTGCTGCTCCAAAATGTTGCATGTTATTTCCACCACAACACTTAACGTTACTTAACGACTAAACTCCTAGCCTTTAAATAACACCCGTTTACCAAAAATCTTACTAAATGAATCGATGCCAAATCCTTGATTAGACCCTTTTAAACGCACAAATCTGGCTAATTCCCTTTATCAAGCAGACCCACCAGTACTGGGAGAACGTTGGTTTTTGCTTGCTACGAATATATGTACCACGACGGCACTTGAACCGTGAGGTACCGACAAACGTAATTCCCTAAGTGTTGAGTTTTAAAATCATACTTTAACACTTTTAAAACTTATTATTTTACACCTTTATACTAATATACTTTACACTAATCCTGGGGGGCTCGTATGGATCGCAGTATTTTGCAATTGCTTACACGCTAACACTTCACAACTTACAACAAGACTGTGTGTCTGATTATTGTAGTGGGGGTTTATATATGTATAACTCTTAAATACATATGTTGCTATTAACCTATATTCATCCATTCAAGATTTAAACGTAATGTGGATGCTGGATATGCTGGATTGCATTTTCATAATTTACTCATTACCTATTTGTTTTTACTTTCTTTCTTTTTGTCATTGTTTTTGCTTGACCTACTAACAGAATTATGTATAATCGCAAAATTCCCGTTTTGTGCATGATGTTATTGCTATTATTATTATAAAGGGTTATCCATTTTCGGTTTCAAAAGTAAATGTAAATAAAACACATATAAAATATTTTTTATCATGATATTTCTTTTTTATTATAAAGTTTGAACGTTGACATTATGTGTGAAATACTACATCATTTAAATGACCACCACGCGAATTGTTGCAAGCATCGATTCTTTTGAGGTAATTTTCAACCACTCAGCCATAACGTGACGAATGTTGGTTTTTAGGTGCTCAAGAGTTAAAGGTTTATCTGCATAAACACGGTCTTTCGCGTAGCCCCCCAAAAAAATGTCAAGCGGTGTCAAATCGCATGATCTTGGTGGCCACTTGATATCGCCACGACGAGAAATTACGCGGCCAGAAAATTTCTCTTGCAATAAAGCCATATTCGCTCGAGTTGTGTGGCATGCGGCACCGTCTTGTTGAAACCACATATTCTCTAAGTCGTATTCTTCAATAGCAGGCAAAAAAAAGTCGGTTATCATATGACCATAAGCTCCGAATTGACGGTGACAGTCGTTCCATCGTCGTTTTCGAAGAAGTAAGGTCCAATCACACCTCCGGACCAAAGAGCGCACCAAGCAGTGACTTTTTGTGGATGTAGTGGCCTCTCTTCAATTACTTGAGGATTCTCAGAACCCCAAATACGACAATTTTCTTTGTTAACATACCCACCGAGTGAGAAATGTGCTTCGTCGCTGAAGAAAATTTTGTTCGAAAAATCGCCGTCCACCGCCTGTTATTCAAGCACCCATTCCACGTATCTACGACGTTGTGAATGGTCAGCTGGCTTCAGTTGTTGTGTGAGCTGGATTTTATATGGATGTAGGTGTAGATCCAAATGCAAAATATGCCATAATGTGCCGTAAGACAGTCCTAATTTCTGAGAACGACGAGGAATCGACACATTCGGGTCTTCGGCAACACTTTCACTTACAGCAGCGATATTTTCGGTGCTACGAGCGAAACGATGATGCACAGGCCTTATAATATCTGTAACCGATCCAGTCTCTTCATATTTCTTCACAATTTTGCCAATTGCTTGCGTAGTTGGACGATTATGTAAACCATAATCTCCTCTTAAAGCACGATATGTGGCTGTGGCAGAATCACCATTTTTGTAGTAGGTTTTTAAAATTTTAATGCGTTGTGCGATAGTTAAGCGATCCATTTTCGCAAATGTCAGACTTTGAACTGAAAAAGAAATAAATTGTTTTAACAACTCAGTTTGACAGATGTCGAATTCTAGCCCTATACTTTTGAAACCGCGAAATGGATAACCCTTTAGTATATTTTTGTTTCAATTGTTTGTAACAAAAGTCAACTCACCTCGCTAGAGTTTTTGTTTTTTATTTTAGAATGACATGCTCTGCCGTGTGCCGTAGCTCAGTGATAAGTTTGTTGGCCTTCTGATCTATAGGTCGTGGTTTAATCCCGGCTGATGCATAACAAATTTAATATCGATAAGATTTTTCTTTCGAACGGTATCCACCTGTAGGCAAGCAATTGGCAATTCTTCCGACAGTAGCAACTTGCCATGAAAAAGCTTTTAAAAGAACTCTGTGACAAAGCTCAGAAAAAGTGATGTCACAAGGGTTTTGCCGTTAGGAACCGGCTAAAATAAATAGGTCCCTTCTAATATTGTCCAAAATTTAAAACGCACAACAGTTATGGAAGAGAAGCTCGGCCAATGAGCCCTTTGGGGTTTTAAGTGCCACATATTTATGTATTTATTCTGGCGGACGGCAATTTCTCCTGGATACTACCGGGCTCTTTTAGAAGTTATTCGAATTTGGCAATACCCAGGACAATTTTCGCCTTCGTTTATCAAAATGTCGCTGCAAGCGATTTTGCCGAACGTGCAATTCCGATGTCGGCACTATAATTGCCTTTCGGTCTTTTATCGCTGGATAGCTCCTTAATGTGTCTGGTTATTATTAGGTAGTTTCTCTTCCCAAATGTTATACACTCTTTCTCACTCTCTGCCGATTGTGGACGGCTTCTGCTCGTTAACTTGTATAACGGACTCACCGTCATAAGCCAATTCGATGGGTTGGCTCATTATTTCCTCGTTAATATTCATCATGCCGACGATATTGAGCTAGAAAGAAGGAAAAAATTGTTTATTAGAAGTCAATCTCTTGTAATTTTGTCAGTTAAAACTATGATCAATAATAATTAGAATAAGGTGTGTACAAACATATAGATACGACCCTGCTATCAAAAAACTTTTTCTATCGGTTGTTGGGGGTATAAAATGCTGTTGTGCCTGATGCCGCATCGATAGCACGCCCTGATATCCTCGCACGAAAAGATGAATACCCCTTTAGCAAACAGTTGAGGCACACTATGACATTCAATGCTTAGTACCATATTTCCTGTAGATTGACCCGAAACTTCGTGCGGCACCTGTACATGCGGTGCTGAGAGTGACAGATGGCGCATTGACAAATTGGATCTGGAGTCTGGATGTAGTATTCGGCCATGCCGATGAGGCTTTTATCCGGTCGGGGAAGTACCATGGATGCTCGATGAGTAATGAGTACATACGCGACGGCGCACTGGGGGTAAAGTTCATTTTTTGCTTTTCTGCATGGTACGCGCTCGGAGCTCCCTTCGTTCGATGGTGGAGGATCCAATGCGGGCGAGTTGAGAATTTGGCTTAATAAAGGAAAATCAGGAAATTTGAAATGACATAAAAAATTATTGCCAATCATTCCCTTAAAGGATCTACTTTATTACTTACTTACTTACTTACTTATGTGGCCATAACAACCGAATATCGATTTAGGCCGAAAATAACATGCTTCGCCAGCCATCTCTGTTCTTCGCTAGCTGGCGCCAGTTAGAAATTCCAAGCGCAGTCAAGTTCTCCAGTACTTGGTCTTTCCACCAGAGATTTGGTCTTCCTCTTCTGCGTCGTCCTCCAGCGGGTTCCGAATATAACACCTTATTAGCTGGAGCGTGTTCTTCCATTCGCTCGACATGACCTAGCCAGCGCAGCCGCTGGATTTTGATGCGCTTTACTATGTCAAAGTGGGTGCCGTAGCTCAGTGGTTAGTGCGTTGGCCTTCTGATCTGTAAGTCATGGGTTCAATCCCCGGCTGAAGCATAACAAAATTTAATATCGAAAAGATTTTTCTTTCGAACGGTACCCACTTGCCGGCAAGAATTGGCAATTTTTCCGGCAGTAACAATTTGCCAAAAGTGCTTCTTAAAAGAGCTCTGTGACAAAAACTAAGTTAAAGTGATGTCACAAGAGTTCTGCCGTTCGGAACCGGCTAAAATAACTAGGTCCCTTCTAATGCTGTCCAAATTTAACACGCACAACAGCATTGGAAGAGAAGCTCAGTGGTATCACAATGGGCCTTTCTGGCCTAAGTGTGTTCTCTCAGAGAGAGGGCAGCCACATAACCTAACCTACTATGTCAATATCGGCATACAGCTCGTACAGCTCATGGTTGTACCTTATTCGGTACTCGCCACCAACGCAAATAGGTCTAAAGATCTTGCGTAGGACTTTTCTCTCGAAAACCCCAAGCATTCGCTCACCCGAGGTGGAAATTGTCCAGGCTTCAGCGCCATATGTTAGGACAGGCATGATGAGAGACTTGTAGAGTGTAGTTTTCGTTCTTCGAGAGAGGGCTCGACTTCTCAATTGCTTACTCAGACCAAAGTAACACCTGTTAGCAAGAGTTATCCTACGCATGATCTCCAAGCAGACGTCATTACTGCTGTTAATGCTGGTTCCAAGATAGACAAACTCCCTTACTACTTCAAAAGCGTAGTTGTCAACAGTGACGTGCTGTCCAAGACGCCGGAACTCTTTGTTAGTTGACACTAGATACTTCGTCTTGCCCTGCACAACGGGAGTTATGCAGTGTCATTCTACAAAGTCGAATGAGCTTTGCAGGAATACCGAACTCAGACGTTGTTGCATAGAGGTAATCCCTTACCGGACTGTCGAAAGCGGCTTTATAATCAACAAATAGGTGGTGTGTGTCGATCTATTTTTCTTGGGTCTTCTCCAGGATTTGGCGCAGTGTGAAAATCTGGTCGATGGTGGATTTACCAGGTCTGAAGCCACACTGATACAGCCCAATCACGTTGCTGAGCATAGGCTTCAACCTTTCACACAGTACGCTCGATAAAACCTTGTATGCGATGCTCAGGAAATTTCTTCCACGGTAGTTGGCGCAAATTCTGGGGCCTCCTTTGTTATGTACAGGACAGAGAACACTGTGCCTCCAATCATCAGGCATGCTTTCATCCGACCATATTCTGCTTATGAGCTGGTGCATGAAGGCGAGCAGCTCATCGCCTCCGGTCTTAAACAACTCGGCAGGTAGGCCATCAGCTCCTGCAGATTTGTTGTTCTTCAGCCTTAAAATGGCCGTTTCAACCTCGTCATAGTCGGGTGGTGGAACATCAACACCTTCATCTGTAATAGGGGTTATCGGGCAATCTCCTCCACTGGCGGAATTGTTCGTAGTATCGCCATTCAGTAACGTGGAGAAGTGTTCCCTCCATAGGCTGAGTACACTCTGGGCATCTGTAACCAGATTCCCATTTCCATCACGACAAGCAGAGGCTCCGGGATTTAAACCTCCACTCAGGCGCTTGATCTTTTCGAAGAGTTTTCGAGTCTCATTCTTGTCTTTCCAACTCCCTCTTCTTGCGCCTGAAAAGACGTCTCTCTGCACTCCTTTTCTCTCTATACCGCTCTTTAACAGCTCGCGTTGCGCCTGCACGCAGGGTTCTTCTGTAGGCGGCGTCTTTCTCTGCGGTAGCGTCGCGACACTCCAGATCATACCACTCATTCCTCAGAGGCCGGTAGTAACCGACTACCTCCTCGGCAGCAGTAGTCATGGAGTGGGATATATGTGTCCACCGTGCGCATGTATCATCAAGTGGGGGAGTGTTCTGCATAAGCAGATCGGATAGTCTAGTGGAAAATGCATGAGCTTTCTCTGTGTGGGACTTCTCTTGTTATTTGCGACACATAAACGTGTGCGCACCTTAGCTGCAACAAGGTAGTGATCCGAGTCGATGTTAGCACCACGGATCGATTTCACGTCCATCACACTGGAAGCATGCCTTCCGTCAATCACCACATGATCAATTTGGTTTCTTGTTCATTGATCTGGAGACAGCCATGTCGCTTTGTGGATGTAGAGAAGCTGGACTCTGGTACCACCAATTACCATGTTTCGTGCTGCGGCGAAGTCAATCAGCCTCATTCCGTTTTTGGAGGTGTTGTGGTAGAGGCCGAATTTTCCGACAGTTGGACCAAAGGTACCTTCTTTGCCCACCCTGGCATTAAAGTCGCCAAGCACGATTTTGATATCGTGGCGGGGGCAGCGGTCATAAGCTTCTTCGAGGCGCTGAAAGAAGCTCTCCTTGGTCACATTATCCCTCTCATCCGTCGGAGCGTGGGCACATATAAGGTTGATGTTGAAGAATTTTGCCTTGATGCGGATTGTGGTCAGCCGTTCGTTCACAGGCGTGAACTGTGAAACAAGATGTCGTAGTCTCTTGCTGACCAAAAATCCACATCCTAATTCGTACCTTTCAGCATGGCAACTGTAATAGATGTCACAGGACGCTCTTTTGGAGCAGCCCTGTCCTGTCCATCGCATTTCCTGGAGAGCGGTGATGTCAGCTCTGTATTTTTCGAGGACATCAACCAGCTGGATAGAGGCACCCTCCCTATAAAGAGACCGGATATTCCAGGTGCATATCCGTAAATCATTGTCCTTTTTTCGTTTGCGGGGGTCATCAACAAAAGCGGTAGTCCTTATCCGAGGCATATCTGTTTTTTTCATTGGGGGGTTTTTTATGTGGCGGGTCCCAAACACAACGCACAACCTCTAACCGAGGAGATTTTCGCCACTCACTTCAGCCGCCTCCCAGCGGGTGCTAGGAAGACGTTGCCCGGTGGTCGCCACATGGAGGGCCCCCATTAATAATAATGGAAGCGCCATCACATAGAAAGCAGAGCAAGCTATATGACTACCCCTCATTAACAAATAAAGGTATCATCACATAGCGCTCAGATCAAACTACATGACAGCCAGTGAGTTGACTTACGATGAGTTCAACAAGGATTGCGCTAGCCCCACCCGGTTGAGGCAGTTAGACACGTTACCTTGCGAAAACACCACAAGACCAATTTATTACTACCAATTGATTATTCAACTACAGAACAGCTGCATCACTTTGTTGCCTTTACAAACTTGACAGTGTCAATATTTACTTACCCAAACGACCATAATTTCTCATTTTAATTCCATTCATCAATGGTTCAATGTTACTTTATTTATATTTTAAATAATCAATTGTAATTAAAAGTTTTTATAATAGAACTAATCTTTTTATATAATATAATTACACGTAATTCTAGAGAGCGGCGTATATTAAACCGAGGGCGCTTACTGCAAAAAATGCGACCAGAAAACGACCTTTAGATAAAATTATAGACTGCCCAAAACATCTGCCATCTGCCATCTGCCTCTTTTCCTTTCCTTGTAAAACATATTCTCACAGGTGTTGCAACACTTTGTCTAGACATTTTTCCCTTAATTCAGTTTTCACCATTCAAATTTTACTTTTGTTAATTTCCTTTATTTTATTTATTACTTTTGTTGTTTAAATTAATTCTTATATTATTTCTTTTTGGTTTCGCTTTGATTTTTTATCTACGCCACTTATTGATTTACGTACGTTTTTCCCCCCTCTAACTGTACAACGATGCTATTCGTCTACTGTAACTATAACTCTTTTCGGGTTTGTTGAATCGTAGGGGGATGACAGTTCGGCGGAATCACTTTTTAATGACAAAATAGTTAATGTTGTTAATGATAAAGTAGTGGCGGAACAAGTGCAGAATAGCGTACTTGATCATATATAGCTTATTTTTGTGAACATAACGAACCAAAAATTTTTCGGCAGGTTAAATTCTAAATTTCAAAGCAACATTACTCAATAACCTCGCAATTTTACAATCTGGGTATTAAGTGATCCTATTTTATAAATAGCATTTTATTTATATATTATTGAATTTTTTAAAGTTATGAAGAAAGAAAGAAAAATGTTTGCTAGTTTTTCTTAAACAAACTTCTTTCCTAACCTATTAACCTATCTAAAATTTACAACCGCATTAAAGGCCATAAAATTTCCTTGCCACTGGTATACAAAATAAAGAAATAAATATGTAGCTCTTACTCTTACTTTTTTCCAGTACTGTTGTGCGTCCTAAATTTTGGACAGTATTCGAAGGAACCTACTTATTTTAGCCTGTTTCGAACGGGAGAACCTTTTCTGAGCTTTTCCACAGAGTTCTTTCAGAAGCTTTTCCATTGCAAATTGTTACTGCCGAAAGAACCGACAATTGGTTGCCGACAGGTTGATACTGTTCGAAAGAAAAATCTCTTCGATATTTAATGTATGCTTCAGCTGGGGATTGAACCCACGACCTACAGATAAGAAGACCAACATGCTAACCATTTAGCTACGGCATCCACTGACATACAACGCATATTTTTATTTAATTTTTCCATATTTTTAATGATTTTTTAAAATTCATACTAACTAATTAACTTAACTTTTACTATTATCAAGTTTTACTACAACTAATTTATTTAGTATTTAGTATTTGGTCAAAATTATTTTAAGTAGCCAGGTTTCACCGGGCGCTAAAAAATAACCCTTATATGACCGAAGTCGGCTTCGCGTCCAACATAATTTTAGAGCCAAAACCTTTCAAGCAGCAGGCCTTTGGCAGTACGCTTAAAAATAACCCTTATATGGTCAAAGTGGTCTTCGCGAACAACAGTATTTTAGCGTCAAAGTCTTTTTAAGTAGCCAACCTACGCCTACTATGGCGCCTAAGACTCTCCTCAAAAACACATTATTCGGTACAAAAGTTGACATTTTCGGAGCACACAGCAACTATGTTGTTTACACTTCAGCGATATAAACTAGTAGCGACATCTGTTATCAAATCCCCAAGAAATTATTTATACTCCCAATACATATATATAAATATATATTATATTATATTATGTATTGGGTGTTCGAAAAAGTCCGGTTACAAATTTGACGAAAAATGAAACACTTTTTACACTTTTTTACACCAAATATATGCCGTTTTGATATATGAATATATGCCTTTTACCATCTTTTGGATAAAACTATTATTCCATCTGTGTTGAACATTATTGATAACTGCAATACTAATAATTTATTAATATCGGGAAACGAAGAAATAAATAAATAAATAAATAAGTGGCACTTAAAGCCCCAAAGGGCTCATTGGCCGAGCTTCTCTTCCATTACTGTCGTGCGTCTTAATTTTTTGGACAATATTAGAAGGGACCTACTTATTTTAGCCGGTTCCGAACGGCAGAACACGGAAACGAAGAAAACCAAAGTTAAAGTTAACATCGAACAAATTCCGTTGCAAAAAACTGGAATGTCCATTGATCAAATGATGGAAAGGGTCAGTTACTATTCATCTTCGAATCGGGACAATTTATCTAATAAAGGGGGAGTTAAGGAATGCAACCAATATCCCACCGAAACTGCTGACTCTGATAAACTTAGCTATTCAAATGATATGACATGTGATCCACCTGCTCAAATGTCTTAAATCTCAAATTCTCTGAAATCATTATTATTATTGCAAAGCAATAGCACAAGAAACAACGAGTTACTATAAATTGCAGCAGCACCAAATAAATGATGGAAATATTGTAAAATAAAACAAACTATCATCAGAAAATACATTATGAATATAAAACTAAAGAAAACAGCTTCCTGAAATTTTGGCGTTTACGCCAACAACCAACAGCAGCTTAATTTAGACTAAGTTTATATAATGAAATAAAGTAAGACTCAATTTGAAGTTACGACATACAAGTTAATCCCACGAGTTATAATTTGGCAAACGATACTTTTAAAATCACGATGTCATGTAAATTTGGCTATAATTTATTAGTTTTTGTTCTGGGTCGCTTTATGATGAGCATAAACTACAAAATATTTGATTGGGTGCAGTAGCTCAGTAGTTAGTGCGTTGGCCTTCTGATCCATAGCTTTTCTGATGAGGCAACTTTAATATCGAAAATATTTTACTTTTGGACGGTGCCTACCTGTCGGCAAGTAATTGGCAATTTTTTCGGCAGTAACTATTTGCCATAAGAAACCTTCGTAAAGAGCTCTGGGACAAAGCTCAGAAAAAGTGATATCACAAGGGTTCTACGTTCGGAACCGGCGAATATACGTAGACCCCTTCTAATACAGTAGAAATTTAACACGCACATCAGTATTGGAAGAGAAGCTCGTTGGTATCACAATTGGCCTTTTTGGCCTAAGTGTGTCCTCTCAGAGTATGTTAAAAGCAAATCGAGTACATTAAAAGCGACGAACTGAACGATAACAATAACAACTACACCGAGGGTAATAACAATGATGGTGGTTATAAAATATAAAAGTGATCTGATTTAAAGACACCGAAAATAAGATCACTGTGGTTGTAAAAATCACAAAAAAATGACAATTGTGAATTGTGACAAAACTGGGGAGCGGAAAAGACAAATTTATAAAGAATGTATCAGAAGCCAACTGTCTAGTTTTTTTTTTAGTCTATTAAATTTCTTACCTAGGTTTCAAGGATATTTAAATAAATGTAATTAGTAATCCCGATCGATATTCTATAATAGTCGTAATGAATTTGTTAAAAACATCGAAAACAGTCTTGGAGCATAAAAAATTGGGATACGATTTACCAATCAATATTGGTTCAAAAACAATATTTTTTAAGCTGCGCCCAATTCTATTGGCATGGGAAACTGAATAAAAGTGAGCGAAAGTTTTTTTAAAATAGATTAGTCATTCAAAATGAACTTCTTCTTAATTTAACATTAAATGTTAATCGTTGAATATGGGGTGGCCACAAAGTTACCATAAAAACATTTCCATGTATAATTTCAAGTATCTGTTACCATTGATTTATAAACTTTTTGCGTCAATTAAAGAAGATCAGCTTTTTGGAATACTAATTCGTATAATCAACGCGGTGATCTGGTGGTTTGTTCGCAATCCTTTTTGAACTCGTAGCAAGTCAACTTACTGGACATTTTGTAGTCTCTGTACTATGTGATGACACCTCCACTTTTAATGAGTGATGAGTGCAGTAGTGTTTTTTCTGCTGCTTGCTATATGATCGGGACCTCATTTTTAATGGGTTCCTCCAAGTGGTGACCACCGATTATCATCTTCTTTGCAAGGAATCGTTTTGAGCCCCTTACTGTATCTCTTATACACTTCAGATATGCCTAACAATAACTATATATTTATATCGACCTTTGATGATGATACAGCAGTATTGTGCTCTCGTTCGAACCCTATAGAACCTACTAAACTCCAGCATACTCATATCGATTCTCTCGAAAACTGGTTAGCAAAATGGCGTATAAAAGTCAATGAATCAAAGAGCGTACATGTAACCTTCACTCTAAGGCTAGATACATGTCCCCCAATTAAAATAAATGGCCAATCAGTTCTACAATGTTCCTCAACAAAGTACTTGGGTATTCATCTCGATAGAAGGCTGACCTGGAACAATCACATAGAGGCAAAGAAAACTCAGATCAAGCTAGAATTAATCAGTTATGGTTGCTGTTACACAAAAGCTCAAAGTTGAATCTCGAATACAAAGTGCTATTATATAAAGCAATCCTGAAGCCAATCTGGGCTAATGGTATTCAGTTATGGGGCACCGCATCTTCCTCTAATATCGAAAAATTGCAGCGAATATTATCCAAGTGCCTGCAAATTATTGTAAACGGGTCTTGGTATATGAAGAACGTTAACATCCATCGAGACTTGATTGTACCCACAATTTCTGAGGAAGTTGCGAAGTCCTGCAAAAGCTACATTCAAAAATTACATAACCATCCGAATCTGCTAGGCAATTGTTGCTGAGCACAGGCCATCGACGACTGAAAAGAAATTACACATTGAATAAGCTGTGTAATTGATAAATCTCGCGACTCAACAAATTATGATGGAACATCGGGAATATCACATAATTATAAGTTAGTTTGTAAGATTTGAATACTTATTGTGAGTTTCTCCGTGTAGTAGAAAGATTCAATAAATTCTTAGTATTTAAACAAACAAACAAAATTTTTCTTGACACATATGTAAAAAATCACTTATCAAAATAAAATTACACATGTAAGTACTTACATTAAGAGATAAATTTTTGGGAACGTATTTATGTACCTACATAGTTATGTTAAAATATGAAATTATAGGAGCGTGTAAAATACAGAGATCACTCATCTCATATGAAAACTAAATCACATACTTATACGTACTAATCTATACATTGCAAGTTAGAGTTATGGGAACAAAATGCCAGTCAATCATTTGAAAATTCTTTTGGTGGCTCAAATATTTTACTACTTTCACATATTTTATTAATATATGATCAGCAAATTTATAATAAAAAAAGATATGTGGCACTTAAAGCCCCAAAGGGCTCATTGGCCGAGCTTCTCTTCCATTACTGTTGTGCGTCTTAAATTTGGACAGTATTAGAAGGGACCTACTTATTTTAACCGGTTCCGAACGGCAGAACACTCGTGACATCACTTTTTCTGAGCTTTGTCACAGAGTTATTTTTAGAAGCTTTTTCATGGCAAGTTGCTACTGTCGGAAGAATTGCCAATTGCTTGCCGACAGGTGGGTACCGTTCGAAAGAAAAATCTTTTCGATATTAAATTTGTTATGCATCAGCCGGGTATTGAACCACGACCTACAGATCAGAAGGCGAACACACTAACCACTGAGCTACGGCACCCTACTTTAAAATTTATAATAGATCATGCAATTAAAAATGAAAAAAAAAAAAAAAATATATATATATATATATATATATATATATATATATATATATATATATAATGGCCAAAAATGGTAAAATGTGGTAAGTATCAAGCTTACTGTAGTAGTTGCCGTAGAAATAAAAAAATAAAAAAATAAGTGGTAGACTTGCCACAATTGTAGGATAGACCGAACACTGATTACTCATGATAAGGACAGAGCCTGTCTCTTATACCTGAAACAAAAATCCTTCTCTCTTTCCCGTGTATTCCTCGCTCACAAACAAAATGTATTTCATGCAAATGTTTTTGTGTATTAAACAGATCCAATATATATTAAATTGAAGTGCGCGATCCTAAACTTTACAGAAACTTTTCAGATTTGGGTATCGTTAAACCACTTACAAAACATTTGCTAGGTGAATTCATACACGGTGGTGTTAATAGCTAATTTGGGTTTTTAAGAAGTTTTTCTTCTATCACGTGCACTCTGCTGTACGCGCAAAGTTTTGATTTTTTGATTTCATACTTCATGCCATTTACTGAAGTAATCTATAACCACCAGAACATATTTGTTCTCTGAGTTGCTTAAAATATGGTCCAGCTATGTCCATAGCAATTCAGTTAAATGGACCACTTACTGTGTATTTTTGCATTTTACCTCGATTTTTCACCTCCGAATCCAATCAGCAACATGGTCATGATATCTAACCCAACAAAATCGTTTCTTTATTTTCTCGACGGTTTTGATTATGCCCTCCAATGGAAGCATTGTGTACACAGCTATCACCCTATTTATTGTTGCCTTGGATACTAAAAAGAGATCATTGGTGATTTCTCTATCTTCACTTACCCATGCTCGGGATAAACATCCATCTCTCAAGTGCAGGCTTTGCCATAGCGTCCTGTATGAATTTGCTATTGGACTTTCATTAGTCATTTTACGCCAATCTGGACGTATGCGCTGCTCCTTGTACTCCATAATTTTTGCGATATCTCGGTCGTTCCATTGATTTTCTTGTGCTCGTTCAGTGGTTCATGACTCTTCCTGCAAGGCATTCTTAATTCGTATGCTGACAATGTGATTCCGGCCTCTTACTGGCCTCTTACTGGCACCAGAAATTTCTTGAAATCTGATACCAATTCCTTTTTGTAGATTTTTGATGACGAGGCGAATGTTCTTAAATTTCCACACCCAATTCGCGAATAACGCCCTTTACTGAGACGAAACTTCTTAAATATCCATACGCAATTCACTAATAACACTAATTCCTTGCAGTTGCTGCTGCTGTTTTTTCATCATGGTTTTCATGAATAGCATGAGTTGACCACTCGAATATATATCGGCTTGCTGAAGTCAAGAATCCCACTTTTTACACCAATTGCGACGTTTTTTTTATGAGCATTTAATTCTACCCGGATCAACCCTGTTCGTTCACTGGATTCTGTCAATAATAATTGCAACACTTATTTTGTACTAACTAAATACAACAACAATTTATTTAATCAACTCTATTTAATCAACTAAGATATTTACAATCACTCTTTAATTTAACTTGCTATCGTGTGATGTGTCTTCGATCACTTGATGGTGTTATGTTGCCTCTATTACTTTCAGAATCGAATTCATTTATTTGTCAATAACTAGCCCTATTTATTCTCTGTGGCAACATCCCATAATCTTATTTTTTTGTAATCGAGTTTCTTCTCTTCTTTTTCGTTGTCTTGTTCTGGTTATCGCTATTTCTTTTTGTTGACATTCGTTTCGATGCTATTATTCGTGCTATAATGTTAATAACCAACCATCGATACTCGTTACAACACATTCAATTTTGGATTTTTATAAAGAAATAATTTAAATAAAGTGTTAAACATTGAATTCTAAGAAAAGTGAGATATAAGTGTAAGATTAGGCAATCACCGTCATAAACATTTCTGCAGCCTATATAACCCAAAGGCAATAGCACCATCAAATCAATTCCACCGGCATTCACTCAGCTCCCCTGAACAAAATGGAAAACAATATTTTTAATACAACAAAATATTACTTTGAGAAAGTAAAAAAGTGGAAAAAATAATACGCACACAAAATTTATATGCACGCTAATATACAATTTACAAAAATACGAGCATACAAGGAACAATAGTACAAGAAAAAACGATAGAACGTAACAGCAACAACATTTAACTTGGCAACAGCTCTGCCAATATTAACAACATACAGTACATTCACATATGTACTCTCTCTGTACATCTGTGATAGTGCTACCACACGCAAATCGTTTATTTTTTCCTACGAGTAAGTTACAAAAATTCATATTTTTTTATATATATTCAGTATTTCTCGTACTAAAGATTAATTTAAAGTAATTTGCGGTTTGTATCTCATACACAAATCTTTCTTATTGGTCTTAATATTCTGTAGTGTATAATACAAAAATTTTCTCAAACTAAATATTTCTTTGTTGTTTTTTTTATTAAACTATCTTGTATCTTGCAGCACTTTATTCCTGTAAGAAAGCCGTAGGTAAAAGATGGGGGATGAGACCAATTCTTTTTTACGGTTTGATAGTTTGGTGGGAATCCTTAAATAAGGAGGTACACAGACGGCTAATAGGCAAGGTTCAAAGGACGTCTGCGGTGTTGACAACAGGTGCGCTAAGAACTACCCCGTCATTTATTTGGCAAGCAGAGAGCACTTATCAGCAATCAGGCTAAATATAGCTTCACGCTGGGCTCAACTAGGATACGGGCATTCAAGGATCCTGGGGGAGTGCACTACAATTCCGAATGCCATCGACTGTACCATACCCATACCATGCTTGGACAATTGATTCTCAACTCATATACCGTCAAGGGAAGAATGGAATAGGGGTATTATCAACGAAACTGGAGTTCAATCGGTACAATTGTACACAGATGGCTCCAAATTGGAGGGAAGGGTAGGAGGTGACGTCTTTGCTGATTTCTTACGTGTTAAGCTTAAGTTCCGATTACCAGACTTTTGCAGTGTTTTTCAAGCTGAGATTATGGCTATGAAGGAGGCGGCAACGTGGCTTCGCTGTAATATAATATCTTTCAAAGATGTTTATATCTACACCGGCAGTCAAGCCGCTATTAAATCTCTCGCAGCAACGTTCGTTAAATCGGCACTTGCCCTTAAATGCCGCTCAGCTCTTAACGAGCTAGCGGAGCACTACAATGTACACATTGTATGGGTACCGGGGCATAGGGACATTCCAGGGAACTGTGAAGCAAACGAATCGGCGAGATCGGGCACTAGGTTGCCAGAGATCTATCCATCTCATCAAGCCGGAATTCCGCTTGCAACATGCAAGCTTCTTATCACACAACATTACCTCACCATAGCCAACAGAAGATGGCGGGATGAGAGCTCTTGTGCTACTACTAGGAAAATCTGGCCAACTCTTGACAATAGAAGAACTCGTTCACTGTTGTCAATGAGCAGGAAAACTATCAGTAATGTACTTGCCGAGCCACTGGCTTGTGGGTAGGCATGCTGCAAGTCTCGGTTTACCGTCCAGCGATATTTGTCGCATCTGCCAGGACGAGGAAGAGGATGAAAGTGTTTACCACTTCCTCTGTAGATACTCCGCCTTTGCACGCAGAAGGCACAGTGTACTGGGGAGTGCCTTTTTTACAGATACCACTGAGCTTGCACCCATGGATGTCAGGGACATTGCTCTATTCATTAGGAAATCCCAATAGTTCCGCTTATCAGAGCATTAGTGATGCATGGCAACACAATGGGCCAATTTTTGGCATAACTGCGACCCCTTTGGGGGGCGGCCGCATAGCCTAACCTAACCTATCTTGTAATTTCTCATTACAAGTGCAGAAATTCACTTTTGGTCCGGCAGGCAATCAATTTCTCATTAATTTGGCTAATAATTTCGAATTGTAACTCATTCTACAGCCTTTTAGTACACGCTTTTGTGATCAATTTCCACAATTCCGATCACAAAATCTTCCGCATATAAAACTAAAGACGTGAAAAGTCCAGAAATTTCTAGAGCGTCTGCACTGAAAACGCCACAAAAACTTCCCACAGTTCAAAGAGATTGAATGTACGATTCGTCTTTACAAAAATTCAATTTCGAGCCTGATGACCTCATTGAGTTCTGCAATGAATTCAATAAAATTCTCATTAAAAGTCAAACTGAATCCCTCGTTGAATCCTTGTTTCCAAGATCAGACGAGAAGGCCTACACAACTGTTGATCTCATGTGCGGTCAGCTTTCCAGCAAGTTTCCGTGGCTGATAAAAGCGCTTTTCTCCAAATATTCAAGCTGTCAGTTAGAACAAAATGTGACTTATGTTCTGATCAATATTATTCTTTCAAATCCCAAATGCAAGAATTGCTCAAGTCTTTCCACCCCGCTTTTACACCAAGTTCGGTACCTAGCCAGAAATATCGCAAAGAACTAACAAATTTCTTCAATATCTGTTTTCAAGTTCCCCTTTGCGATACTGAAGTTTTCTCTGGTGGTTATGAAGAATGGTTTCCATTCCGTGACATGTTCACTGCATAAATCACCCAAAACTTACACCTGCCAAAAATAATACCACCCCCGGTAAAAAACCCAAGGGAAAACTGGTGCAATTATGCAAATTATGCAATGTCAATCGTGCTTTAAAGTATTGTAAAAAATTCCATAAGCTTTCGGTACTCGAACGAATTAACTTTGCACAGCAAAATAGTCACTACGAAAATTACACTCATCTGGAAAATAATTGGCAATTCTTCCAGCTGTGACAATTTGCTATGAAAAAGCTTCTAAAAGAACTCTGTGATAAAGCTCAGCAAAAGTGATGTGACAAAAGTTCTGCCGTTTGAGCCTGCTAAAAGTCCTTTATAATTGTCAACAAATGCCTTTTCAACATCACTAAAGCGACTTATTGGCCGCAGAGGCTTACTTTCTGATATTTTTTGTGACAACACAACGAACTTTGTTGGTGGAAGCAACAAACTCATGGATTTAAAAGCTTTTCTCTTTGATAGAGGGCATCAAGATGCGAATGTTAAGTATTGCGTTTTAAATTCTTGAATAGCCTTCATCTTGCTGTCCATTTTTCGAATGTCACTCCGATTTATCACGTAGCCGCAATACTGTATGTTGTAAGCCAAAAATTCAGATTTGTCCCAATTCACTCGTATCTTATGATCATATAGCCTCCGCAGGATTTCTTCTAATCTTTTCAAATGTATGTCGTCATCTGGTCCACTAACTTTGATATCATCGAGGAACATTGACACTCCAGGCTCCTCCATGAATTGTTGTCACTTAGCCGGAGCACACGCAACACCCATATCCGTGTTGGCTGATATATGCGTATTTAACGTACGCACATGCTGATCGTCCGGGTGAATTTCCAATTGTAAGTACGCTTTCGATAAATCGATTTTCGATAATTTGCTTCCACCAAATAATACTCCAACAAATATAGGTTCAGCTCTACTATGTAATCGCCGCATACTCGCACTTTACCATTGCTTTTCGGTACCACAACCAACGGTGTTACCCATGCACTTTTGTTGTTTTTTTCGTATAAGCCTTGCTTTACCATGTCATCTAATTCACGTTCAACAGCCCTTGTTATTGAAAAAGTCACTCTTCGTGCTTTCAAAAACTTCGGCACTGCATTTGCATTGACATACAAACGTGCCTTATGACCAGTAATTGACAAAAATTAATTAGAAAATGTGGCTTTCCATTTTTCCATGTAACTAGAATTCTCGCATTAGATTTGTTTCACGGCCGCTGTTGACATCGCCTCAAGGCATTTTGGTTTCAGCATTTTTTACCATTCTGCATTTTATTTTCATATACATCAGTCACAACACAATCAAACTGTATTTGGCAGTAGCTATAAGATTGTAAGTTGCTCTTTTTTACTTTTGACTAGCTGAAGTACTTCTTTGTGTCGTCAAAGCTCATCATTGATACAGGTGATCCTGTATCCATTTAAAAGGTAATAGGTATTTTATTTATGTTCAAAGTTAATTAAATTTTTTCGCGCGCAGCTTCTTGGTCTTCTAATTTGGCTATGTCAGCAAGTTTTGCAATTGTATGCATGTGTAAAATTTCTTCTATCGCCCCTCTGCATTACCAGCTGCTTCGCATATAATTTGGTTGACATCTTTCTTCTCTTTCATACACACTTTACTCCAATGCCCTTTGATAGAAGAAAAATTGCATACTGTATTTTTATGCTTGCATTCGTTTGCCAGATGTGCAGTGCTGCCACATCGATAACATGTTTTTTTCTTGTTTCGGACAGATGGCGTTGACATCGTTGCATTTTTTCGCTTTATTGTTGACTGTTGACTCTTGTTGACGGTTTCGGAAATACTTTGATGTAATTCTATTCCTCCTCTCTCCGCTCCTTCGTATTCTGCTGCCATTGAGAGTGCTTTTTCTAATTTAAGCGCCTAAAGTCTAAAAGTCTGCTTTGAATTTTTTGGTTTTTAAGACTGAAAACGAATGATTTCGCAGTGCTGTATCTACTATGCTCTAAAATCACAATTGACTAACAATTTACGTAGCGCCACCATAAATTCCTTACATGCTTCTTCTGGTTTTTGTTTTCGTAAATGAAAACGGTAATTTTCCGGAATCTCGTTTGGCTTCTGATCGAGATGCTGATCTAGAGTACACACAATTTTCTCGTATGACTTTTCACCTAGCGTTTTTGGTGGCAATTTTTCACACAGCATATTGAATGTAGCCGCACCCATGTAATGAAGTAGATAATGCCATTTCAATGTAGCTTCGCATTTAAATAGCCTCAAAGCTATTTCAAATTATTTCAACCAACGAGTCTACGTTTTAAATCATGCTTTGCAACTAAATAATCACAATTTTTCAAAAATGATGCATTTACAAAGTGTGATAATTGCGATAACCATACCAAGTCTACAAGAAAGAAAGAAAAGAAACTAGATTGCGATTCAGGATTGTTGCCACAGAGTATAAATAGGGTGAGCTTGTTGACAAATGAATCAGTTCAATTCCCAAAGTGATAGAGGCAACATAATACCATAATTCAATGAAGAAGAAGAGCTTGTAATGCTTCATAATCCACAACGAAAGAAAGGCCTGTCCCCTAAACTACAGACTCATTGGGAAGGACCATATGAGATTATAGCAAAGATAAATAACGTAAGTTATCGTATTCAAAGTGCCTGGAATAAAAGAGCGAATATTGGCAGCATCGAAATGAATGTCAACAAAAAGAAATAGGCGATAACCAAAACAAGCCAACGAGAAAGAAATATTTGAATGTCGACTACAATAAAGGAAGATTCTGGAGTGTTCCCACAGAGTATAAATAGAGCCAGTGTTAACAAATTAAATTCAATCTAATCCCGAACGTGATTGCGCAAATATCGATACAGTATCAGAGGCAAAAGTTGCAAGTACATTAAAAGAGTTATTGTAAATAGTTGATAGTAAACAGAGTTGATTAAATAAATTGTTGCTATGTATAATTGTACAAAATAAGTGTTGCAATTATTATTGACAGAATCAAGTGATCGAACAAGGTTAATTCAAATAGAAATAAACGTTCACAAAATAAAAACGTAACACTTTCTTCCGAATAAATTCTGATTAAATAACAATATTCACAACAACAACAAAAACAAATTAATCATTAAAAGCAAATAATAAATTGACCGTTAGTTCTAAATCGTTTTATGTGAGCTTGTTCTTCTTATGCCTTTGTTTAAGTGATAAGCAACGTAAACAATTGTTTACTACATTGCTACATTGATGATTAACATAGTTTGAGTTAAGAAGTGCTCTCTTTCCACATTTTTTTTTCTTGTAATCGGGGTGTTGAGAATGATCCACTATACTATACTATACTATATACGATGAGCGATATTTGTTAACGATAAACAACCACAGTGAATAATGAACAGTGACAACAACTAACGTACAAAGTCATCAACAACAACAATAGTGAACATCGTAATCTTCGACATCCATCGAGGGAATTTTGGCACCCCGGAAAAACAAATTTACATGATTTGTTGTAAGAAAATCTAAATCAAACATTTGAAAAGCTTTCAAATGAACTAGTTACTGTTGAAACGAAACTAACTTTGTTGTATTCTGAAATGAGTGAAATGGAGATGAAAATATCTACACTTAAAATTGAATTGTCCTCGGTATGGAAACTTCAGTATGGAATGGAAGGTAATAACAATGAAATGTGGCACTATTACCGACAGATGTGTACCATTCGAATGATAAATCTTTTGATAAATATTAAAGTTGTACTAAAGCCGATGATTGAACCCACGACCTACAGTGAAATCAACAATGACAATGAAAATCAGATGCTGTGTTAGGTGGCACAGCAATAAATATCAGTCAATGGATTCATCTTATTCTAATTTATTTTGAATTCGATCGATAGCAATTGTAGTATTTCCAGAGGCAATACCTATAGTAGGATTAGAATTTTAAGCAAACAAATAAGCCACTTGAATGCGTAAAGTCTAACTAAAAAGCTTGATGACTTTGGATATATATTTGAAGGTTCTGGTATTAACATGTGGTGCATGGGTATGTGTTTCTGAGATCTGGATCTCTAAACCTCCTAGTGATGGTTATCAAATATCAATACATTGTGTTGACAGAGATAGTCATGCTGGTGGAGTAACTATATATGCGAAAATTAGTCTGAAGTGCAAGTTAATTTGAATGTCGTCTGATAATGGTTTTGTTGAATACCAAATCGCTGTATTGACTCAACTCACTTCATTGAGTCATTTGATACTATAACATTACCGTATAACCGTAACGTCATTTTATCATCTACATACTTGTACCAAAACACACGTAATTATGTTGACATTCGTTTCTATACTCCCATTATTCGTGCTTTATAGTGCAAACAGATGGCAGCGTTAATCCGGATTACCGGAGCACTTAATCCGAATAAAATATTAACCTGACAGACGGCAGTATTGCGAATTAACCTAACGGCTGATTGCTGTTTTATTAGGTCTACTCACTCACATTACTATCACTATCAATTTCTGTCATCTGTAACTCTCGATATGAGAAAATCTACAAGAAGTACGTAAACTGAAAACTATCAGAAACTTGTAAATTTACATTTACAGTTCGTAATTGACAGCTGGATTTATTTGTTCGCCAACACTTTTCATGTTGAAAACTGTTAACAATTGTTGAAAGTTTTTTGTAGCGAACATACCTAATATTTTGTAAAATCGATCGAGAAAAATTCACAGTAGAAAATTCTCAGCAGTGTTGCCATAGAAAATTGCCCTAATCCTCTTTTATTTTGAGAATTAATGCAGATTAGCTGCAGTTAATCCCCGAGTTAATTCGAATTAACTCGGTAATCCGGAATTAGGCTGCCATCTGTCTAGGCTATAACACAGTGATTAATAACCATCGATACTCGTTACAATATTTGTATGTCCATCCATACACACACACACACACATATATATATATATATATATACATATATATATATATATATATATATATATATATATATACACATATATATATATATATATATATATATATATATATATGTATATATATATATATATATATATTTATATATATATGTGTATATATATATATATATATATATATATATATATATATATATATATATATAGAGTGACCATGCACCAGATGAGAAGTTTGTGGTGGCTGCTTCTCGATTTTCAAAAATTAGAGCATTCGAAATTTATTTTTCCAGTCGCTCGTGATAGATAATATTTAGGGGGCATGATTCAATTCAGGTCAAGGGGGTTGTGATATTGTTCTGGTATGATTTATTTTTTTAGTGCATGATAGGGCATTTGTGTGAAGAAGAACCACCCCAATCCGATGAGCTAACGCCAGGTTTGTAACTAGGATGCACGCTCAGCCATACACAAATGATGCCAACGTATATAATGTTATATATGTTATTCTACATATAAATTGTTGCCTACTTTGTACGTGCCAAATGGTACGTCTAGCTACAATACAACACGAAGGCCTTCCTCAAACACATAGCTCTAAAATAGAACACTAAACAAGTCTAAAAATTAAACACTACTTTAAATGCCAAACAAATTAGCCAAACACAACGAAAGGCTAAAATATATTCTGCAATGCAAAGGTATGGTATTATTCCAAAGCATTTAAAGCATATAACATCTTCACTTAGACGCGATTTCAAAATGTACAATACTTTAAAAGTGATTAACAACATAGAACAAGTGTTCCTGATAAAAGTACTGCAACTTGAAATTAAAGAAACACATTTCAACATCAATACAATCAATAAATCAAAGTCGTACACGATGAAAGAACGCACATGGATTTACCCTGAACATAGACTGGTTTGTAAATAAAACAACAACACCAATCCCATGTGAAATCGCCTGGCTACAGTCACTTGGACCGAAATTTGCATTACCAATAACCAAAGAAAATCTCTCATAATTACACATTATTGCCGACCTAGAATAAGGCATATAATTCATAGAAGACGAAAAGACGACGGATCAGGCTAGTTGTGATATGGCAACCAAAGTTAACAACTTTAAAATCAAAATCACGAACAACACGAAGTTCATATTAACAATTGCAAAAGCCAAACGATTACTGAACAAACACAAAGACACATTGATAGTAACACAAGCGGATAAAGGCAACAAAACAGTGATACTAGAACGTAAAGAGTACTTGAATAAAATGCAAAAACTACTTGATGTTAAAAACACGTATAAAGCAGTGAGGAAGGACCCCACACAATAACTAATGAGGAAAACAATCAACTGGCCAACGATCTACATCATTTCAATTACATAGATACGAAACAAAAATGTTCGATCCACTGTTCAGTTGCAAATGCACCTAAGTTATATGGAGTACCAAAAATCCACAATGACGCTACTCCTCCAAGACTCCTAGCATGTTCAAGAGAAGTATCATCTTACGAACTGGTCAAGCATATCGGACAAATAGTAAAAAATATCACATCGTGGAAATACAACATAAAGAACGCTATATAACATAAGGAAAAGCTAAAAACAATAACAATTACACATGACAAGATAATGGTATAATTTGATGTGATATCATTATATACAAATATACCAGTACAATTAGTTTTGAAAACAATACTGGATAAGTGGGAAAATATAGAACTACACACTAACATAGACAAAAGACAATTTAAAAATATCTTAGACTTGTGTTTTGCGAACAACAACTACTTCACATTCAATAACAAGACATATAATCAGACCCACTATGCTAATAGGTAACACACTTTCCCCTACAATACCGGACATAATCCTCGATAAGTTATTAGATGACGCACTCAACAAACTCGAACAAAAATCGGTACAAATAAAACATATCTCTAAATATGTCGATGACATATTATCTGTAGTAAAAAGACAAGATTTGGACACAATCCTTAATACACTGAACAAACAACACAAACTAATAAAATGTACTTTCGAGATAAAAAAGACAACACAATTTCATATCTAGACACGGAACTACACACAACAAATCATTACATAAAATTCAACTGGTACACAAAAAACACATCATCGGGTAGAATAATGAATTTCAATTCAAATCACCCAATGAAGCAAAAAATAAATATGACAACAGCTATTATCCACAAGGTATACACCATCATAGATGATGATTTCAAGCCGCAAAATTTTATAAAACTCAAGACGATACTAACAAAAAACAGATAACCAAAACACATAATAGAGAAACTAATACAAGAAACAACGACAAAATTAAAAACAGCGACAAATCAAAACAAATTATTAAGAGAAAATACATTGGGGTATCATATATACCAAATCTAACAAACAAAATACGAAAAGCATACAACATATAGAAATAACATATGCACACAAGCCACACACCAGCCCAAGAAAGTTTTTTACGAACACAAAAGCCAAAATAGACAAGAACAACAAAGCAATGTTGTATGTGTACACCTAGAGATTACCACAACTAGATTACGAAAATCTATTTACCCATTTACACAGTAAGATTTAGTTCGAAAAGAATTGTTGGCTGTCAAAATCTAACACCAGATCAACGTAAACTTTGATTTTACTCCCTTTTGATAAAAAACAGAGTTACATAGAGGAAAATCTAACAAAGTTATCGGCATTTGTACAAAATCCTAGTTTATGGTGTTAGTCATTTTATATGGGAAATCTGCTTTTTTGAGACTAGATTTGAGTGATAATCTGATAAGATATTCTCGTATATGTAAACATACTTAATTACTTACTTTTATGGCCATTGCAACCGAAAATCGAATTAGGCCGAATCAAGCATGCTTCGCCAATCAAATCCTTCAGGTTCCGAATAAAACACTTTCTTAGTCGGAGCGTGTTCTTCCATTCGCTCCACATGACCTATCTAGCTCAGCCGCTGAATTTTAATGCCCTTTACTATATCAGTGTCAGCATACCGCTCAAACAGCTTATAGTTGTGCCTTATTCGATACTCACCACCAACGCAAATAGATCCAAAGATCTACCGTTTTCTCTCAAAAACTTCGAGCATTCCCTCATCTGAGGTGGAAATTGTGCAAGCTTCAACGCCATATGTATGAACAAGCATGATGAGAGACTTGTAGAGTATGGTTTTCGAGAGAGAGAGAGGGAGCACCTGCAGCTTTTGTTTTTCAGCCTAAAAGTGGCCTCTCTGACCTCATCAAGGTCGGGTGGTGAAACATCTATATCATCATCCGTGATTGGGGAGTTCGGGAGAACCCCGCCTCTGGCGGGATTGTTCGAGACGTCGCCATTCATGTTGTTCCCTTCATAAGCTCAGTACACTCTGGACATTTGTAACCATATTCCCATTGTTATCACGACAGGAAGAGTGTAAGCATACTATGACCAAATATCATGCAAAGGAAAAGAATGGGAAGACTGCAATAAAATATACATAGGTACATCAAAAAGAGCTTTTGGTAAGAGACTATCGGAACACAAAACAGATATAAAAAAATAACAAGACAAGAACTGCGTTAGCGCAACATCTTCAAGAAACCAAACACATAGCTGATTTTAATGATGAAAACATTTTAGACGGAACATAAACATAGAAACAGAATGATAATTGAAACATTGAGATTACAAGAAAAAACAAACAGGACGATAAATCACAAAGTTTGTGTAATCAAAACAAAAAGTAAGAATTTGTAGTGTGGCATTTATTTTGTATTCTTCATGAATTTGTTTTTATATTATATTTTATATGCGTAATGATGTATAATGTGTAATATGTATAATAATATACTATGTGTTTTTCGAAATATACAGACTTCCTGAAGATGGATTGAAGCAATCCGAAACTCTTACTAGAAAATAAAAAATTAATGTTCATTTAATCTTATATATAAAAAAAACGACCAAAAAAGCCCACAATAGCAAACACAACAATAAGAAATAATTGGTCTAACTACGCACATCGAAGAATATAGCTGAACAGTACTATTTGGATTCAAATGCATTTCGTATATTATTGGTGATTTGGTTGACTAGCTCGATCGTCCCATGTTCTTCGCGAAATCAAAATTGGTGCCGAGGAATTATATGTACTTCAAGATGAAGTCTGAGTTTTGAAAGACATGGAAGCAATCTTATGGGTCTGTAAGATGAAGGCAATGTTTTATGGTTATCTCGCTTTAGGATTATTGTTAATTGGGATTTTTTCCATTGGTTGGGAAAGTAACCTAGTTTCAGCATTGTATTAAACAAAACCACTAAAAATCATCAGATGGCGTTAGAATTTCAGATGTAATTTTTGTATGATACCATCGAAACCAAGAGATTTCATTGTATTAAACTGGTACTTAATAATCTCGTTGATCATATCATTACTCGAAAGTGCTTGTCATTGAGTGAATCGGTATGTTGAAGTGCATCACAGATATCCGGCGAATCAGATATTTCAATAAGTAAAAATAAAGCAGTAGTTCTGAGCAGAGAGAAATAATTCTACTACTTGTCAAAAACTTGAACTTTGACCTGCAGGATTGGAATCTGTTTGTAGCAGAAACTTATTAATATTAATTAGTGAACGCAACAACCATTACTTGATATTAAGTTATTAACTAATCATACATGTTAAAAGTAGTCTACAATATTATTGACTAAAATAATATTAACATATAATAGTAATGACATTACTCTGTTTCAGAGCTATAGAAGAATTGAATCATTACGGAATTCACTCATCCTTAATTCATTTAAAAGCTGTATCAACGAGACTACACTCTTTTGCTTCGAATTCGTTAAAGAATGATAGGAGAACCAATCATCATTCTCAAAAGCTTCAGTAAAGGGTAGGACTTGAAAAATATCAATCCCATTCTTGCTAGTCTTAAAAATATGATGAATTCATTCAATATTATAATTCTCTTAAACTTTGAAATACTGGAAATATGATATTATTTACTACCATGAAAAGTATAGCTGCTTTGGAACAAAACCCATGGTATTATTATGAATGTAGACCAACTACAAAAAATTCCACTTGGCTGCGCCATATAATCTCAGAACGTGGCTTCTTATAGTGTCAAGCTAGTGTGTTTCTTGTTTCTTTTTCAAATTCTTCTTCTTCTTTCCCCATGTGTTTGTTGTTATCTTATTTACTTTTTCTCCTTCATTCATGAGAACTCTCCCCAATGGCTCTACCTTGTGTTATTATACCATGACTAAACCAATTGTTATTATTCACATAAAGTTTTTCATTGTAAAGGTTTTTCCATTAGGGACATAACAATTTTATATATTAATAAAATACAGAAATATTTGAGATATGGAGTTCAAATTTATTGTGGATATATTGCAAGCATTACATTTTATGAATGAAACTCGATTTCGGTCATATGACCACCACGAGCCCGTTTACAGCGGTCGATTCTTTGGACCCAATTTTCAACCACTCTAGCACACATTTCGACCGGGACGTTGGCAATTTCGCGTTGGATGTTGTCTTTGAGCTCGTCTAAAGTTGCTGGCTTGTTGGCATAGACCAGTGACTTGATAAAGCCCCATAAAAAGAAATCCAATGGTGTTAGATCGCATGAACGAGGCGGCCATTCGACCGGACCATTTCTCGAGATAACACGTTCACCGAATTTGCCTTGCAATAAATCGATTGTGTCGTGTGCTGTGTGGCTAGTGGCACCGTCTTGTTGAAACCACATATCGCTGATGTCAAGTTCATCCAATTCTGGCCACAAATAATCTTCCAACATAGCACGATAGCGCTCTCCATTGACGGTAACATGACTGTGGTTTTCATCCACAAAAAAATACGGCCCAATCACACCTCCGGCATGAAAACCGCACCAAACAGTAACTTTTAGCGGGTGCATCGGTGTCTCAAGAAGCACTTGTGGGTTTGTTGCTGACCAATAACGCATATTTTGCTTATTGACAAAGCCATTGAGCCAGAAATGAGCTTCATCGCTGAAGATGATTTTTCGCTCTTAAAGTTGCGACCACCGACTCAGAATTTAGGTAGTAATTTTTAATAATTTCCAAACGTTGCTGGTTCTTGAACTTTACCATGATGAAAATGTTGACTTTAACTAACGTTTTGACATTGACAGTTGATTAAAAAAGTTGAAGGGTGCGTTCATATAAAGATACGAAATTGTTATGTCCCTAATGGAAAACCCTTTATATGCAACAACGCACAAGAATTCCCCCTCTTTTCTTGTAGTATTCTGTTGAATCGAGCTGCTCATTTTAATTAATTAATACAAATATGATACGCTTAATATATATTGAAAAATTTTTGAGCGAAACTTTTCAATTACAGAAATTACTTTGCGATGAAAAATTCTTACAATAAATTAAATTTTCACTTTCTTACTTTTTAAATTTATCTCACAAGATTCACTTTTAAGAAATTCTCGTTTAAAAGGAAATTAACGGATCATTATATATTTACGCATTATACGTAAATATGCGTATAAATACGTAAAATTCTTAAAGGAGGAGAAGTCGTTACTTCTCAATTTGTTAAAAAGTTTACGAAAAAACCAACAAAATAATTGTTTTTTTTTTGTTTTTTAACAAGCTTTTTTATTGGATCTTTCTAAAATTACTTAGAAACTAACAATATGTAATCAAATCCTACAAACTAAATAAAATTATGTGATATTCCCAACGTTCCATCACAATTTGTTGAGTCACGAGGTATAGCAATTTCACAGCATATTCAGTGTGTCTTTTCTTTTTAATCGACGATGCCCCTTGCTCAGCAACAATTGCCTAGCAAGGGGATTCGGATGATTGTGTAATTTTTGAATGTAGCTTCTGCAGTACATTGCAACTTCCTCAGAAATTGTGGGTACATTTAAATCTCGATGGATGTTAATGTTCCTCATATACCAAGGCGCGTTTACAATAATTCGCAGACACTTGGATTGTATTCGCTGCAATTTTTCGATATTTGAGGGAGATGCGGTGCCCCAAAACTGAATACCATAAGTCCAGATTGGCTTCAGGATTGCTTTATATAATAGCACTTTGTATTCGAGATTCAACTTTGATCTTTTGTGTATCAGCCACCATAACTGATTAATTTTAAGCTTGATCTGAGTTTTCTTTGCCTCTATGTGATTTTTCCAGGTCAGCCTTCTGTCGAGGTGAATACCCAAGTACTTTGTTGAGGAACATTGTGGAACTGATTGGCCATTAATTTTAAGTGGGGGACATGTATCTGGCCTTAGCGTGAAGGTTACATGTACGCTCTTTGATTCATTGACTTTTATACGCCATTTTGCTAGCCAGATTTCGAGAGAATCGATATGAGTCTGCAGGAGTTTAGTAGCTTCTATGGGGTTAGAGCGAGAGCACAATATTGGCGTATCATCTGCAAAGGTCGATATAAATGTATAGTTATTGCTGGGCATATCTGTAGTGCATAAGAGATACAGTAAGGGGCCCAAAAGGCTTCCTTGAGGAACGCCAGCGTGAATATCCAATGGATTTGTTGTGTAATCCTTGTGATGTACGAGAAATTGTCTTTTCGTGAGGTAGCTACTAAGCAATGAGGAGACATTTGCAGGCAGTAATAGTTTGAGTTTGTAAATAAGGCCATCGTGCCATACTTTATCGAAAGCTTGAGTGATATCAAGAAAGACAGCTGAGCAATACTTTTTTTCTTCAAAAGTGTTCCTTATCAGAGTTACAATGCGGTGGACTTGTTCTATTGTGCCGTGCTGTTTTCTAAATCCAAACTGATGTTGAGGAATCAGTTGGTTGAGATTAATAAATGGAGTTATATTCATGACAAGTAGCTTTTCGAATACGTTAGAGAGTAGAGGTAGGAGGCTGATAGGTCTGTACGATGCAACTTTTGTAGGGTCTTTTCCTGGTTTTGCTATCATAATAATTTTTAAAGTTTTCCAGCATTTGGGATAGTGTTTAATACGAAGGATAGCATTGAAAATGTGCATCAGATGAATTACTGAAGCCGGAGGTAGCTCTTTTATCATTTTACCGGTAATTTTATCTGGACCAGGTGATTTTTTTGGGTTTAAATCTTTATAAATTGCTTTGAATATGTCCTTTTTTTTGAGTTTGAGCGTTATTTAGCAAGGTTGAGAAGTTAATTTTGGTAATGATGACTGTGAAGAGGGTGGATTGGGTGTAAACACACTTTTTAGGTGATTTGCAAAAGTCAAACCCTTCTCACAGTTGCTTCTAGCCCAATTACCGTCACTCAAACGGATGGGGGAATCAGTGAGAATTGGCCGATTTTAGTTTTTTGTTGATTTCCACAAAGAGTAGTCTGACGCTTCACCAGGTGTTAATTTCACTATGTGCTCTTCTAACTCTTTGCTGTTTTTATTTTTCAAGGCTTGCTTTAACTTTCGAGTGCAGTGCTGTAGCTGTGTTTTCAGATTCTGTGATCTGAATTCTTGCCATTGTCTTCGGAGTCTTCTTTTCTGTCTTACTAGCAATTCAATATCGGCTGGTGTGTATGGGCTATAGTATGATTGCTTGCATACCTTTGTGCAGGTGGCTGAGCTGAGAGCTAATGAGAGCAGCTGGTTGAATTTTTCGAGTGCTGAGTCTACATCGTGTCCATTTCTTAATACAGTACTCAGAGGAAGATGGGAATTTATATATTTCTTGAATTTTAACCAGTCTATTTTCTTTCTAACGCAATTACCTTGGGGGCTTGGTGATTTTATAGATATTACCGTGGGTGAGTGGTCAGATGATAGATCATAATTACACTCTGTGGAGATATTTTCCATCTGCAAACCTTTGGCGACTCCAAAGTCTATGAGATCGGGTATTTTCCTCTTGTCCGTCGGCCAATATGTCGGTTGACCATTTGAAATAACATCGTAGCCGTGGTTAGTGATGATTGAACATAGTCCTCTGCCTTTTGGAGTTATTAAGCGGGAGCCCCAGTGAGTGTGTTTGGCGTTGAAATCGCCAGCAACCAAGAATTTGCTACCAAGAGTTGAGAAAAATTCTTTATATTACTGTTCGGTAATACTGTATCTTGGGGGACAGTATATCGCAGATATTACTAGCTTAGAGATGTATTCTTCCAGACATATAGATGTTGCTTGCAAGTAGACGTTACTGAAATCTTCGAGAACATGATGTTTTATTCTGCTTTTTATCAATATGGCAGTTCCTCCGCGTGCCTTACCATGCGGATGATTTGCGGTGTACAGTTTGTAATATGGTATTTGGTAGCAATTTTGTCAGTGAAATGGGTCTCAGATATCATCATTATGTCGATTTGGCTGGATTCAAGGAATTGAATTAGCTCCAAACGGTGCTGGCTTAAGCCGTTGGCGTTCCAGTGGCATATCTTGAGACAACTCATGGTCTGGATAGCAATGTTTGGAGTAACATCGATTGATTTTTCATCATTTCTTGCATCATTGTTTGCATTGAGTTCATGAATTGGTTCATTATCTGAATTAATGTTTGAAGCAAATGTTCAAGGGTACTTGGCTGTTGGGTGGACAGTGAGTGTTTCTGCTCATTATTTACATTGCTTTGTTGGTGTGGGTTTTGTTTTAACACGCTAGCGTATGAATTGGTTTGATTCTTGTTTGGGATTGCAGAGAAGAATTGTGTTGCATCAATATTTTGTCTCTTACTTGAGTTGGCTATCTGAGTTTGCTCAACTGGTTTTAGAGGTTGATTGCTAGCTTTAGGGTTGTATATACTGGGCAACCTCTATAAGTTGCGGTGTGATTACCTCCACAATTGCTGCATTTTTTCATGCTAACATCGCCTTTAGATTTTGGGCATATGTTTGATTTATGGAGATCTCCACAAATCACACAAACAGCTGGCAGGGTACAATATGTCTTAGTATGTCCATATTCTTCGCAGTTACTGCACTGAGGAGGTCCAGTTCTCTTATGGGGTTCTTCGATTGTGATTTTGCGATGCAATAAATATCGAATTTTATATATGGGATGTACTTCACCTTTTTTTAGGGGTTTTGTTTCAGGCTGAAGCTCAATACGATATAACGGTTGAGGTATATTGCTCTTGTTGAGAATGTTGAATACTGTTTTGGCTTGAAACCCTTCTTCCTGAAGGGCAAGTTTGATTTCGTTAATGTCAACGTTGGGTTCGACGCCTTTGAGTACTATGATTAAGCCCTTACTACTTTTTAGCTGATATGTGTAGTAATTCTTTTTTACAGCATCAAATTCCGCAATTACTTTGCGATAATGAGTTTCGCTGTAGATTTGCACTTTCGTTTCCTCAATTTGGCCTTTGCGAATAGGAACAACGTGGAAATTCTTTGGTCCTATAAGACTTGTAATTCTAGAAATCAACTTATCTGAGTTGCGTTCTCTTAAGAAAATGGGTGGGGGTTTGAAATTTTTCTTGGAGATAATATTTTCGTCACTTTCATCACCTGAAAGCAAAGCGTATCTATTTTCCGAACTAATAGGGGCAGTGTTCTGCTTTTGAATTTTTGTTGAATTCATTTGTTTTGAATTTTGTGGACTTCTTTTGCGCTTTACTATAGTAATGTAGCGATCAATTCCAGTTTGAACAGCAACTGGTTCTTTATTAGTCATCGCACTAGTTGCTTTAACTACTGGGTCATGCACTTCAGTAGAAAGGCCGTTATTTGTTTGCTTTGATGTTGTAGCTGTTGGTGTTACAGCAGGAGAAGCGCATTGTACACTCCACGGTATAGAGGGAGATAGTATATCCCGAGAGAACAAATTATTTTTTTGTCTGTATTTATTGTTGTTGCAAATTTTGATGTAGTGTTAGAGTGAGGAATATGTACAGGCAAAAGATTTACACTGTTACTTTCACTTGTGGAGTGTGTATCAACTGTTTTTTTTTGATAATGCACTTATCGGGGGGTTTGCGCGGGTGATTGCAAATTATTGTTTACACACACATTAACAGGCGATTGCCGTTGCCGGAGAGGAGAGCGCTGAACACTCATATTAAAAACAAAATGCTTTTAATACTTTCTTTTTATTTAATATAAGCCAATGGCAACCCAGAATTAAATGATCCAACAACCATACATACAAGGTGCGACAATTATGTATTAAGACTCGAACCATATCTCAACAACCAAGCGCGTCATCTATGTGTGAGCACATGCGTTTTGAAGCTTCAACCTTTTTCTACTAATTCTCAATTTCATGGCATTTGGTTGACATTTAATGTTTATTGACATTCATTTTACATAACATGTGTTCTTTTGATGTTGAAATTTTAACATGGAGCAAAGAGCGGTCGCTAGAAACATTCGGAATGATACATCAAGCGTAGGGCGATGTTTGTTTATCAATATCAAATTTTTTTTTATATGGCATAAACGATTTGTGGATGGCAGAGAGTCGCTGGAAGATGAAATAAAAGAAGGAAGGCCAATTTCAGTGCGGACGCCGGAAGCGATCCAGAAAGTTCGTGATTTTATTGCAGAAGACCTCAATGCTTCAGTGAAAATGATGGAAGACGCCTTAGACATCAACAGAGAAACTATGCGACTCATTCTTTACGAGGATTTGGGCAAAACAAAGGTCTGCGCGAGATTTGTTCCACACACATTGACGAGGACAAAAATTAATGAGAGTTAGTCATTCTAGAGACCTGGTTGCAGCTGCAGAAAATGATCTAAACTTCCTGAAAACAAATGTTACGGGTGATGAAACATGGTGTTTCCAATACGATCCAGAAATCAAGCGTCAAAGTGCGGAATGGATATATGCTCATCACATTCTTCGATAGCAAAGGAATTATTCCCAAAGAATTTTGTTGTCAAACAGTTACTTCCGCATGTTACCTCGAAGTTTTGAAGCGTTTTATGTCCAGAATCCATCGTGTTCGACCAGATTACCGCGATCCAAAAACTTGGTCTCTCTGGCACGATAATGCACCGAGTCACACAGCACTCAATGTTCGTCAATTTTTGGCTCGGAATCAGGTCTCTGTGTTGAATCACCCGCCGTATTCATCTGATTTGGCACCGTGCGACATCTTTTTGTTCCCAAAACTGAAATTGAAGTTGAAAGGATGCTTTTTTGATGACACTCAGACCATACAACGGGCTTCGATGAGGGTACTGGAGGCTATTTCGAAAAATGAGCTGGAACACGAGTTTGAATCACTATTAAATCGATGTAACAAGTGTATTGATTCAGGAGGAGAACATTTCGAATAAATATACCGAAGAATTAGCAGATATCGTGTTTTAATTGTGTTTTCTATAGGTAGTCTTAATACATAATTGTCCACTTTGTATATTTTGTAAACAACAAAACGCGAAGAGAAGAAAGGCAGTCAGCTTGCTACTGAATGGATATCGCCACTCCCATTCCTTTTTGGCTACAGCCATCTGCTGCTGTTTCATCAAAACTTCAATTCTGTTTGAAATCTTTAGGTTTTTCAATTCATGAATTGAAAATGAATAGAACTCATTCATTTTTATCAGCTTAAAGACTTCACATACTGAATGCTAGAAAAAAAGGATTTCAGCATTTCAAAATTTAAATAAAAGAATCAAAAGTGGAAATGACTTCACATTTTTACAGCTCTACTCTATTTTTACAATAACGTATGATAGTTATTAAGAACGAATATTTTTACAAAGATATTTTCTAAAGAGAGTGCTAAAGCTCCCTGACTTCATGCCTTAACACTTGGATCTGGTGCTTTTGAGCTACATTTGCATTACATCTACAAAACACTACACTTACATGAGGAGGAGAGACTGCCTTAATAGTGCTTTGGACAACCTATGGTCCAAAGCACTATTAAGGAAAAATTTGATGTGCACACACGTTGAGAAACAACATTAACCATCCAATTCCGACAAAATATCGAACTCAAGTAATTTTCTTAAGCATTCATTTCGTTAATTTCACTCATTCGTGTATGTTGTGTTGTTCCGTAGGTTTTCAACTCAGATCAAGAAGCGGCGTTAATGAATTATTTGCTGAAATCAAGTGCCATGTATTACGGCCTGTCAACAAGAGACGTGCAAAATTTGGCAGCAGGTTTTGCTTAAAATTTGGAAATCGATGTGCCGTATAATTGGAGAAATGAAAAAATGGCAGGCAAAGATTAGTTTCTGTAATTCATGAAACGCCATTCGAACTAGTCGCTTCGCAAGCCACAAGCGATGAGTCTGGCCCGTGCGACGAGCTTCAATCTACACAACGTCGGATATTTTTATCAAAATTTAGGTAGAGTTATGGACGAATTGAAAATACAACCACAACATATATGGAACGTGGATGAATCCGGCGTCACCACAGATAACACGCCGGAGCATGTGGTTGCGCAATGAGGAGCCAAACAAATTGGCAATATGACATCGGCCGAACGAGGTCAACTCGTCACGTTTGCATTTGCCGTAAGTGCCACTGGTGCGGCAATTCCGCCATTCTTTGTTTTTCCGCGTGTTCGTTTTCATCCACGTTTTTTAAACTGAGCGCCGCATGGTTGAGCAACCACGCAAATCAATCAGGATGGATGAACGCTGATTCTTTTTTATTATTCCTGGAACATTTCCAATCGTGCGTTGGTTCATCGAAAGAACAGCCCAGATTGTTATTGTTTGACAAACATGAATCTCATCTCTCAATCAAATCGTTCGTGCGATACGTGGATGCGAAATCATCCCGCCAGAACAATTACAATCAATGAAATTGCGGCGATATTGCATGAGCCAGGCAAACAAGCTGTCACGCCAGCAAACATCGAAGCTGGGTTCGAATGCACTGGCATTTATCCATTTAATGACAACAAATTCACAGATTTGGATTTCATGCGAACCAGTGTAACAGATCGCCCAATGCCTGAATCCATTTCCGAACAAGAAGTTGCTGCATACGTCGAATCGGATGACACAATGGCAACGAGTGCCATAGAAGCGATTTGACGCAGCTTTTTGAGGCAGATTTGATCACGACGATCGAGTCTGTACTGCCATTGCTATCAGCGCCGCCAAGAAAACAGACGAATCGCGGGCGAAAGCGACGATCAACGGCGATCTTGACCAGCATTGAGTCAATGGAGACACTTCGAGTCGAGCGGGAGACAGCTGCCGATGACTACGCCGGTCGTGGTCGTGCTCGTGTGATCGTAGTGGTGGTCGTAGCGACGAATACGATGTTCCTGGTTGCAGCACAGGCTCTCGTCCAACTCCATCTGGCCGCGACCGTGGTAGACCACGAAAACCAATCACGCCAAACAGCAGCGACGAAGAAGATTCTGATTGAGGGCCATTTTTGTCGTAAAGCATTCCAATAAACGTGTTTCAATTAAAAAAAAGTAATTCATTTGCGTTTTTTCTCACTTTTTTCGTTCATTTACAGCATACAGAAATGTTGACTAGTTTTATTCCTCTAGTGGGGTAAGAATAGTTAAATAAGTTGTTTTGGTTTTTCGGCTATAGCTCAGTAGCATGGCAAGCTACAGCAAAAAAATCTATGGTGGAAATGTAGCCAGATAAACAGGCTTTCTATAGCGCGTTTCAATATCTTTTCAGTTTTGCTCGCTAGACCCGAAAATGTCTTACTAGACTATCTTTGCCCCACTCTACCCTATTATAGATGAACTTCTTCATAAGCTAAATAATCTGGGGTTTAACACTCAAGGCTACGGAGACGACCTGTCGGTGTATATAGTAGGCTGGCGTGAGCATACCATTTCGGATCGGATGTAACAAGTCCTGTTATTTAACAACGATTGCTGGATGGAAAAAGTGCTTTCTGCCATTTCTGGCATCAAAAACTGCACTTACGCCATTCAGCAGGAAAAGGAACATTAATCTTACATGTCCTGTTCTAGACGACACTACACTTCAATTTTCCAACAAAACGAACTATCTAGATGCAGTGGTGGCCCTATTTTAAACAAAAAAAAAGCAGCAACTGAATTAAGTGAACTGCATTGTCTTGTTCAATCGGCATCAATGGGGCAATGAAAAATTGTCACACCGATGCTTTAGGGGAGCTTCTTAACATCACACCATTTTCTACTTTAATCGAGAAGGCAGGATGCTTAAGTGCTTTACGATTACCGGGAATCTCCGAATTCAAAAGCGACGGAGATATTAAGGGGCATTCAAAGATCTTAGATACACAGATTGACACACACCACCTATTTGTTAATTATAAAGCCGCTTTTGACAGTCCGGTAAGCGATTATCTCTACGCAACAATGTCTGAGTTCGGTATTCCTGCAAAGCTCATTCGACTTTGTAGAATGACACTGCATAACTCCCGTAGTACCGAACGGGGTTTCAGACAAGGTGATTCGTTATCGTGCGACTTCTTTAATCTTATTATGGAGAAAATAATATGAGCTGCTGATCTACGACATAATGGCACTATCTTCAACAAAAGTGTATTGCTGTTAGCGTATGTCGACGATATTGACATAATCGGCATAAACACGCGAGCTGTCAATGCAGCATTCTCAGAGTTGGAAATAGAGTCGTGTCGGATGGGTCTTACGGTGAACGAGGGCATGACGAAGTATCTAGTGTCAACAAACAAAGAGTCCCGGCGTCTTGGACAGCACGTCACTCTTGACAACTACGCTTTTGAAGTAGTAAGAGAATTTGTCTATCTTGGAACCAGCATCAACAACTATAATGACGTCAGCCTGGGAATCATGCGTAGGATAACTCTTGTTAATAGGTGTTACTTTGGACTGAGTAAGCAATTGAGAAGTCGAGCCCTCTCTCGAAGAACGAAAACTACACTCTACAAGTCTCTCATCATGCCTGTCCTAACATATGGCGCTGAAGCCTGGCCAATTTCCACTTCGGATGAGCGAATGCTTGGAGTTTTCGAGAGAAAAGTCCTACGCATGATCTTTGGACCTATTTGCGTTGGTGGCGAGTACCGAATAAGGTACAACCATGAGCTGTATGAGCTGTATGCCGATATTGACATAGTAAAGCGCATCAAAATCCAGCGGCTGCGCTGGCTAGGTCATGTCGAGCGAATGGAAGAACACGCTCCAGCTAAGAAGGTGTTATATTTGGAACGAGTGAAGATTCCTTGGCTCTCTGGGAATAATATCTAAGTTCCCGCAAGGATCTCCCAACATGGCAGCAAATGGACGAATTCCTGACTCTTAGGTATGAAGTCGTGGAGAGGCTCAACAGCGTCAAGCCAAATAAACCAGGATTTCCACAAAACAGACCCCAGAACAAAACCCAAAACTTTTTTGCAGAAAGCAATCGGACATTCTCTTGTTCAATCTGCAAAGCCGCACATTCGCTTAAATCCTGTGAGCGGTTTAAAGAGTTCGTTGTTCGTGATAGAGTGAGGCTGGTTCGAGAACACAATCTCTGTGAGAACTGCTTGGCCTTCACTCACAATAAACGGGACTGCAAGAGCAAGCATTCCTGTTTGCAATGACAGCGAAGGCATCACACAATGCTTCACATACCAGCAGACAATATTCCCAGTAGGAACACCAAGGTTTTAGCGCAAACCTCCAAGCTTCATCCGCACAATAAGAGAAAGAGCACGCAGCAGACGATAACCCATTCAAGAAACTCGAGAAACCGGAGATCTCAGGACCGATCATCCGAAGATGAGCAACCCTGCTCATCATGCTCTAAATCTTCTTTAAAGGTGCAAGCATTGTTCACCTCAAATGAAGAAAGAACTCTTTTGCCTACAGCTCTTGTCTCTATAGAGCATCTTGGAGAACTTCACAAGGTTCGAACACTCATCGACCAAGGTTCTCAACGAACATTCATCTCTACCAAGGTACAATATCGGCTGAGGCTTCCTTCGCAAGCAACTCACGTCGAAATTTCTGGAATGGGTGGCAAAACCATCCAAAACTCTAACCAGACTTGTACCGTTACGTTAGTCGCCCCAAAGGCTAATAAAAAGTTGCAGACACGGGCAATTGTACTCTCACAATTGACCAAATTTCTACCCACATTTAAAATTTCTAAACTTGATTGGCAGCAATTCGAAATGTTAGATTTGGCTGACCCGAATTGCTTCGTGCAAGCGCAAATCGACATGGTCATAGGTAGTGATTTGATTCCTCAAATCCTCCTAACCGGAATCCGCCATAATATCTGTGGAAGCCTTCTCGCACAGAATACGATATTTGGCTGGATAATTAGTGGCCCTATCTCTCAAAAAGTGTCAACATTCTCGACACAGGTAGAGGAAGTTTCCAATGAACTTCTTAGTTCTCAACTAAGGAAGTTTTGGGAACAGGAAGAAGTGAGTCAGCCACCTCAAGTATCGGAAGAAGATATAGCCTGTGAAGACTACTATCAGAGGACCACGTCTCGTAGGTCGGATGGAAGATATGTGGTCAGGCTTCCATTTAAATCCAGTTTTCCCGCTCTTACGGCTCTTGGTCACTCCCGAACCATAGCCTATAATCAATTTCGCAGTATGGAGAAAAATTTTTCAAAGAAAGGCGATCTCAAAGCCATTTACGATGAGGTTCTCGAAGAATACCTCACGCTGGATCATATGGAACCCACAGGCTCGCATGAAATCATCTCTGATGGCAAGTATTTCTCCTTTTACCTGCCACATCATGCAGTGGTGAAGCCAGAAAAGAAAACCACCAAAGTGCGTGTTGTTTTTAATGCCTCAAGAAGCAGCGGCTCAGGCCATTCTCTTAACGACGTATTACATATAGGTCCCACATTATAACCAGATCTCATGGTTCTCATCCTGAGGTTGCGACTAAATCAATTCGTTTTCAATGGTGATGTACAAAATATGTACCGACAAATTCTTGTCCACCATGACGACCAGGCTTTCCAGCGAATTCTCTTTCGAAGGTCACCAAATTCTCCAATTCAAGAGTTCCGGTTGAAGACAGTCGCATTTGGTGTAAATTGCGCTCCATATTTAGCCATTAGAACACTGCAACAATTGGCTAAGGATTCCAAGAAGAATCTCCCTCGTGGAAAAAATAATCTTCAAAGAAACCAATGTGGATGACGTATTATCTGGTTCTCATACAATTCCAGATGCAGTAGAATCTTTATCTCAAGTGATAAAAGTCCTCAACTCCGCAGGATTTCCATTACGAAAGATTACTGCAAATCATCGTAAAATTTTAGAAAATATCCCAAAATCAGAACTTCTCGATTCTGATTTTCTGCAATTCGAAAGTACCAGTGCCACAAAAACCCTTGGAATACGATGGAATGCATTGACTGACACACTCTCGTACTTAGTATCGCCCATCGAAACAACATCCGCTGCTATCAAGCGCGGATTTTGTTTCGATGGGCAATTTTGTCTGCCGTTGCGAAACTTTTTGTCCTGGCAGGATGGCTCTCGCCCATCATGACTCAAGCCAAGCTGCTTCTCCAAGAGCTCTGGTTAGAAGGCACCGACTGGGATGAATGCGTGAAACCCAGATCGCTCATCAAATGGAATGTATTTCTGGAGAACATTTCGTCCATTGGTCTCATCAAAATCCCTCGATGGGTACAATTCTCTCCCAAGAAGCGAATCCAGCTTCATGGATTTTGTGACGCTTCAGAGAAAGCGTATTGTGCAGCCCTGTACATACGATCAATGGACATGAATAATCAAATATCATATCATTTACTGGCGGCTAAAGGAAAAGTTGCACCTCTGCAGACGGTCAGCTTACCACTTAATGGAATTGTGTGGCGCCGTTTTACTTTCGCACCTAGCCAAGTCCGTTAAAGAAACTTTAGATGTCGAGTTCTCAGACATAATTTTCTGGTCCAATTCTCAAATCGTTCTCGCATGGCTGGAAAAACCACCTCACACATGGAAAACGTACATCGCTAATCGTACAGCCCAGATACTCCAAAAAGTTAGAAATGCTATCTGGCGCCATGTCATCAGAAGCTAAAATCCAGCTGATTTGGGTACACGCGGATGCAAGCCCAAGATCTTGTGTCCCATACTCTTTGGTGGAATGGCCCTGCATGGCTTCATCACCCCGAAGAAGCCTGGCCAAAACCAACACTTTCCAGTACTTTGCCCCCGAGAAAAGGAAAGTAGAGGTTCTTCTCACGTTAGATGACCACACCGATATTCTCGATCGGTTCTCATCAGTTTCAAGGGCACTACGAGTGATTTTTTACGTTTTCCGTTTTGTCCATAACGGACTCTCTAAATTACGAAAATTTTCTCAAATTTCGAATTCCTCACTCTCGCAGGACGAAATTCGTTTCGCAAAAAGCCGGCTAATCTCGTTAGATCAATGGCAATATTTTCCCAAAGAGCTGAAGGCTCTTCTCAGCTCATCCGCAGTCAGCAATAAAAGCTCTTTGCTGACTTTAAATCCCTTTCTTGACAAGGAAAATCTCATGAGAGTAAATGGTCGATTAGCTCATTCTGGTCTTAGTTATAGTAAGCGCCACCCCATAATTCTTCCGAAAAAACCCCGATTTTTCGTTCTATATCTCGTGTTTCTCCATACCCAACTCCTACACGCAGAACAAAGGCTCATGTTCCGAATGGCTCTACAAGAATTCTATATTCCTCATCTTAAGCCCCAAATAAGGAAATGTATATTTCTATGCAAAGTTTGCACCATCCACAAAAAAAAGGTCCGATCACAGATTATGGCAGCTCTGCCGCCTGAACGGTGTACCTTGTCGGTACCTTTCGCGACCACAGGTATTGATTTTGCAGGCCCATTCCAAATTAAAGCATCTCCGCTTCGAACTGCTGCCTTTCTCAAAGGGTATGTGGCTGTATTTGTCTGCTTTTCTACAAAGGCCATTTATTTGGAATTGTGCTCTGATCTCTTTTCAGAGGCATTCCGCGCCACAGATTCGTTGGTAGAAGAGGCCTTCCCCGCAAAATCATGTCGGATAATGGTACAACTTTCGTTGGAGCTCAAAGTGCCATGAGTAAAGAGTTCCCCAAATTCTCTAAGGAGGTGTCTAAAGACATTCTGGACCAATGTGCCCCACATGGGCGGTCTCTGGGAGTCGGCAGTCAAAAGCTTTAAGGCTCATCTCAAAAAGACTGCCGGCAATCACAAATTCCGCTTCGAAGAGCTTTCAACTCTGCTCTGTAAAATCGAAGCCGTGCTTAACTCTACACCATTGTCTCCGCTTTCTCAAGACCCCAACGAACTGATAGCGCTCCAGGTCACTTCCTGCGAGTTGCTCCACTGACGGCCTTGCCCGAACCCAACTCGGAAGATATATCCCTTAAAAACCAATGGAAAAAACTCAAGGCGCTTCACCACCAGTTTAGCCGCAGATGGAAAACTGAATATTTACAAGATCTACACAAACGGTACAAATGGCAACACCCTAAAAAGGAGCTGGAAGTAGGTCAACTAGTGGTCATCAACGAATGGAGTCTCGGACGCGTTACCCACCTGTATCGAGGATCTGACGGCCACATCCGTGTCGCAGATATTCGGACCCAATCGGACGTTCTCAAGCGGCCCATAGTAAAATTACGTATTTTGCCGCTCGCGTAAAATCGTAATATGCAAAAAAAATATCTTTTTTTCCCCGCTATCAGACTTTGGCTCAAGCCCTCAAGCTAATTCAGTTTTCCAATTTGTTGAGCCACGACAGGTAGCTTCCACCCCGAGAAGCTCCCAGCCTGGACGACGACCGACTCCCAATGTCCGTCGGAGGACAGCTAGAGCGATCGATGACGCGATCGGCTCACTGTCACGGCTACGAGATGCGCTCAATTAATGCACGAGTTCATGCGGGCCGCGATGTCTAAATCCCTTTAGAAGAGCCATATGAATATACACAGGATATACAATGAATTTATAATACGTACTTGTACATGAATTTCAATTATACTTACGATACCCTGATACAAGTTATACTTACCTTACCTTTCATTCTTACCATATGGCAACCCAACTCTCCACATAAATTCACCTTTTATGTTTTTGGGTTTTCGTGGCTCGTGCTACGTTCGACCGATGTATTATTGTTATCATTACATTCGGTCCTTAAATGAATATACATATACAGTGTACTAATTTAACCTAAATCGTGTAAATCGAAAATCGGTGCCGTGGCTCAGTGGTTAGTGTGTTGGCCTTCTGATCTGTAGGTCGTGGTTCAATCCCCGGCTCATGCATAATAAATTTAATATCGAAAAGATTTTTCTTTCGAACGGTACCCACCTGTCGGCAAGCAATTTTCAATTCTTCCGACAGTAACAACTTGCCATGAAAAGCTTCTAAAAGAACTCTGTGACAAAGCTCAGAAAAAGTGATGCCGCAAGGGTTCTGCCGTCCGGAACCGGCTAAAATAAATAGGTCCCTTCTAATACTGTCTAAAATTTAACACGCACAACAGTAATTGAAGAGAAGCTCGGCCAATGAGCTTTTCGGGGCTTTAAGTGCCACATATTTATATTTATTTTATGTGTAAATCGAAAATAAAAATACGTATATTTATACAATAATTGTGAATAATTATTCAGACTTCGTAGCGGGTGCTACTTCCAGTTCCATTCAGCTACCATTCAGCTGCCGCAACTGAAAAGAAAAATAAGTAATACAACGCGATCAGAAAACATAAAAGCGAAACAATCAGTACCGCTCGATGTGTTTTGTTTTATCGTAATGCGAACGGCTGTTCCTCAATTCACAGCCATTCGGCTAAGTGTTGGCACCAATTAGTTAGAACCAATTAGCGGCAGCATACAAACCCCCAAAACATGAATAAAAACATACTCCATTCCATCGAGTTGTCTAAACCAGGAGTAAATGGGGCACACGCACAGCACTGGCAACCAATGTTCAACATCTGCACCACAAATACATCCCTTACTTTCACTCAAGCGCCTCTCATACAAAAAAGCATTCAACGACCCATAGCCTCTCAGCAGAAAACCAAGACTCAGGCTGATATCGAAGTCTGAACCTTCTTTGAGCGCGCACACTCCCCACACAAACCTAAATCAGAATTCGAAATGCATCCATACTGCAGCAGAGGTTCATTAATACCCCTCATGATATAGAGAGACAGAGCAACCTGCATGGCTGCTTCGTACCATATGGATGATCCAAACGTGGCACAAGCCACGAAGAGACCACGATACATGATACGAACAGCACGCCAGCTAAGGCTCCAATCACTCCAAAAGATGCGGGTACGATGCCGCACAATTTTCAACAATCTCTTTTTAATACACACCAGATGAGGTAAGAAACTCATCCGCTCACTCGTAGTCACTCCTATGTACTTGACCATTCAGACTAATCGTAGATGGGTGATACGACGATAACCTGTCTTTAAGCAGCATCATCACCGTTTTGTCCACCGACACATCCATACCATGTACTATTTGAAGCAATCCCTGGCCTAAACTTACACCCAAGGTCTGGATTGACCCTCTACTTAAATCAGAAGGTCAACCGCATACGCGCAACACTTACACAACACTTCAGACTGACGCAGCAGGGAATCCATCATCTTCATATCAATGGACCATATATGAAGCCCTACAGACAGCCACGCACCACAACAATTTTAACACTATCGTTCACTCCAATCACACATGCTCTCCTGTCAAAAATATGGCTCTCCACAAGCTGATTTTCTGACAGTCCAGCTCAAACAGACGCTCAATCACTCTTTCCTAGCGCAGGTAGTCAAACGCTCTCTTAAAATGTAAAAACACACCTAAGCCGTGGCGTTTTTCATTCACGTGGAAAAATACCCTGCCATAAGGGCTTATCGAAGACGGTGTCAAGGTATTCCGGGATGACCCTCCACAGACGCTTACACATCTCACCAGTCAGCCTGTCAATACTTGGAGACTGTATCGACCTAACCACGCTAAATGGATAATCTAAATCGTTTTTATCCAACGGAAGTATCGGTGGTGCCTCCTTTGGAGGGACGCTGCCCTGGGGGAAAACTCATTCAAACGAACATTCATACACCCCGTCCATATTGCTAGAACCGATCTTTACATCTTATACACTTCTCCCCAAGGATCGTCCCTATTATCCCTAACAAAGCGTTTGTGATCGTCCTCTTTCACACGCACAATCATATGCTTATATACTCTCATCTCTCAACAATAATCACTCCTATCCTGGGATATACCCTCCGAAGCGACCCATCGAACGCACTAGAAGCATCTTCCCTGCAGCCGGACAAGCCGCTTCTGAATTGTGAGCTCACGAGTCCACCACTTCACATGCGTCCTAGTCACACTCTTCTACCTATCGAACATAATGTCATTCACCTACCATGCACATTCATTAAAATTGGCAATTTGCTCCTCTAAGGACGTATCACTCAAAACACCAACGGTGTTGAATACATAACAGCACGAACGTTCTATCCATGAAGAACCCAATTCACACACCAAATACGCCACCGTCTTACATTAACCACATCATCAGATATCCCAGTAGAGGAGGTAACAACCACAATTTCAATCAAATTGTGGTCACTAACCCCCATTCACCATCAACACGCCATTCAAAACCAAACATTCTACATGCTGCATCCTTAACCAAGGTCACATCAATATCACTCACACCACACAGTTTATTAAAAGAATAATATTCACTTAGTCCACTCAATACATGCATACTCTTAAAAACTACCCATTCACTAAAAACGATGCCTCGACTACGGTTCTGATATCCAGACGATTGCCGGGACATCTTACTGAACTATATCGAAGAAGCATGGTTACATCCATACCAATGATAACTGCCGTGCTGCTCTCTAGAAACTTAAGTTATATTAAGTTATAACAATATTAAGTTATAACAATATAACTTATAACAATATTAAGTTATAACAACATAACTTAAATAAGGCTCAATCATACCTCTAATCTTACACTAACAACTGACCACGACAACAATACCAAACGCAAATTCCACTCTTAAAAACACACCGAACTCAGTCGTGTTCAACATTATACACTGAATGTCGACGTTGTTCCCTATGATTGCAGGACTGCACCTAAGGTCAGCGAATACACTCATTGAGGTGGGCAGTCCCCAAACCTCGTCATTCTTGGAGAACGATTTCTGGATCATCGCGATGCTGAACCATCAGCGAGCATCGCCATATTGGCGCAGTTGCGGCAATGCTTTGCATTACAACAACTTGCCACACGATGCCCCTGTTGCCCGCAACGACGACAAACATCCTCTTTTACCTTACATTCTGCCACACGGTGATCAAAACTCATACACTGGAGTGGCCTGGCATCAGGTTGAATGGACCCAACGTGAAAGAAAACCACTTTATGTAACAACGACCGTTCGTCAATATTTGTAAATATTTGGTATAGCGACACAAGAGAGCACTATTTTGTTACAATGTTAAGTCAGAGTTAAAAACAACACTGATAATTAGAGCTTCCGCGAATTAAAGTACACTTAAGTATTTTTCCCCTTGTTCACTCCTCTTGGGAACATAGGGCCTCAACAAGTCTCCTCCATCGTACACGGTTCTGTTCTGTTATTTTTGTTATTTCTGATATGTTTGTCCCGTGCGCCGTGTTAACATTGGCCAGCTCGCGAAATGTCGATCCACTCCAAGTATTTTTTGGACGACCTCGACCTCTGATACCTTGAGGGTTCCATTCTTGTAATGCTATCTGCAGGTTTTCTAATATCCACAAATTTACCAGGATCACTTAACTAACAAGAAACTTAACTTCACTAACAAGAAACGAAGCACCAACAATATAAGAAAAGCAATTGTACTTAATAGATAACACAACCACTTCCGCTTCCACGAATATCTCGGGTTTCCGCGAATTTCTAGGGCTCCGCTGTTAACACACGGAGTACCAACAAAACGCGCATAAACAATACAATACGTAACAAAGTTACATTAACACAGTTCATTATAACATATTCAATAAGTATGCACGCAGTACAAAAACGTCCGTATTCAATGACTGCACAAACCGAACTGATGTATTAATGAGGTGTGAAAGTAATCGACCTAAAAGATCTGATATAGGAAGGACGATTTGATATAATATAATATAAAATACCTCATAAAAGCATAGAAATACTTAACCGCATGGTACCATCAAAGGACTTCGCTGACCCAAGTAAGTCTAATAAATTTGAACCAAAGTTTCACGGTCAATTAATAGAGATATTAAGCCCCGTTCATACAGGTAGAACTAAAGAGAGAGAGAGAGATAGAGAGTGAGGAAGCTGGTCTAATCGTAAAATTGTGTTATGTTACATTTATTTTTGTGTTGATTTTGATATAAGTTTTTTTTATATAAGTTTACTGTCTTCTTTTTTATTTCATTACAGAGGAATCGCATAGCTCTCAGGGCAGTATATCTGGCGATGGTAAGTCCAAATTAAGCCATCCAAATTAAATTTAATTTATTTAAGGAATATTTGCATATAAAAGTAGTGTTTTCAATAAAAGCTTTCTCGGCCTAAGACTCTTGCATACCTAAAGAATACCGCTGCTAACAGGATGATATCGTAAAAAGAGATCTGATTTCTACAAGAGATTTCTTATGCAATGTTTTGTAGCTTCGTCTTATTTTTTACGCCAAAGCCACAATTGGATGTTCATAGGATTTTATTAAGCTTTGTGAATAGGAGGATGTTTCAACGAAATTTACCTATCTATGCACCCGAAAGAGTTTTGACCAAGAATTCTCAAAACGGCCTAGTGCAAATGTGGACGTTATAACCCGATAATCTGTCAAATCTGCCATCGTCAAATCTCTAAGACAGTCCACTTCACTCGCTTTGAATGGAATTTTTTATGGATAAGCAGATAAGTGTAAGCCAGAATCTGTACACTTAAATTTTTACAAACGGTTGAACATTTTACATCCTTTTTTAGAGTTTACCTGTACTTTAAATTGCGTAAATATTGCAAGTAAAAAAATTATTAAGATATCAATAAAAAAACGGTATATGGGTAAGTATCGTCCTAATTAAAAATATGTTGCACATATTTATGATGTATACAAGTGATTTACTTCCGGACTATCTAAAGACCAATCTTTTAATGTTCTAACCAATATTCTGGAAATCAAACTAAGCACATATGAGGTTTTCTCTATTGAATAAATTATTACAAGTATTATTGTTGCAGGTGTAGCAGTTCAGTGGCTAGTGCATTGTTTTCTGAATCAACAACTTCCCTTGGAAAAATTCCGAAAGAGCTACGTAATATAGTTTAGAAAAGGTGTTGGATATGTACTTTAAATGCCAAATATATATATATATATATATATATATATATATATATATATATATATATATATATATATATATATTTATTTATATATATATATATATATATATATATATATATATATATATATATATATATATATATACATATTACTTACTTACTTATGTGGCCATAACAACCGAATACGATTTAGGCCGAAAATAATATGCTTCGCTATCCATCTCTGTTCTTCGCTAGCTGGCGCCAGTTAGAAATTCCAAGCGCCGTAAGGTTCTCCAGTACTTGGTCTTTCCACCGGAGGTTAGGTCTTCCTCTTCTGCGTCGTCCTCCAGCGGGTTCCGAATATAACACCTTCTTAGCTGGAGCGTGTTCTTCCATTCGCTCGACATGACCTAGCCAGCGCAGCCGCTGAATTTTGATGCGCTTTACTATGTCAATATCGGCATACAGCTCGTACAGCTCATGGTTGTACCATATTCGGTACTCGCCACCAACGCAAATAGGTCCAAAGATCTTGCGTAGGACTTTTCTCTCGAAAACTCCAAGCATTCGCTCATCCGAGGTGGAAATCGTCCAGGCTTCAGCGCCATATGTTAGGACAGGCATGATGAGAGACTTGTAGAGTGCAGTTTTCGTTCTTCGAGAGAGGGCTCGACTTCTCAATTGCTTACTCAGCCCAAAGTAACACCTGTTAGCAAGAGTTATCCTACGCATGATCTCCAAGCTGACGTCATTACTGCTGTTAATGCTGGTTCCAAGGTAGACAAAGTCCCTTACTACTTCAAAAGCGTAGTTGTCAACAGTGACGTGCTGTCCAAGACGCCGGGACTCTTTGTTTGTTGACACTAAATACTTCGTCTTGCCCTCGTTCACCGTGAGACCCATCCGACGCGACTCTCTTTCCAACTCTGAGAATGCTGCACTGACTGCTCGCGTGTTCATGCCGATTATGTCAATATCGTCGGCATACGCTAACAGCATGACACTTTTGTTGAAGATAGTGCCATTATGTCGTAGATCAGCAGCTCGTATTATTTTCTCCATAATAAGATTGAAGAAGTCGCACGATAACGAATCACCTTGTCTGAAACCCCGTTCGGTATTAAACGGTGCGGGGAGGTCCTTCCCAATTTTCACTGCACAACGGGAGTTATGCAGTGTCATTCTACAAAGTCGAATGAGCTTTGCAGGAATACCGAACTCAGACATTGTTGCGTAGAGGTAATCACTTACCGAACTGTCGAAAGCGGCTTTATAATCAACAAATAGGTGGTGTGTGTCGATCTCTTTTTCTTGGGTCTTCTCCAGGATTTGGTGCAGTGTGAAAATCTGGTCGATGGTGGATTTACCAGGTCTGAAGCCACACTGATAAGGTCCAATCAGGTTGCTGAGCATAGGCTTCAACTTTTCACACAGTACGCTCGATAGAACCCTGTATGCGATACTCAGGAGACTTATTCCACGGTAGTTGGGGCAAATTGTGCGGTCTCCTTTTTTATGTACAGGACAGAGAACACTGAGACTCCAATCATCAGGCATGCTTTCATCCGACCATATTCTGCTTATAAGCTGGTGCATGCGGGTGAGCAGCTCATCGCCTCCGGTCTTAAACAACTCGGCAGGCAGGCCATCAGCACCTGCAGCTTTGTTGTTCTTAAGCCTTAAAATGGCCGTTTCAACCTCGTCATAGTCGGGTGGTGGAATATCAACACCATCATCTGTAATTGGGGTTATCGGGCAATCTCCTCCACTGGCGGAATTGTTCGTAGCGTCGCCATTCAGTAACGTGGAGAAGTGTTCCCTCCATAGGCTCAGTACACTCTGGACATCTGTAACCAGATTCCCATTTCCATCACGACAAGAAGAGGCTCCGGGATTTAAACCTCCACTCAGGCGCTTGATCTTTTCAAAGAATTTTCGAGTCTCATTCTTGTCGCTACACATCTCTATCCCCTCACACTCGCGTCTTTCCAACTCCCTCTTCTTGCGCCTGAAAAGACGTCTCTCTGCACTCCTTTTCTCTCTATAGCGCTCCTTGACAGCTCGCGTTGCGCCTGCACGCAGGGTTTTTCTGTATATACATACATATGTATATATATACATATATATGTATGTATATATATATATATATATATATATACATATATATATATATATATATACATATATATGTATGTATATATATATATACATATATATATATATATATATATATATATATATACATATATATATATATACATATATATATATATACATATATATGTATGTATATATATATATATATATATATATATATATATACATATATATATATATATATATATATACATTTATGTACACACACACACACACTCACATATATATGTATATATATATATATATATATATATATATATATATATATATATATATATATATCTATATATATATATATATATATATATATATATATATATATATATATATATATATATATATAATGTTCTAACCAATATTCTGGAAATCAAACTAAACACATATGAGGTTTTCTCTATTGAATAAGTTATTACGAGTATTGTTGGTGCAGGTGTAGCAGTTCAGTGGCTAGTGCATTGTTTTCTGAATCAACAACTTACCTTGGAAAAATTCTGAAAGAGCAACGTAATATAGTTTAGAAAAAGTGTTGGATATGTATTTTAAATGCCAAATAAGTAAATAAAGAAATATATATATACAGTGGCTCACAGCTTATTTCGTACAGTGTATATATTTTTATGTACATGGCTGTAACATCGAAACTAAAAAACTTATCAATAAGTTTTGAATGTAGATGTCTATGTATGTGTTTAGTAAACCTAATAAGAAAACGGGGAACCCCAAAAATTGTTCTTTTTGTCATGCAAGAGAGAAAAACTATTGATCAGCTGATTTTCAGCTCACATCTTATTTCGTACACAAACTTCAATGTAAGTAAGTTTCATTCTGCCGCGCAGTTACAAAGTTTTTTTGAATTGTATGAGTTTTTGGACCTTTTTAACTATTATAACAATTTTTATTATTATTATTTTAAATAGTTAAAGTGCTGTAAATTAAACATTTAGCGTTATGGGTCGTCGTACAACGATGGAACAGCGTAAACTGGTAATTAACCATTTTAGGAAAGGTCAGAGTGTGCGAAAAATTGCTGAAATGACAAATTTAAGTGCCTCAACTGTCCAATACATCATTCAACGCTTCGTTTGCGAAAATCGGTTGGAGAACAAGGGCAGAGAAGCACCTAATAAGATTTTCAACGCTTCAGACGAGCGTTATATTGTACGAAAAATTAAGAAAAATCCAAAGTTATCCGCTCCGAAGTTGGCTGCAGAGGTTCAGCGTGAAATAGGAAAATCATCCAGTGCTGAAACTGTCCGACGTGTGCTGCGCAATCATGACTTGAACGGTCGAGTAGCCCGAAAGAAACCATTCATTTCGAAAATGAATATACAACGCCGACTTGACTTCGCCAAAGAGCATATTATTAATACTCCTGCGTTCTGGAATACCGTTATTTTCGCGGATGAGTCTAAGTTTAATATTTTTGGCTCGGACGGAATGTCATATGTTTGGCGTAAAGCGAATACCGAGCTAAACAAGGAGAACCTTAAGCCCACAGTGAAGCATGGTGGCGGTAGCGTGATGGTTTGGGCCTGTATGTCAGCAGCCGGAGTAGGTGAATTGGTTTTTATTGAGGAAACAATGGACAAAATGAAGTACCTCGAGATTCTGAAAAACAATTTACTTCAAAGTGCAGACAAACTGGGTTTGCGGGATGAATTTCGGTACTACCAAGATAATGACCCAAAACATAAATCTGGGATTGTGCAATCTTGGCTTATTTGGAACTGCCCACACTTGATGTCTCCACCACCACAGTCATCTGACATGAATGTGATTGAAAATCTTTGGTCTATTTTGGACAATAAAATAAGAACACACAAGATTTCTAATAAGCAAGACCTAAAGAAGGTACTGATGGAAGAATGGAAAAAAATCACACCAGACATCACTCAAAAATTGGTGGATTCAATGCCAAATAGACTCCAGGCTGTCATTAACGCTAAGGGATGTCAACTAAATATTAAAATCAACTTACTTTGTTTTTAGTTTGAACTTAAAGAGACTGTACGAAATAAGCTGTGACATGAATTTTCCTATTTTTTTCTTATTTTATTTTTTTATAGTGTCAAACACTAAAATTTTGAAAAAGTAAATTTTGGAAAATAAAAAACAAACCTTCCTTTCTAAAATGGCATTTATATTTTGTTCAAATTTTTGCTATATTAGGAATTACGACTGCAGCAATTTTTAAACTGTCACTGTACGAAATAAGCTGGGAGCCACTGTATATATATATATATATATATATATATATATATATATATATATATATATATATGTATATATATACATATATTTGTAAGTATATACATATATATGTATATATACATATATATATATATATATATATATATACATTTATGTACACACACACACATATACATATATATCTACATATATACATATACATGTATACATATATATATATACGTAAATATATATATATATATATATATATATATATATATATATGTATCCATATATATATATATGTATGTATATATATATATATATATGTACGTAGATATATATATATATATATATATATATATATATATATATATATATATATATATATATATATATATATATATATATATATAAACTATGTTAAAAAAATAGCAAAATATATTTTATGTTTATTGTGTTTCCACATAACATATTTTCTGAAAAATCGTAGTGCTGGAAATTTTTTTCTCTTACCCTTCTACAAGAAGCCACGAGGGCAGTCCCACATCTACCCGACCTAACAAAGAAAACGACAAATTTGGGAAAATTTTTCTTTATTTCTCAACATAACCTCCATTTAGCTCTATACACTTTTCCCAGCGATATTCTATAGCTTCGATACCCTGTTTATAGTATGAACTGTCTAGCTCATTAAGATAGCCATCTACCGCAGACTCCACCTCTTCATTGTTTGCAAATCTTCTACCACCAAGCCTTTTTTTCAAATTTGGAAATAGAAAATAATCCGAAGGAGCTAAATCTGGCGAATAAGGTGCAATAGCGAAGCCTTTGCCTTCGTTGGACACAATTTTCTCCTTTCAGTCCACTCTTTTGACTGCTCCTTTGACTCAGGTGTGAACAAGTGGACCTATGTCTCATTCTCGATTACCAATCGACGCAAAAACACGGCTTTATTACTGTGAAACATTGCCAAACACTCTATAGAAACATCTCCACGACTTCGTTTTTCTTCTACTGTGAGCAAACGCGGCACTCATCTTGCACACAGCTTTTTCATCTCCAAATTTTCGGTGAATATACGATGAATAGCACTTTTTGAAATACATGTAATTTCACCTAGCTCACATGCCTTCAGCAGGTGATCATCCAACACCATTTTGTGGATTTGCTTCACCGTTTCTGGCGTGGCCACCGCAATTGGTCGACCACTACTGTGTTTATCTTAGCAGCTCGTACGACCTCGTTTAAACGCTGAAGAAGCAGACTCCCCCAGAGTAGAATCTAGTTCGGCTTTAATATTCCTTGGAGTAAGACCATTCAAATGAAAGTATTGAATTACATAACGGTGACCAATTTTTTCGATGTTTACAAATTCACTGAGATCGTTAACTTTCGATAGCTCCCAAAAAAAAAATACTAAACAACGTGGCGCTTTAAAACTTAAAACATATGTTTTATACGGTTGCCACTTTTCACCAAAATAATTTTTAGTAGTTCTGGGATAGCCCTCGTATAAAAGATTAAATTCATATAAAAACAGTAAATTTCGGAAACTTGTAGCGGTCGTAAGTTTAACGATTTTAAATAAATGCTTCTGACCTATTTTAATATATGTTTTACCTTTACGGTACTAATATTTGCTTGTTATCAATTTTTTTTTTTTTGTCTATAGGGTGAGAGTTTAGATTCCTTAACCATCTTCAATCTAGATTAAAATTTATATATTATATCTTCGACTATAGTAATATCAATTTTGGATATTAGATGAAAAAAAAAATTGATTTTAGTGTATGTAATTTACACCAACTCTTATCTTGATTGTTGTGTTAATTTTGTTAGTGTTTTCGGGTCGTTTTTCTCATTGAAGAAATAAAACATGTTCATTCCTTTTCCGCCTACTCGTTTCGACATATTTGATGTTATCCTCGCGAATTCTGGTTTTTATTCATAAAAATAATAATGCATGTTACAAATCGAAAGAAATAACAAGAAGCTCGTGTCAATGCAAATCACACTAAAAATATTTTTTTACATTTGTTTACTTATTTTTAAATATTCCGCTGATTGCTATCGTATATATCTGTTTTATATTTGTGGATAATAGGTATGTTCGTCTTTTGCTGTATTCTTAATGTTGCAATAGTCATTATGTTCCTAAGTCTTCTTTCTATCACTAATATTTTTTTTTTATTAAAGTCCGTTATATGATTCGTTTCTGTGTAAGTGTTGTGCTAATGCTGTTGTTGCCTCGCTCGCTCCACTGCTTAGCGACTATATTGAATATATTGATTCTCTAAAATCTACAAAGAGGGTACCCTGCTAAGACCCATATCATCGTCCTCGGAAGTTCCGTGCTACAAATTAGCGAAATCCGTATGCAAGTTAAAGAAAAACTAAAGACAACAATTACACATGACGAAATAATGGTATCATTCGATGTGATATCATTATTTACAAACATATCGGTTCAATTAGCTGTTAGTGCCTGTTTACATTAGATTTCCCATGAACGTTATATCCATGAACGCTGTGTTCACATTAGTGCAATTGCGCCGATTTTATTTCAACTAAAATGCTACAGTGGAATTGGAATTTTGGAATAAAGTAAGGCTGTGCAATTAATCGTTTGTTCAGAAATATTGATTAATCAAAGTATTCGATTAATTTGATTTTGATTATTCAAAATAGAAATTATTCTAAAAAAATTTTCAAAATATTGATAATATTTAAAATATTTCATAAATAAAGAAAAAATAAACATGAAAATGATTGCGATTAATCAAAATTCTGATTAATCGAATAATTTCAATTTTTATAAATCATCATTTTGATCAAGCGAATTGATTTGTCGAATAATTTGATTAATCAGACTTTTTGAACAAACAATTAATCGCACAGCCCTAATATAGAACGCTTCTTATTGATGTTATCTCTTCAACATCTAAAAATTTGTGTGCATAGTTGTCATAATCGAAACACTTTGGACATAGAACATAGGTCGTTGCGCCGATTTATAATTTTGGATTGGATTTTCGGCGCAAAACTTCCATCACTTCCTTACTGCCTACTTTTCTACCTATCTCGCTCGCACAGTTGCGTCTGGGCACGCCAATGTGAACAGGCACTTAGAACAATAATGAGCAAATGGGTAGATTTAGAACCATACACAAACATAACATACGAAAATTTAAAAATATTCTAGACTTTTGCCTAACAGAGAAAAACTATTTTAGATTTAACAACAAAACATACAATCAGATTTATAGTATGCCGATGGGTAACCAGATCCAATTTGCCAAAAAGCTTGGCATTGACCAAACAAATATTGATTTTGAAAAAAAAACTTGACAAATAAAAACACTCATACTATTGGTTTTTATTTAATTTTTTATTATTTTTTTTCATAAAAATTATTAGAATAAAAACAAAAATATCATAAAAAGTAAAAATAACAGAAACAATGTAAAAGAAACAAAAAACAATATAACAATAAAAATTCAGTCTTTATATATTTTAAATAAAACTTAGGCGTTATTTAAAAAAAAATATAGGTACTATCTTAAGAAAAAAAATATAGGTTCTATTTATTTTGCCACATATATTTCGTATTCTTAGATACAGAATTAATTAATTCTCTTCCATCGGGTGTTGTTAAAAAATTTTGAAAGTTTTTGCAATCCTCATTAAAATTTATTCTTATTAATAGTTCGGCTTTTATAAGATCGAAGGACATTCTATTCCTATCTTTGGTATATAAATTATTTAGAACACTAAATGCTTTTTCACAAAAGGCATTGCTTATTGGGATGAAAAACACAAATGAGATCAACTTTTTTAAATTTTGAAGATTGCTTTCTGCACACTTTTTTAAAAAATATGACCATATTCTATCATTTGGTATATCTTTTCGTAAAATATCGTAAACTTCTCGAAGAACACAATAATCGGCATACAGTTTATCATTGTCAATGTCATTTGAAATACCTAATAATTTCGGAAGCTCTCTCTAACAGCTTATTCCAAGTCAGAAGGGACTTTTTTATATTTAAACAGGAAATTTGATTGTATATTGATATTTCTCCAAAATCATAACGTTCAGCTAAATAACTGGTAGCTCTCTTAAGAAACTCATTTGCTTCGAACTTGAAAGTACTTATTTCATCAGGGGAAAGGGATTTCATAATTGTAGCAACTTTGCTTCCATAAAAATTATCATTCATACGGCTTTGAATACTGTTCATAAGATTGGCCATTACGGTATGTAGTTCTACAATTGTGCAGGAGTCACTTTCTAAAACTAATGTAGCAGTTCCAAGAACTTGTAGAGTTGAGGGGAGAAATCGCCGGTGGGCCACAAGCTGGTTCAAACCTTGCCGCTGTTGTTGATGGCGCGCTAGGAGCACACACACACGCACGTTTAATGTGGGTTGTTTTAGTTTTAAATTAGTTTTAATTTTAATTTAAGTAGACACTTTTTTGTTTAATGTTTTCGATTTTAATTTTAATTTGAAATTCACAATTCAATCAACTTATTGTGTACAAAGAAATATTTAATAAAAGAGAAAAAATATGAGATATAAAAATTCGAGAAGAAGAAAAAGTGAGAGAGAGAGAGAGAAGCAAATAGCGAAAATAACCAATTTGCTGTGGGTTGCCCACGCAATGAATATTATAATTTAAAATTAAAACTTTATAAATTTATTTATCGACAGACAGTGCGCGACATTTATATTCTGGCGTAGACAGAACTCGTGCATCACATTATGAATGAAATATAAATATGCCTCGGATAAACCTTCAATTGTGCATTCATCATCTTCATTTGTAAATTCTATGTCGGAAATTGCAGTTGCTAAGAATTCCCAAAGAACTTTTCGACAATTTTTCTTGCCTTTTTGTATAAAATATCTTTTTACTGCAGGCCAACAATATAACAAACGGTCAATTGCTGGCAGAAGTGAAAGCCAGCTTGTAGGCACATGTCGAAGGAGATTTTTGTACTCGATGTTTGCAAATTCAAAACATTGTTTCAATTTTTTTTGTAGTCAAAGCCGAAGAGCTAAATTCATTATATATTTTGATTACAATGTTTTCGACGTCAACAGTTAAAGCGTTAAGAGCTTTTTTTATTTTTTTTATTAATTACATGGCAATTGCAATTTGCTTTTATAATTTGGCTATTTTCATTTTTAGTTTTTGAAATACAGAATTATATAAACCCTAATTAACATTTGCATTATCAGCACTATACGATGTAATTTGTTCAATTTTTAATTTATTAACATTTGTAATTCTAATAATATTACCAAATATATCCTTAGATGCTTCATCAGGATCTTCGTAAAAATCTAAAATTTGTTTACGTATCCCAGTTTCGGGATCAAAATATTGTACAGCATACGGATAAGTTTTTACGTTACCGATATTTGAAGCATCGCTACTTACGGAATAATACCAACATTCTTTTAAGGCTTTAGCAACTTTTTCTTGCGAATATGGACCCAAAACATTTCTTGTTATAGGTGCTGATTTTGTACGTCCACATGTTATTTTGTTGGCAATTTTACTGTCGCAGTATATAGTAGAACTCATTTTCATTTGGCAATCTAAGCTGTTATAGCTGAGGCCGTGTAATACGTTATGAAATACACATAATAGGTCAGCCCGTGCAATTTGTGTTTCAATTGTAGTTTCTGCCGAAACAGTGAAATTCGAAATGCTCCGGGACATTTTTTGCGACAATACGACAATAGTTTTCATATGTCTATTTAATGCCCAGCTCTCTTCATATTTTATTGAAATTTCTGTCTGACATAATTTACACAATGCAGTGTATTGATCTTTCTTTTGTATCCAATTGGAATATTCTGGTGCCACATGCCATCTATCCAAGTAAACAGTATATCTTGGTTTTTTTGATGGTCCAGCATCTTCGTTACCTTCTAGCATTTTTGTTATATTTTCACTAATCCAACGTATCACAATAGAATATTCTGCAAATAATATACTCGTTAAAACAAATTAACAAACAAAAATAAAAACTCACTTTTTATTTCCAAGAACTTCAATGTACGTATTGCAACTCAGCTGTTCAATGTTGTGAATTTACCAGTGTTGAGTAATGGGGTAAATATCAGTGTTGGCACTTTTATTATAATCGTACATACCTTAAAGAGAACTATATTTTTTAAATTATAATTGTACAGAAAAAAATATGTATCATATTAGTACTTAGTTGTATTGATAGTAAAAATATGCTCTTTCGATGTGTTTTTTAGAAATATAAACTTAATTTTTTTAAGTATTATTACATATGTAGCTAGAATAAATTTGAGAAAAAGATTAACTTACAAAAAAACATTGACAAATAACTTTTTCACTTGACACTTGACGCGCATTAAAAAACTTGACAATCAGGCCAAATCAGGCCCGTCTGGCAACCCACCCTCCCCAACAATAGCGACTATACTTCTGGACAAGCTATTAGATGATACAATTGATGAACTCAGACAGAACTCAATTGAAATTAAACGTAAAGAGGCGAGATTTGCAGACCACACTAAACACATTAAATAAACAACATCAACGAAACGATTACAATTTACGGTTGAACAAGAACAAAATGACAAATATTGAATTTCAATTCGAGCCAGCCTAGAAAACTGAAAATCAACACGGCAACAGGATTAATATACAAAGTATATATCATCACAGACGACGAATTTAAATTAAAATTAAAAACCTACTAAGAACCGCTGCCGTAGCTCAGTGGTTAGTTCGTTGCCTTCTGATTTATAGGTCGTGGCACAGTGCCTCGACTGGTGGAAACAAATGATTATGGTATCATTTTACAGTGAATTGTCAAACTGGATAGAATTAAAGAAAAAATTGAAGAAAATCTTACCATGGGCGTGTCCCAAATCGTTAAATTCGACAAAATTTCATACACATAAAAACGTGTAATTATCATTTTAAGACAAGAAAAAAGAAAATTCACTATAATTATGTCTTTAAATATACTTACTTGCTGTTTGCTCCTATTGAAAAAGGATATATCACAGAATTTTTTGAATTTATAATATTTGACACAGCTGTTACAACTTTAAATTTAGAGTGGTCTAAAATTACCACTTTTAAGTATGAACAAATATGTTTTTTTACTTTAGAGGTGCAGGAAAAAAAGTACCAACAAGTTCCGCTTTAATTCATTTTGTATGCTGATGTACGAACATTTGACTTTCAATATATCAAAAATTTCTACCCTTTTCAACCCTTCTTGAAAAAAAAAGCAACTTAGAAATTGGTCCAAAACTCTTATTTACAAAAAAAAATTAGCAGCATTATTAAAAAATAGGGCATACTTTCAGGATCGTATGTAATAATAAACTCATATAACCTTTTCTTATGTACGTCATAATTATATGACTATCAAAGCAAATCCCTAAAAGTATGGAACATTTTCGTACAAACAAATAATATTATCATTTTTGTTATTTTGTTCTAATTACAATTTTAGTAATGGTACATCTCACAATAAAATAGGTTATGGTCCTTGAAGCTCAAAATACCAGCCATTTATTAAAAAAATTAATTAAATCCAATTACTCATTTGACTCCCATGCAATTTCAATTGACGGCGACTATTGTTAATTAAATAGCAAGAAATATTTTTAACAATACGTTTTGTAACGTCGAGTTTTTATATCTAATTGGATCGGATAAAATTAGTTAATAGAGTTTATTTATAATTATTCTGGCTTTATTTGTTCGTGCAAAGCAAAAGCAAAAGAAAGAACCGGAAGCGTACAGACAATAAGCCTTCAATTTATGCAGAGTTGTTCTTAAATGGTAGTTTTACAAAACTATATATATATATATATATATATATATATATATATATATATATATATATGTATATATACATATATATATATATATATATATATATATATGTATATATATATGTATATATATATATATATATATATATATATATATATATATATATATATATATATATATGGCACTTAAAGCCCCAAAGGGCTCATTGACCGAGCTTTTCTCTTCCTTTACTGTTGTGCGTCTTAAATTTGGACAGAATTAGAAGGGACCTACTTATTTTAGCCGGTTCCGAACGGCAGAACACTTGTGACAGCACTTTTTCTGAGTTTTGTCACAGAGTTCTTTTAGAAGCTTTTTCATGGCAAGTTGCTACTGTCGGAAGAATTGCCAATTGCTTGCCGACAGGTGGGTACCATTCGAAAGAAAAATCTTATCGATATTAAATTTGTTATGCATCAGCCGGGGATTGAACCACGACCTACAGGTCAGAAGGTGAACACACTAACCACTGAGCTACGGCTTAGTTTTACAAAACTATAAATCGTTATAATTCAGTCGATAAAGTAGTTGGTACAAAGTAATTAGTACATATAAAGCGGTTTGTAAATAATATAAATATAATAAATGTAATGTAAATATTGTCAAACTAAGTTTAATCCGTAACAAGCTGGTTTATGACATAAATCTATATAAATAACGTGCGCGTGTTTCAATCCCCGGCTGAAGCATAAATTTAATATCGAAAAGATTTTTCTTTCGAACGGTACCCACCTGCTGGCAAGCAATTGGCAATTCTTAAGGCAGTAACAAATTGCCATGGAAAAGCTTCCAAAACAACTCTGTGACAATGCTCAGAAGAAGTGATGTCACAAGGGTTTTGCCGTTCGGAACCAGGTAAAACTGGAACTGGCAACAATACTGGAAAAGAAGCTCGTTCAAAGAGCCCTACGGGACTTATAAGTGCCACATATTTATTTTTTAACTAAGAATGGCTACCCATAACACCGAATAGATAGACTAATACAAGAAAAAACACCTAAATTAAGAGTAAAACAAATCAATGGCAGAAAATATATTGGGGTACCATATGTACCAAACCTTACGGACATCAAAATATTAACGAAAATAATAAAACAACAAGAAATAACGTGTACATATAAACCACATAATAATAGTTTTAGAAATTTTCTTTACGTACACCAAAGACAGATTAGGAAAAGAACAACGAAATATTATGTAAAAGGAATAATGACCATAATGCAACAAAGTATAAATTGGAAAAAAAAAAGAATTTTCGGTACACGAATCGCCAAACATAAAGCAGACGTAATGAACAAAAAGACAACAACAGCATGAGGACAACACTTATAGCAACCATAAAACATATATCTGGCAACCTTAAAAACTTAACAAAAAAACTGTAACAAATATTATATACACGTATAGTAGGATAAGAGAGAACATAATATGAATAAAGTCAGTCTCGTAACAACACTCAAGAGGCTTGATCTTTTTATATTATACACTCACGACAATCGAATCACATAGCGATCTTTGGTAATATTAGACATAGAAAGAAGACATAGGAACAGAATGGCTGTTGAAACATTAAGAATACAACAAAAGACAAAGATGACGATTAACCACAAAGAAGACATAGATAATATAAATCAAATGTACACGACAGCAATCAGCGAAAAATTTACAAATAAGTAAACAAATGTAAAATTTTTGGAGTGTAATTTGAACTGTTAAACATGTTTTTTGTTTTGATTTAGTATAACGTGTATTATTATTTTTATGAATAAAATAAGAGACTCCCCGACAAGGACATCAAATATGTTGAAACGAGTAGGAGGAAAAGCAATGAAAATGTAATCTTTTATTACTTCAATAAGAAAAACTACCAAGAAAGCCCAACAAAGTTAACACAACAATTAAGATAAGAATTTGTCTAAATTATGCACACTAAAGTTATTATTAATTTTTTTAATCTGAAGGTATTTAAGGCGGGTCGCACAGGGGTTACGCCGCACAGCTATTCGCCCCACAGACAAAAATTCCAAACAAAAAATTAATAGATAACAAAGAAATATTGGTACCGTTTGAAAGGTAAAACATCCACTGAAATAGGTCAGAAACATTTTTTAAAAAAAGTTAAAATTACGACCGCTACAAGTTTCAAAAATTTACTTTTTTTATATGCATTTTATGTTTTATAGCTTTTTGTAGAAGGGGTAAGAGAAAAAAATTCCCAGCACTACAATTTTTCAGAAAATATGTGGAGACTTAGTTTTAGGAAGCGTTCAATAATAAACTGGGCGAATATTGCTCTTTTAAAATACTTCATATATTCTCTTGCTATTTCTCTTGCGTCAAAGCAGAAAAGAAGCCGTTAAAAAGGGAATTAACCCTATATTGCATAGGACATAAAAATGTTTAAGAATTATATTAGATCTTTATTCATTAATTTTTTTTTTTATTATTTCGTTTGATTTTGTTATAATAACTTTTAGTTGTAAAATATAATTCAATTTTGTTAATTTCACCACCTTCGTAAATTTAGCTTGTAAATTATTCCTAGTCAGCAATATTTATGTATGAAAGAAATTGAATTTTAGTAATATACCTGCACATCTCATTCATTCAGTGTTTTAATTGTGTTCCAAATTTTTAAACAATCAAACGCATTCAAGCTATGCCGCTTAATGGCAACGCTTGCCTGATGACGTTGTTGTGGATGTTGCTACTCTTGCTGTTGTTGTTAATTTGAGTTGCAGTAGAAAAAGAGTGATTGTATTTAGCTGCGCCGCATGCGAGACAATAGATCCCAAGAATTGGTATATATTTTATTTTTCTAATTATTACACAGTGCGTTGTAATATGGTAATTGTCAAATTTAAGAGAGATGATCCAAAAAGGCAACTTGTGTAACAAAATATATTTATTGAAGTGCTCCCAAATTTTACAAAGCAATTGCAATGAGAAGTAGTAAGGGACTTTGTCTATCTTGGAACCAGCATTAACAGCAGTAATGTCGTCAGCTTGGAGATCATGCGTAGGATAACTCTTGCTAACAGGTGTTACTTTGGGCTGAGTAAGCAATTGAGAAGTCGAGCCCTCTCTCGAAGAACGAAAACTACACTCTACAAGTCTCTCATCATGCCTGTCCTAACATATGGCGCTGAATCCTGGACAATTTCCACCTCCGATGAGCGAATGCTTGGAGTTTTCGAGAGAAAAGTCCTACTCAAGATCTTTGGACCTATTTGCGTTGGTGGCGAGTTCCGAATATGGTACAACCATGAGCTGTACGAGCTGTATGCCGATATTGACATAGTAAAGCGCATCAAAATCCAGCGGCTGCGCTGGCTAGGTCATGTCGAGCGAATGGAAGAACACGCTCCAGCTAAGAAGGTGTTATATTCGGAACCCGCTGGAGGACGACGCAGAAGAGGAAGACCAAACCTCCGGTGGAAATACCAAGTACTGGAGAACCTGACGGCGCTTGGAATTTCTAACTGGCGCCAGCTAGCGAAGAACAGAGATGGCTGGCGAAGCATGTTATTTTCGGCCTAAATCGATATTCGGTTGTTATGGCCACATAAGAAGAAGAAGAATTGCAATGAGAAAAATAAATGTAATTCATAAAAAATAGAAAAATAACAAGTGTGGGAGGAAATGTCCATAGTGAAAGTTTGTAAAAATTAAAGAAAGAAATATTGAGAGGGAAATCTTCTGTGGTTCTGTACATAAGTGCCAAATTGAATAAGCAATGAAAAATGTACGGAAATTGGTTTTTTAGAGAGACGTAGTCCATCTTTGGATATATACCATATATCCGTATATTAGAGGTATTTGTAATGTATTCCAATTTTTGGATGCAATGTTCGTGTTGACAGTCACACGTCCCCAAAAAACACGTTTGTGCTACTGTGGGGAATGTACACTACAAATGCTAATATAATACACAAACAATTGTGTTGATTTGTGCAGTAAGTTATGTGTAGAGTGTGTATGTGTGTGCAATCAAATATTTCAATTGTTGACGCTCAAAATTAGGTGAATAATTGCTTCAAATAGTGACAGTGAGAGATCGAGTAAATAGAGATTAACAAATAACTGAAAGGAAATGCACCCAGTGTTTGTAAGGTTGTACATAGTATTGTAACGAGTATCGATGGTTGGTTACTCATCACTAATTGTGAATGACACGAATATTGCCAGCATCGAAACGAATGTCAACAAAAATAAATAGGCGATAACTAGAACAAGCCAACGAGAAAGAAAAAGAAGAATCTCGGCTACGATAAAGGAAGATTCTGGAGTGTTGCCACAGAGTATAAATAGGGTCAGTTGTTGACAAATGAAATCAATTCAATTTCAAAATTGATAGAGACAACATAACACCATCAATTCAATTCAGAAAGTGATCGAGAAGTATTGATTAAATAAATTGTTGTTGCACATAGAAAAAAATAAGTGTTACAATTATTATTGACAGAATCCAGTGATCGAACAGAAGAGATTTCAACGTTCACGAAATAAAAATGTAACAATTGGTGACAGAAGTGGGATTCAGTTAAGAGGGTGAAAACTCATCAACTATAAGTGGACCGTAATGAGTGCCGTAGCTCAGTGGTTAGTGTGTTGGCCTTCTGATCCGTAGGTTGTGGTACCCATCTATCTGCAAGCAATTGGCAATTCTTCCGACAGTAACAATTTGCCATGAAAAAGCTTCTAAAAGAACTCTGTGACAAAGCTCAGAAAAAGTGATGTCACAAGGGTTCTGCCGTTCGGAACTGTCCAAAAATTTAACACGCACAACAGTAATAGAAAAGAAGCTCGGCCAATGAGCCCTTTGGGGCTCGCTTTACCATGTGCACAAGCTTAAATCCGCTGTTTTTCGGTAAAAAAAACACATTTTTTTTCATATAAAGCCAAAAATTAATTTATTCAAAGTGTTTGCCCTCACTAGCTATTCCTTTTTCCCATCTCTCGGGCAATTTGTGTATACCATGCCAAAAGAATTCCTCATTTTCCGAGGCAAACCACTCGTCAAGCCATTTTCCGACGTCTTCATACGAATACGAAGTGCTGTTCGGCGAGCGCGTGACCCATCGACGAAAGCAGGTGATAGTCGGAAGGGGCTAGGTCTGGTGAATAAACGGCATGAGGTAGCACCTCCCAATTGAGTGTGTTCAAGTAGTTTTGGACCAGTTTTGACGTGTGCGATGGGGCGTTGTCGTGGAGAAAAATCAGCTTCTCATGTCTTTGTTCATAACCAGGAATTTTTTCACCCAAAGCACGGCGCAATTTCACTAGTTGTTGGTGGTAGCGGTGAGCATTGACAGTTTCACCAGGTTTTAACAGCTCATAATAGATGACACCCTGCTGATCCCACCAAACGCACAGCATCGTCTTGCGGCCAAAGCGATTTGGTCTTGCAGAAGAAGTTACTGGTTGGCCGGGATCGACCCACGATTTTTTTCGTTTAGGATTCTCAAAGTATATCCACTTTTCATCGCAAGTCACCACAACATGCAGGAACGACTTTCTTTTTTTTTTCTAGCAAGGAAGATTTCGCATATGTTTTGGCGTCGCTCCATCTGCCTATCGTTCAATTCATGGGGACCCATTTTCCAAATTTTTGAACCTTCCCCATGGCTCGTAAACGTATGGAAATGGCTTGTTGAGTAACACCTAACTGTTCGGCAAGCATTTTTTGCGATTGGGTGTAGTTCTCATCCAAAGGCTCTGCAAATCATAGTCTTTAACTTTTCTGGGTCTATTTTCACGCTTCTTGTCACTCAAGCCAAAATGGCCTTCTTTAAACCGACGAAACCGGCGCACTGTCACCATGGGCCTCCAAAAGCATTCGATGCGACTCAGCAGCAGATTTCTTCAAATTGAAGCAAAAAAGTAGAGCTTTCCGCATATGCTCTTTTTCTGGCACGAAACTAGACATGATTATACGAGGAAAAATGTATGTTGTTGTATGAAATCACTGATGATGTTTACTAATTGATGTAAACAGGTGTCGAACTCATAAAAAAAAAGGATGCACAGTCGATAATTGCTCAATATGCTCACTAACGCCATCTGCGAGCAAACAGCGGATTTAAGCTTGTACAGCTGGTAGATTATGTGGAAGATAAGTTCGCGAAGTTAGAGCACGAACTCAATCAACTAAAAATAAGCGGTAGATGATTCGCTGATGATTAAAGAAGCGAGTACAATCAAACTAAAGCCGATAATGAGCGTTTACGTCTTCTAGCTTTCTCTGGTAACACATCATAATGAAAACATCACATCTGATTGAAGAAGTGTTTCAGGCAGTTAAGTCAGTAGTGCAGCCTGAAGGAAGAACAACAGATCGACATGAAAACATATTTACTGGTAAGTGCTTCACTGGCGTCAAACCAGGATATATGGCACGTGACTGCCGTCTACGACGAAAGCAATCAATATCGAATCCTCCAGGAAGACAAAAGAAGGAGAATAAGGTGGACAGCGATCGCTCCACTAACACAAATTCATCGTTAAACTAAATCGAGTCAGTTCAGCGGGACGTGAACTGACTTCAACTGTGGGTTGCCCCATCATTCACATTTCACAACTATGGAAAACTGGACAATATGGAGTTCATGTTAACCCTGGATACTGGTACACCACATTCTATAATCAAGAGCGATATATACTGCACGTGGAAACATGAATTCATTGTGGCCGACATCACCGATGACATAATAATTGGTGTTGATTTTATGATTAACAACGGATTTACATTAGATTTAAATCAACGGATACTACGCTACGTAAATGTCGAGTTACAATTGGATATCGGTTACAAGCTTGGTGGAAACATCAAATGAATACTGACATGTCAACGCCAAGAGGTTCAAACAAAATCAGAAGCGGTGATTTGGGCACAGATTAATGTGGATGATGGGACAGGCAAGTTGTGGGTAGTGGAAGCAGATAAAGAAATAACGAATAAAAACATCATGGTAAGACGTTAGTGGAACCTAAAGAAAATGGAATGATACCGGTGCGAATATTAAATCCAACTAATACATCTACTGTTCCATTCTTCCATTACTTTCGTAGTAGATTGTGCAAGGGTTTCGTCGATGAAAAGTGGAAGATCAGGAACTGTTAGAGCGGACTTAAAAAATTAGATGGAAGAATGGGCAGCTGTGCTTAGCAAACAGCAAAAAGAAAAGGCTTTACAACTATTGGAGAAGTACAGTTCAATATTCTCTTCAAATCGAAAAACTGGAGGACCAACAAACATCGTGAAACATCACATTGACACCGGTGATTCTAGCCCAATTCGTCACCAACACGACGAGTTCCACTGGCCAAAAGAAATGAACCCATTAAGCTGATTACCGATATGCAGAAACATGGTGTTATTGAACCATCAGCGAGTTCATGGAGTTCATTCGATTTTATGCGGATTACAGAAAACTAAATGCTATCACAAAAAAGAAAGTTATCCATCACCAAGAATCGATGGCACTCTGGACACGCTATCTGGTGCGAAGTGGTTCTCAACTCTTGATCTACAAAGTGGCTATTGGCAAGTGGAACTTGGTAAGGAGGACAAAGAAAAAACAGCTTTCAGTTGGCGATGGTCTATAGCAATTTATAGTGATGCCATTTGGTTTATACAATGCGCTAGCTACTTTCGAATGTTTGATGGAGCGTGTACTCAGAGGACTACACTCGAAAACGTGCTTGGTGTACCTCGATGACATTATCGTGATAGGAAAAGATTTTAACGACTACCTGGAAAAGTTGAAAGAAGTATTTGAGCGTATACAATCAGCGGGGCTTAAACTGAATCTGAAAAAGTATTCACTCTTCAGGCTAGAAGTTAAATATCTTAGTCATACAGAACAACAGAAGGGGTACATTCCGACGAGGAGAAAGTAGTAGCAGTACAAGAATGTCCTATCCCATCGAATCTTCAGGAGTTAAGAAGCTTCCTAGGCTTATGTACTTACTATAGACGATTTGTTCCTGGATTTGCAAATATCGCCAGCAGTCTGCATGAGTTAATAATACTAAAATGTGTAAAATATTTCCATAAATACTTGTGTGATCAGTCATTTTATCTACGAACTGACCACGTAGCGCTAAGGTGGTTATTACAAGTTAAAAATCCAGAAAAATAATTGTCGCGTTGAATTGAAAGGCTGCAAAGTTAGGATTTTACAATCGAACATCGTAAAAGAGGATATCACGGCAACGCAGATACTCTATCTCGTCGTCCTTGCAAAATTGAATGTAAACATTGTTCTCGAGTGGAAAGCAAGGAGCACATTGTCGATATACGACTTACGAATATCTTGCTGGAGGAGTCATGGAGCGGAATGACCCAGATCTCGTAAAGATTATGGAATACAAGGAGCAGGACGTACGTCCAGATTGGTAAGAAATGACTAATGAGAGTCCAATAGCAAAGGCACTCTGGGCGCAGAGGCAAAACCTGCAGTTATGGGACGGATGTTTATTCCGAGCATGGGAAAGTGAAGATGGAAAGATCACTAATGATCTTCTAGTGGCATCCAAGGCAAGCATAAATGAAGTGATAGCTAAGTATCTCAATGCTTCCTGCGGAGGGCATTTAGGCATCACCAAAACCGTCGAGAGAGTAAAGAGGCGATTTGATTGTGTTGCACCACGACCATGTAGCTGATTAGAATGGCAAGAAACAAGTATGTCCTGGTGGTTATAGATTACTTCAGTAAATGGCCTGAAATCAAGAAGCTAGTACAGTTGCGGATGTATTTGTCAACCAATGGGTTACTAGGTTTGGTGTACCGATGGAGTTACACTCAGACCAATGTCGAAATTTCGAATCAGTTGTATTTCAGGAGATGTGCCGTATGTTGGGTATATACAAAACTCGTATAACACCTTTGTATCCACAATCTGATGGCATGGTAGAACGATAGAACTGAACCTTGGAGGAATATTTAAGAAAAGTCGTAGATAAATACCAAAGAGACTGGCATGTACATATACCAATGTTCCTCATGGCATATTGATGCTCACATGATACGACAGCTACTACACTAGCAATGACAATATTTGAAAAAGAGTAAAGACTACTTGCTGATTTAAAATTTGGAGTTGCAACACCAACGAGATCAACCGAAGGTTACTATACTAGCGAAAAGCGGAAACAGTTGGATGACGTACATCAGTTCATCAGAGAGTGGTCGCAGATGATAAGCGATAAGGTGAAGGCCAGATATGACTTGAAAGCAAATTCAAAAGGGTTCTATGAAGGAGGGCTTGTAATGCTTCATAATCCACAACGAAAGAAAGAAAAGGGATTATACCAAAGATAAATAACGTAGTATATCGTATTCAAAGTGCCTGGAATAAAAGAGCAAAGTTTAAAATAGTGCACTTGGAGCGACTTGCGCTATATCGGGGGAAGTATAAAAACTTGTTCGGGACGAACAAGGTTAAGAGGAGGGCAATGTGACAAGTATCGATGTTTGGTTCCGAAAATGATACAGGCAACATCATCTATCTCACGAATAAATTCTTCAATATTTGCTTCGAGTGCGTCAACCGTTGCGGGCTTGTCGCTATAATCATGAGCCTGACCATAGCCCCACAAAAACTAAAGGCGTTAAATCGTACGATGTAGGCAGCCAATTGACCGACCCCAAACGTGAAATAAATTGTTCACATAACTCGCCTCTCAATTGGGCCATTGTTTCGCGTGCTGTGTGGCATGAGGCACCGTCTTGTTGAAACCACATGTCAGCTAAGTCCAGCTCTTCCATTTTGGGCAAAAAAAGTTTGTCATCATCGCACATTAGCGCCTGCCATTTACAGTAACGTTCCTGCCTTCGTCAATTTTGAAAAAGTACGGTCCAATGATCCCACCGGCACGATGCACTTTCTTAACCGAGTATGAGTTTTGATAATAAAATTCAATAATCTGCAAGCGTCGTTCGTTTGTAAGTCGATTCATGGTTAAATTATAGACCAAACTGAACATGTTTGACAGTAACATGTTACACAAAAACAGCTGAGCTGCCAAACAGTGTTGCCGAAAAGAAAGTTGCCAAAAAATCACCCAGTACAATGTAATTGTTGTACTTTCCTTTTGGTCAAGAAAGTATCAACAAAAATATAATTTTGATATACTCGTATGTACATAATAGTGTCTAGCGCGAGTACGTAAAATGTACTTATCTAAACATCGCCGAATACATTGCGGATGAATGCGATATACTAACTGTAAATTTGTCATCGTCTAACCAGGTAATGTCAGTATCGTATGCGTAAAAACGAGTAATAGCCTAGACAGACGGCAGCCTAATTCCGGATTACCGAGTTAATTCGAATTAACTCGGGCATTAACTGCAGCTAATCCGCATAAACTCTATGAGTTAATTCTCAAAATAAAAGAGGATTAGGTCAATTTGCGCTGGCAACACTGCTGAAAATTTTCTATTGTGATTTTTTCTCGATCCATTTTACAAAATATTAGGTGTGTTCGCTCACAAAAACTTTCAACAATTGTTAACAGTTTTCAACATGAAAAGCGTTGGCGAACAAATAAATCCAGTTGTCAATTATTAACTGTGAATGTCAATTTACAAGTTTCTGATAGTTTTCAGTTCACTTACTTCTTGTAGATTTTCTCATATCGAGAGTGACAGATGACAGAAATTGATACTGATAGTAATGTAACTGAGCAGACCTAATAAAACAGCAATCAGCCGTTTAGTTAATCCGCAATACTGCCGTCTGTCAGCTTAATATTTTATTCGGATTAAGTGCGCCGGTAATCCGGAATTATGCTGCCGTCTGTCTATGATATAATATTGCTTATCCTCTTTTTCACGTAAATGTTGTGCTTCGACAAACTTAAATCATAAGTTATCGAGTGGAAATGTGGATTTTCGCCATATTGAAATTAAGAGTTCCTTAAGCTGTCATTGAATCACCATTATATCCATCAAAATTGACTGTTTTGATGGATATAATGTTTCATTTTCTTCTATACACTTATTTCAAAATGAGAGCAACAAAATGTCTCTGTCAGTATCTAACATCCTTATGAGCTGGGCTGCATTCCAGTATTAAAAGGTACTGTAGCCGTGTCGAATGCGCAATAAGGTCAAAGTTTTAGTTGCGATTTGCAATCTCGAATCTTTTCTCAGTAAGCCAATATACTTTTTACTTGTATATCCTGTAATAGGAACAAATATTCCTCACATCACAGCTGACTATTTAACATAAGAGAATGATAATGGCGGCAAATATGTTGGACCAAATGTGATGCTGCTAGATTATAATTCTTATAAAAAAAGTGTTCTCGCTTTGTAACACAGCGTTGCACTGAATTATACAATATCTTGTATTGTATGTGTGGAGGATTATCTTTAAAAAAAGCTAGTTTGAAAATTAGAAAGAGCTAGAAAAAAGCCACGAAACTAAACAAAAATGCTAAACTGGCAGCACTGATAATAACGATTAATGGGCATATTATACGAAAGCACACGGACGACAGAATATTAAGGTAGTGATCATATTTTACCTTTAATCGGTTTTCAGAGAATTTGACAGAATGTGACGTCACAGTATTTCCAAGAGTTCATTCATTATTCCGCATTGTTTATATAATATTTATATTTATATTATATATTATAGTATAATTAACAAAGTAAGACAATCCGAGATAGGAATTTTGATGCTCTCATTTTGAAGTATATACAAGAAAATTAAAAGACAGCTTTGCGAAATCTATCCCAGTGAAAAATTCTAAAATATTTTGTAACAATAACCCTCTGGTTTTATGTGACAGACAAACATCTCACATGCATTTGTTTATTCTTTCTTTTTGATTATTACTAATTTTATTTTAATTACATCAACTTGTAAATATTTTTTAAATGTTAAAATAATTAAAATAATCAAAAATTTGATTAAAGCCTATTATTTTTGTTTAAAAAATTTTTTTAAAAAAATATCATTTTGCACTCAACCAGAGGGTTAATAATTTTGACATATTTTGACACATAGTAATTTTGACACTACTTAAACATGCTTTGGCATATACTGTAAATGACGCGAGAATTTTATGATTGCCTTATAGCCTAAACGGACGGCAGCCTAATTCCGGATTACCGGCGTACTTAATCCGAATAAAATAATAACCTGACAGACGGCAGTATTGCGGATTAACCAAACGGATGATTGCTGTTTTATTAGGTCTGCTCAGTTATATTACTATCACTATCAATTTCTGTCATCTATCACTCTCGATATGAGAAAATCTACAAGAAGTACGTGAACTGAAAACTATCAAAAACTTGTAAATTGACATTCACCGTTCATAATTGACAGCTGGATTTATTTGTTCGCCAACACTTTTCATGTTGAAAACTGTAAACAATTGTTGAAAGTTTTTTTGTTAGCGACAAATCTAATATTTTGTAAAATGGATGGAGAAAAATTCACAATAGACAATTTTCAGCAGTGTTGCCATCGCAAATTGCCCTAATCCTCTTTTATTTTGAGAATTAACTCATAGAGTTTATGCGGATTAACTCGGTAATCCGGAGTTAGGCTGCCGTCTGTCTAGGCTATTACTTTGTTAATTATATATTTTTCTTTTCGATTTGTTTGCCATTTAGTAATCTTCTCTCGCAGCTGAAGTATTGTTATGTCACATCTAGAAATCTCTGATAGTCGCAATCTTCTTTTCTATTATTGTTGGTAAAAGCACAAATGCAAAAACATTATATGTTACTGGCAGACATGGCTGCTGTTTGATTATGTGGCGTATGTGTTTTTGCTTTTGCCTTAGTCCGCATTTAGACACAAGACATTTGCACGAAAAACATTTTCAATTAACTTTTGATGTTTTGATTACACGAGCAAAAATATTTCTCGGCGACTCCTTTGTATGTTTAACATTACGAACGTGTTTGGACTGTAAAAAATTTTTAGGGGTAGATGCAATTGTGGTAGATTTTAATGAAGTAAAAGATAATGATATTTTTTAAAAGATAATGATATTTATGAAGTCGCTTTTTGTTATTCATAAAAAAATGTAACGTTTCACATTTGTTATTAATGTATAAACAAAAATATTTATTTCATGTTTCATTGTTATACGTGTTAAAACATTTAAAAAATCTATTATCAAAATTAAATCAAAAATGTATGTATTTACATTAAAAGATAAACTGTTGGGAACATATTTATGTAACTACATACTTAACTTAAAATATAAATTTATAGCAGCATTTAAAATACAGAGATCAAACATTTCATAAAAAACTAAATCACATACTTATATGTACTAATCTAATAGCCTAGACAGACGGCAGCCTAATTCCGGATTACCGAGTTAATTCGAATTAACTCGGGCATTAACTGCAGCTAATCCGCATAAACTCTATGAGTTAATTCTCAAAATAAAAGAGGATTAGGTCAATTTGCGCTGGCAACACCGCTGAAAATTGTCTATTGTGAATTTTTCTCTATCCATTTTACAAAAAATTAGGTATGTTCGCTAACAAAAACCTTTCAACAATTGTTAATAATTTTCGACCTGAAAAGCGTTGCGACCAAATAAATCCAGCTGTCAATTAAGAACTGTGAATGTCAATTTACAAGTTTCTGGTAGTTTTCAGTTCACGTACTTCTTGTAGATTTTCTCATATCGAGAGCGACAGATGACAGAATTTGATAGTGATAGTAATGTAAGTGAGCAGACCTAATAAAACAGCAATCAGCCGTTTAGTTAATCCGCAATACTGTCGTCTGTCAGGTTAGTATTTTATTCGGATTAAGTGCGCTGTTAATCCGGATTAACACTCCTATCTGTCTAGCCTATTAAACCACTTAATATTTGCTAGGTGAATTCATACAAGGTGGTGCTAATAGCTGATTTGGGTTTTTTAAGAAGTTTTACTTTTATCACGTGTACGCTGTTACACGCACAAATTTTTTATATTTGAACATTTAATTATTTGTTTCTGTCGATTGTTAGTGCGTTGTGCGGTTAGACTGTCATTTATGCCAACGTAAAACCGCCGTTGATGTCATTATCGCCGTAGTCATTGCCGTTGATATCAGCAGAGAAATCAAGCTGCAAGAAGGCTATGAATGTTGTATATTTTTTAATGAAATAAATCCGTTAAATTAAAACGTGCTATTCTTTTCACACTTTCATTTTTTGGCATCTCCTTGCACTCCTTATATATTATACAATTATATACAACATGTACACATACTATATGTACATGTTAATAAATATTGTACATAAAAGTTGTACTGTTAAAGAAGTGAAACTAGGATATTTTGGGATCATCGTATTAAGGTGTGCTAAAAAAATACAAAAGAATAAACTTTTGTTTTTTTTTTTTAATTAAATCATATACAATACAAACTTAAATTAGTAGTTTATCGCATACTTTAAATTACGACATCTGTTCACTTTTAATATACGTAAATATGTATATACATATCTACATACATACTTACTAATTTATATTGTATTATTACTTATACAGTAAAATTGAGACAAGTGTAGTGAGATTTTCCCAATAAAGGATGTGACAATAAATGACGCGAAGTTATAATTACAAATTTTTTATTAAATGTTTTTTTCTTTTGTAATTTAAGCTATTTTCAAAATTTGGAGTTTTGTTCAAATATACACACAAAATATACAAAACAAAATTCTTCAGATTTTTTGCATTTGTGGAATAATTTTCGTTGCATTTATTGCATTTGTGTTACTGTACTTGCTACTGTCTTATATGTGAAATATTTTCGCTTTTCTTGTTGAGAATTCTTGTGGAGGCTTCAGCCAATTTTCCTTATCGTCTTTTCGTCCACAGACTATCCCAGATATTTCTTGTATTTCGCGGACATTGAGCATATTTCTTATTTCATTTTAATTTAAATTAATTCAAAATGAACAAGCCAAAGCTAATAATCTCAAGTCTCTCTCCAAGTAAGGAGATAAACGACTTAAAATTTCTAAAGCGCCAGAGAACTGTTGCGAAAAACAGTATATTTGGCATAAAGACGGGCCTCCTCGATAAAACAATGTCCTTAGACCTAATCGATTTGGAGTGTCGACTCGACACACTAAATTCTCATCAGTCGACAATAGAAAGATTGATGAGGAAGATATGGCCCGCGGAGAGTTAAAAGACATAATTGTGGAAACAAAATCATAATTAAATCAATCTTGGTGAAAAATATAACTTCAATTGGCGAGCGTTTCACAGCTCAAAACTCCCGAAAATGAATTTACCAAAATTCAAAGGACAATATTCGGAGGTTAAAAACTTTATGATCCTACAATTCCGGATATTGAGAAATTTAACCACTTGGTTAACTATCTGTCTGCTGAAGACTTGGGAACGATAAAGGCTTTCAAATGTCGAACGAATATTATCCGAAGGATTTGGGCAGCCTCAAAAAAGTTTATGGCAACAAATGCTTAATATTTTTCGATACAATTTCTAACATTTTTGAGCTGCCAAATATTCAAAAGCCGTCTGCGCTTTCATTGCGTACTATGATAGATATCAACTGTTTCCGATTCCGATTCATTGATTGCTGTCGTTGGGTGAAGAGAAAAATATCACGAACGCGATCATAATTCACCTGATAATGTCGAAGGCTGACCACATTACTGGGTCTAAGTGGGAAGAACAGCTCGATTACGACAAGTTACCCTTATGGCAAGATTGCGAAGCTGCATAAAAAGGCGCTATCAATATTTAGCCGCCGGTGAAGCCTCAACTTTGAAACTAAAGTCGTGAGTCGCTACCATTCAACAATCTAAACCGCACACGGAAAAAACGAAATCTGCCTTAATGACATCGAATCCAATTCAACCGATGTGTCTACACTGTAAGTCCAAGGACCCACATGTCCTACTTTCAAAACTCCCTCTGCACAACAGAGATTTGAGTTTGCGAAATTAGTCCCTTTATGCATAAATTGTTTGCGAAAAGTTCACACAGTTTCAAAATGCAGGGCAGATCGGTGCCGTATATACGACCGCTTGCATCACACGTTACTGCACCAGTAGCCAATATCTTTCGAAACTGTACTGCAACCTTCGACTTCGCATGCCATGTACACTACGAGCGCCATATCGTGTTATGTTGGCTACAGCCGTAGTCAACGTAAAAAGTAGCTCCGAAGAGTATCTGCCTGCACGAGCCTTGTTGGATTCTGGATCTCAGATAAACTTCATGACCGAAGATTTGGTGCAGAATTTACGAATTCGTCGTCAGGGTATGACCCTTAAATCATCGGCATCAGAAATGTAAATAAAAAGTAAGGACGAAACTCAATACGTTTGTGAAATCGCAGGTTAATGACTTTGACTTTTCTGCAGAATTCTGGATAATGCGATCCATTTCCAGCCATCCAGATTACAACGTAAATATTAACGGTTGAAAAATACCTAAAAATATTAATTTAGCGGATCCAGATCCTATTAGTTTTAAAAAAATAGATCTTCTATTGGGTATAGAAACATTCTCTGAGCTTTTAGCTGTAGGCCAGATCAAAGCAGGCTTCAACCATCCAATGTTACAAAAGACACTTTTAGGCTGGGTTGAGTCCGGCAAATATGCCACCAACCAATGTCCTCCTCCCTGAAGATGAGTTATCATCAATAGATTCCATAGTTCAAAGATTCTGGGCGTTGGAAGAATTACCTTCAGAGGCAAGTTCCACAAAATTCACACCCGATCAAATAGAATGTGAAAAAGTTTTCGATAAAACTACTCAAGTTTTGCCGTCAGGAAAGCTTCAAGTCAGAATGCCTTTAAAAGCTGACCGTAAGCTGCTCGGAATTCATATGAAACCGTAGCTCGGCGGTTTCAGGCCCTGGAAAGAAAAAAATTGAAAGATCCAGACCTTCGTAAAATGTACTTGGACTTCGTGAATGAGTATATTGGATTGGGTCACATGAGCCCAACAAATAATAAGATCACATGTGAGTCACATGTGATCTTTCGCGTCAATGAGTTATTTGGCCTGATAGTACGACGACAAAATTACGTATTGTTTTCGATGCGTCGAGTCGTACTTCATCTCACATTGCGTTGAATGAAATCTTGATGGTTGGGCCGACTATTCAAGAAGAACTGTATTCAACACTTCTTCGTTTTCATTTGCATAAATATTCACTAACGGCGGACATTACTAAAATGTACCCCCAAATTCTCATTCAAGAAGAAGACAGAATCTTTCAGCTCAGAGTGTGGAGAAAGCATCTTTCTAAGCCAACTCTCTCCAGAAGACAAAGCATTAGAGAAGAAGAATAATGTTACAGTTTTAGTTGCTCATACTAATGAACGTAACCCAATTATGGACTTGATTGAAAAAATATCTTCTCACCAAAAACTGCTTCGAATTGCCGCTTATATGTTAAGATGGGTCCGACTCATTAAAGACCCAATTGCAAATTTTGCTAAAGAACTGACGGATGAATAAATAAATTTAAGTTTTCTAAAAATTGTCCAAGTGGTTCAACACAGAATTTGGCGAAGAAATTCTGAAACTCACTAAAGGTGTCACCCTACCCGCAAGGTTGCAAAAACTAAATCCGTTTTTGCATGACTACTCGGAACTGTCGCTTTCGTTTAATTTATTTCGAGTGGGAGGTCGCTTATTAAACGCGCCTCTCCCTTATGATGCTAAGTTTCCATTGCTCTTAAGCAAGAAACTGCACTTCGTTAAAACATACTTAAGGTACCTACATTTTCGTAATCACCATGCTGGTGCAAAAGCATTGGTAGCGCTTCTAAGAAAACGAGTTTACCTTACTTACCTCTACTTACCTTATTATACTTTATACTTACATGCTTACCTTTTATATTAATAAAAACAACTAGTCCTAAGCCGTTTGTTTACGTCTTAGGCTAAGAAATCAAAAATTATAAAAATAAAAAAGAGATTGTGTATAACCGTTGAAAAGCGCGTATCATTATTGTGATCATTTTTATAAAGTGGTATTATTGTTGTAACCCACTCCCCTTAAATCATTAATCATTTCTAGAAAACGCTCAAAATTGTTCAATATTAATAATAACAATAACCACAAAAATAAATCCATAATCCGGCAATATGCCATACGCTGAGCCATGCAACCTATTCACACATTATTTTACCCCCATCATCATTCCACTTTCCCATTGTTACTTTCTGCTCACTGCTCTTTTTAATCTCATTATCTTAACCACTTAAAAACATAGATTGCTACTACATATCCAAGCAAATAATATACAATATGTATATACCTTATGCATAGGTATATACGTACACACATTACAATAAACATATGCACACATATATACACACATATATGCACACATATAAACATAAATACACACACACACACACACATATATATATATATATATATATATATATATATAAATATATATATATATATATATATATATATATATATATATGTATATATATATATATATATATATATATATATAAATATTTATATATATATATATATATATATATATATATATATATATATTTATATATATGTATATATATTGTTAAGGCATTTCAGAAACAACAAACCCTAATTGGCAACCATACCTTACCATATTACTATCACACCATTGCACCACCAAAAAGAACGCCGTGTTATTCCCAAACATGGTTCAACAATGATGACATGGTTCATGACGATGGTGGTAATACCTATGAAGATGTTATTTTACAACGCAATTGTTAATTCCAATAACAATAATAAGGAAAACCATATTTTTTTCACACTCTTCTTTGTGGTCTTGTTGACGATTGTGATGTTATTGTGGTATCTTACTATTGCTATAGCACTGTTGCTGTTACTGTTTATGTTTAAAAAACACAGAAACAGCCAAAGTTACGAGCACCACCCACCACAAGACTATAGTCATTGCAATAATGCAACTTATTTCTAGTTACCTATCTGGGTTATAATTAATATGTTAACCCACATAATCACATATACCACATTTACCCCACGGCTCATACAAAATAAAACTGTTTCTGTTACGGCTTGGATTATTCAATGATGATTCCCAATATATTTTGATTTTAGCGGTAACCATTCGTGAGCTTAACCGTTCTCAAGAATTATATAAACATCTGGTTATTCTGAAAATTTTTTTTTCGCTACATTAGCCGAATAAATGGTATACATAATCGTTTGTGTAGGGTAGAATATATATATATATATATATATATATATATATATATATATATATATATATATGTATATAAATATATATGTATATATATATATATACATATATATATATATATATATATATATGTATATAAATATATATGTATATATATATACACATATATATATATATATATATATATATACATATATATATATATATACATATATATATATATATATATATATATATATGTATATATACATATATATATACATATATATATATATATATATATATATATATATATACATATATATATATATATATATATACATATATATATATATACATATATATATATATATATTATATATATATATATATATATATTATATATATTCACATATATTATATATATATATATTATATATATATATACATATATATATATATATATATATATATATACATATATATATATATATATATATATATATATTAGGGTGGGTCAAATTTTTTCGACCCAAAGGCTCATCGTGATTCTTATTCTATGGGTCATTCTAAGCAAATTTTCCAAAGAAACCATAGCTCTAAAATGAATTTCGAGCCCCCGGCTTTTTCAAAATAGGTATTTTTTCTAGAAATATTCGAGAATAGAGGCAAAAAAATGCTATTTCCTTTAGCCAAATGTGTATGTGGGGGTTTTTTGGGTCGCGGAATCCATTTTTGACATTAATTTTTATTTTTGAGTGCCGCCAGAGGGCGCTTTCGTACATTTTTTTGGAAAAATATACGATACTGTTGTGGAAATAGACGAATTTTTGACTTTGTATTGAATATATTCAAAATACATACTCGAATTATAAATTGTTAAATCATATTCCATACATTTTGTTCCTTTTTCCAGCTTTTCTAAAAATAAAATCGATAGATTTCAAGCTAAGACCTAAATCACATTTTTACCAGCTTTTGAAGGAAGAAAACCTCAAAATCTAGCTGGAAAATCTTAATATTTATAAATTAATTAATTAATATTTAATTTTAAACATGGATCTATTGCCGTCAACATCACAAGCCGCACCAACATCAATAAGTACCGAAAGTAGTTTGAAACATATGCCTTCTCACGATGTTCCTGCTTTTGGTATGTCTTCTGATTTGACTGGTCTGAATCTGCCAACTAAACAGGATATTTTAAGATGCTATTTTTTCTTGGCCGAACGTGCTAAAATGCAAAGTAAAATGTTTTCATATAAAACATTTACTCCTCAAGTGACAGACAAATTGATTGGAATTTGGAGCAAACTAAATATTGAAATTATATGCAAACGAAATATTGTTAGAAAATTGAATACCTTGCTTGACAAATACTACACTGCACCCCTCCCTTCCCCCATCATTTTTAACGCTAAACACTCTGGGCTATTTAAAGTTTTGGGTTGTCTTATGAGAAAGTCAAATATTCGTCAATTTACACGAAAAATTTCGTAAATTTACCCAAAAAAAAAAACGATAAAATTAAAAAATGAACGAAAGCGCCCTCTGGTGGTGCTCAAAAATAAAAATAGATCTCAAAAATGGATTCCTCGATCCAAAAACCCCCACATACACATTTGGCTAGAGAAAATAGCATTTTTTTTTACATCTATTCTTGAGTATTTGGGGAAAAAACCTATTTCGAAAAAGCCGGTGGCTCGAAAATCATTTTAGAGCTATGGTTTCTTTGGAAAAGTATCTTCAAATGACCCGTAGAACAAGAATCTCGATGAGGCCCTTAACATTTTTTCGGCCCCCTACAATTTGACCCACCCTAATATATATATATATATATATATATATATATATATATATATATATATATATATATATATATAGAGAGAGAGAGAGAGAGAGAGAGAGAGAGAACAGTGGACTTACGTTTGGTGTGGGTTCTTCCTCACAGTATGGAAGAAACACAAACCACAATATATTCTCTTTCGTTACGAACGGTGTAGCTTTTTATCAGGAATCCACAATTATTTGGCAGCAGCAGGTATGCGGACGCTGTTGATGCTGATTAATGTTGATGTTGATTAATGGGGTCAGTTGGCGGCGCTGTTGTTGTAAATGTAGCTTAAATCGATTGCTTCTCAAAAGTTTGATACACATATCTTGTGTATTACGCTTGTCCGGAAGACAGTACTGATTGGTTGATTGAGGTTATAAAGAGCGTTTTAAAAAACAGCACAGTGAATAGGCTACTGGAATGTGCTTGGGAAATTGCTCTTTTTTGTTTTTATTTCGTTTATAAGTTTCACAAACAACCAGATATGCCACCAGCGTTGCTAAGTAACTAAAGGGAAATTAAAATCAAGTAAAAGAGAAGTTATATCCGAGCTGGTGTTCTTTTACAACTCGCTTACAAAAGAATGCAGCTAATAAGACGAATTTGAATAGATTTGTATGAAATTAAACATGGCATGGCACAGTTGCATATATAGTTATTTATTCATTTTATACTAATGAAATATGTATATAGAAATGCTTTTTTAATGAATAATCATTTATTTATAAAATTATGCAAAATATTATACGAATACTTTATATTTTAAACACAATATTATACGAATACTTTATATTTGTATTCGTTCTAATAGAAAACTTGCATCAAAATTACCTTCCAAAATTATGCTTTTTTTACTTCTGTTTTATTACTTTCAGCTCAACAACGCACTGAAAGTATGATACAATCTCTCTCTCTCTCTCATCCACCTTCAAAAGTCATCAAAGTCAGTGTGTCTTTGAAAGATGTACAAAGTCAATACACGCAAATGGCAAATGAAGGATAATAGAAAAACAGATGAGAGGAAGAGAAAGAGAAATGATGCTAGGCGGGGAAAACACATTGTGTGTTTAACATGCCGTACGACAAAGTCGCGCGTTGAACGCACCGACAACGCCAGATGACAAAACTCTGATGCTGGTGTAAACATCGCGCCGCCCTTGTATGCCTTTATATTAGTATTTATATTTTGTGAATATAAAATGTACTTGTAGGTCTAGTACAAATATACCATCCCCCAGGAAGAGAAGATCTTTCTCTATGACATCTTCTATATGTAAGAGCCGTTCGTATATGTATATGTGTATGAATGTATGATTGTGTTGTTGTTTGTATATGTATATAAATTTTTGATTTTATTAGTAGATATACATAGTATAGTGTCATTTGTATTAATTCATGAGGGACCCTAACGTTTATGAGTTAAATTTTACAAAATCATCATTTAAAATCTGCTATTCAATTCAATTCAATTCAAGGTTTTAGCTCAACGAATAACAATAATTGATTGAGCTAAATATTAAAAATTGAAATTATAGGTATTGTCGATGGAATCGATTTTATTAAATTACAATAGGTAAAAAATTATATTGTAGTGTGTTTAAAAATATACAAATTTGAATTAAACAATTTGACTTGTACTTATTAAATTTTATATTTATATTTTTGAACAAATTCATTTTCTATCGAAATTTCGATAGAAAATGAAAATTAAAGTATCGCTCTACGTGTTGTTAATTAATCAAACAGGAAGAATGTGGTCGAAGCCTGAGGGCATACCACGATTTACGTTCGGAGAGCTACGGCGTAAATAAGTTGGCAAAACAAAAAAAAAAAAAAACTAAGATGGCAAAAGATCGGTAATCTAATGGGTCGCAACGCAAGCAACGGTACACATGGATAGACGCGGTTTTTCACGCATGACTCTTCGAACGTGACTCGTGGCCGGAAAATGGTTTACGTGTAATGGTTATAATAATAGCACAATGACGTGTACGGTATTGGCGAGGCAGCCACATATCGTCACGCGCCGACTCCAGGCTGTCTACATACCGCTATTGCTGGACCGGATGGCATACTGCACATCTGTGGAACAGCATGTTGACATGGAAAGGTTGATTGTTGATGGTGACATGTTGACGTTGCTGGTGATGGCTGACGATGGATGACTGCTGGCTGTTGCGGCCAAAACAAAGTTGTTGAAGATAGTTGGCGATCCGATTTCGGCGATGTTGATGGTGACGGCTCTGTCGCCTATGAGGACGACTCAAATTTTCCCGTATTAATGGAAATGTGTTGTTCAATTGTTGCTGTTGGTGATTCTGCTATTGTCGCTGTTGCTGAGCACGTTGTTACCGCAGCTGCTGTTGTGATGGACGTTGTGTATCTCTGAAGGCCGATGGATGGCGGAGCGTCTCTAACTTCGGTGGATGGTTATTCCGTCGCCGCGACTTCCACGGATGCACTGGCCGTAGTGTGTGGTCTCTTTTGTTTGGTGAGCATCTGGAAAACACATGATATATGGATAAATTAGTATGTGCCTTTTTTGAGTACAAAAATATCTGCCTTGGGGGCTACGGCAGATGTTCTATAAAGGTATTTGGTTGGTTTTCTCCGATAAGTACAACGCTTGAGGATATCGCATCGGGTCTCTAACTTGAAATGGCGAAAATGGGTTTGGCTTTACTTCTGGACCCAGCATAAAGTTAATAGTCCACTTTTTGACAGGCTAATTCATCTAGGGTAGACGTAGCCATTAGCAACCTGTCCACCTCAGATTTTGGTTCGTAAGATCGTGAGTTGTTCTACGCGGTGACGGATAGATGGGATTGTCGGAAGAGTTAGCATCTGACCAAGTAGAGTTGCCAGATTCCTCTACAATATGCGACATCCATGGGGCCACGATGGTGGTCAAGTGGCAGGGGGGCTTCGGAAGCCAGGTGGGGAGGATGGTGGAATCCTTACATAAATAAAGCGTGTTCTTCTCACTTGAGGATAGTGGAGCGAGTGAGTTTTGTCCATTAAATTCCAGTACTTTAGATGACAGATTCGGTGTTGCTCGGGTTGTGGCTGCACTAAATCGGGGTGGAACTTGTTGTAGGGTTGTGCCAATGATGTTGGGTTTTACATCAGTGACCTCGACAGGACCCGTTATAGCGGGATGATGATGTTGATCCCGACCGCGTGTTGGACAAGTGGGATGGGGTTTCAGGCCTTTGAGATATGGTAGGCGCTGAATCAATTCGGGGTTGTTGTAGGGCTGTGTCATTTATTTTGGGTTTGGTATCAATGGCACAGATAGGGCCCGTTAAGGCGGGATTTAATGGAGTAGATATCCAACGAGTGATGGACAACTGGTATGAGGATTCAGGCCTTTGAGACATGGCAGGCGCTGAATCAGTTTGAGGGTGTACATGGGTCCCTGGGCGGTGCAAGACCGTATGATGGCAGATCGTGCATACGTAAATCTACTAGGGCAGTGATTTGAGTTTTGCGTATGAGGTACGTGGTCGCTAGACAGTTGACACATACCATAAGTGTATGTCTATCGTCATCTGGCTTGTGTATGAAGAGAGTGCACTTGTTTATTAAATGCATATCGCAGCACAATGGGCAAAGGAATATGGCTTCTGGAATATGGATTCCATTGGGCACAGGACATACTTGTTTGACGATCTGCGCCTGATTATCCGTGAAGTTGATGAAATTCGCAGGGTTATGTGTGGAATGTTGGCTCAACGAAGTAGGCTGAGAACAGACTCGTCCGAGAGTCTGCGCCTGTGACTTCGTAGAGTCCAAATATCTCTTGTAGGGTGTGGGTTTGGGATTTGAGTTGATGCATCGGGACTGGCGGAGGTCCTGAAGCGTCACCGGATTTCTCTAGTCCCTCCAGGTGCTCGAAGATCCTGACAGCAGTTCGCACATTGTTTATGCGAAATCTAGTAGGCTTTCTTCACGGTGAGTGAATTGTCTGCGCTATATATGTATGTGTTTCTTGTGATATTCAATTTTATTTATCAAGGTTTATATTAGTGTTAAATGAAAATATGTAAATTAAATTTAATTGAAATTATTAATTATCAGTAAACCATAAGCACGCACATATGCATATATTTATATATGCATGAGTGTAGTTATACGATTTTTATAAATATATCAGAATTTAATATTTATATGATTTATTCCGATTATTATTGTTATTATTCTTATTCAAATTGGGGAAAATCTTTTGATAAGGTCTATGCAAAGTATAGCTTGTACAATTTAAAACGTATTATAGATTTCAGCGACTATATGAGTTTACCAATAATATCGTATATGTATATGTATGAAAAAAAAATTTGCTATGTATGAATGCATAGACGTTGGGGTATATGTAAAAATATGGGTGTACGGGAGCGTACGAGGTTCACGTGCGTCTATATGTATACAAGTACATCAATATGACGATATGGAACATAACGCTATTTCGAGCTTGAATCCGAAAAAAAATAAAGCACGAAATAACGGTAAAATGTAAAGGCGCCTAAATTCTCAAAAGTCAGTTTGTTAAAAATGAAGCTACTGATGTACAAGAATCATCGTTGAATCTCGCTGAAGTAGTGGGAGGTTCATCAATTAACCTGACAAAATTCTTCCAAATATGGTATTTTGTGCTAAAAGTGAACCAAATACATTACTTTTCACAACCTGCTTCAAAATAAATCATAACCGATGATCACATCTATGAGCCAACTTATATCAAATTTCGGATCTGTTAGCTGTAAATCTACTACCATATCTAAAGACGACATATTTATTGCGTTTGATGGTAGATCCGTGACCAACGTGGTAATAAAAATGCTTGAGTGGCCATTATCCATGATGAATCATTCAACGAAGTTATAGTGAAAATACAAGCTTTTACAGGGTTTGCAGAAATGGTTTAATTTAAACCAATCACCTATCCTACAACAACATTAGTATTTAAATTTAATTTTAATTGCAACCGTTCAGAAATGAATGTTGCTTCCGAACCTGAATCAATGAAACCGCGCTTTTAAAAGGTACTACCATTATGATTGATATCTATCATAACCGTACCCAAAAAAACATTTCTTTTGCTTCATCTGGAAATATTACGGGGGAAATCAGCGCCTTCTGAAATCGCTTGTGATTACATATATGTATACATACAAAGAGCTTAGTGCTGCCATACAACTGTTGACCATTATTTGCAGTTTTTGACAGAAGTTGACAATATTGTCAATTGTGCATTAACCTTCATGCGCTTGTTTTCACTACCAAGCCAGATCATGTTTGCTGAAACCCTCCATTCGTAAGTGGCACATTTTCAACTATTTCTCTTGCTTCAGAGAACATGCCCCTAAATGTTGGCTACGATTTATAATCGCTGTGAAAAATATCGGTGTCACATGGCGGCAGATGAACATCTGGACTAAATTCTAATATATTCTCCCTCTGTGCCTCCAGAGACTGCTTGGCTAACAACTCTAAAGGGTTATTAATTTGTGACAGACAACGTAGATATGGCATATAAGCTTTATCATATCGGTTCATTAAATTCTTGTTGTCATCCTCGCTTTGTTGTGGAAGAGATCTTGCTTCTTTGTAAAACGCTTTCACTGTTCTCTAACTCGTTACTTTGTCACTAGTTGCTCATTACCTTTTGCAATTGGGTATCTTCGAATTCTCACAGAGTGTATGGTGTATCTTTCCGATATGACACTAACAATACATGTTGAATGCTTCTTCTTTTTCTAGTCTTTCACTTGTGAGATTGCCTTAGTGACAAATGCCCTGCAAATTACCCTTCAAATTACCCTGCAAAAAATTGTGGGACTAATGTCTAAAGAGAATATTTCGGCATTAATTTCTTTAGATATCAATCGGAGATTAATTAGTCTAAGATCGATCTGTTTAAAGATGAATTGGTGAGCAATTTTTAAATTAGTTGATATATTTCGAGATATTTACCGATCTTTTGCAATCACAGACACATTTTTGTTTGTAAAGAGAAATTTTTTGTAGAATAACTGTCAATTTCCGTAATACGTGTATAGGCGGCTATATCCGTTCAAGTATAAAAGGGTACAATAAGTCTCTTCATAGAAGAGATCGTATCGTGATTCGTACAATTGTATTATTATATATACATATATCACCAACAATGTGATAGAAATAAAAACACAGAGTTTGCACGATAATATTCGCCCAATAAAATCACGATGGTCGTACGAATTTTCAAATATATGCATCTAAAAGGCAATTTGAATACATATTTCTTTGTTATTTTGAAATTCAAAGAAAAATTTTATCAATCAATAACATGCAATAAGTCGATGAGAGAAAATATGAAAAAAACAAAAACAAAAGTACTTATGTACAATTTTTTTTTTATCACAGTTACATGCAAACATATGCAAAATATGCATATAATAAAAAATAAATTTTTCAAAAAAAAATGTTTTTCAATTTTTTTCTTCACCTCATATAACTTTATATATAATACGCTTGAAATAAAGAAGTGGTTGTACACACTCACCTTTTTCAAAATTTCGCTGTTATCTTGTTGCTGATGGCTCGGTGGACTAATGTTTGGGTGTTTTTTTTTTTTGTATGTACTCGTATGCTATTAGTTAATATCCAAACGAGGGATTTATCTGGAATCCCTCGATGGACCTCATTGTTGCCGCTGTTCGCTATATCTTTTCGCAATGATTAATATACATATGCATTGGCTGTGGATTTAATTTCGTTTGAACTCATAGATTTTCTATTATGTGCTAGTGTTAGTCTATCCAAAAGATTTACTTATAAAGGGTTATCCATTTCGCGGTTTCAAAAGTATAAGGCTAGAATTCGACATCTGTCAAACTGAGTTGTTAAAACAATTTCTTTCTTTTTCAGTTCAAAGTCTGACATTTGCAAAAATGGATCGCTTAACTATCGCACAACGCATTAAAGTTGTAAAAACCTACTACAAAAATGGTGATTCTGCCACAGCCACATATCGTGCTTTAAGAGGAGATTATGGTTTACATAATCGTCCAACTACGCAAGCAATTGGCAAAATTGTGAAGAAATATGAAGAGACTGGATCGGTTACAGATATTGTAAGGCCTGTGCATCATCGTTTCGCTCGTACCACCGAAAATATCGCTGCTGTAAGTGAAAGTGTTGCCGAAGACCCGAATGTGTCGATTCCTCGTCGTTGTCAGGAATTAGGACTGTCTTACGGCACATTATGGCGTATTTTGCATTTGGATCTACACCTACATCCATATAAAATCCAGCTCACACAACAACTGAAGCCAGCTGACCATTCACAACGTCGTAGATACGTCGAATGGGTGCTTGAACAACAGGCGGTGGACGGCGATTTTTCGAACAAGATTTTCTTCAGCGACGAAGCACATTTCTCACTCGGTGGTCATGTTAACAAACAAAATTGTCGTATTTGGGGTTCTGAGAATCCTCAAGTAATTGAAGAGAGGCCACTACATCCACAAAAAGTCACTGCTTGGTCCGGAGGTGTTATTGGACCTTACTTCTTCGAAAACGACGATGGAACGACTGTCACCGTCAATTCGGAGCGTTATGGTCATATGGTAACCGACTTTTTTTGCCTGCTATTGAAGAATACTACTTAGAGAATATGTGGTTTCAACAAGACGGTGCCACATGCCACACAACTCGAGCGAATATGGCTTTATTGCAAGAGAAATTTTCTGGCCGCGTAATTTCTTGTCGTGGCGATATCAAGTGGCCACCAAGATCATGCGATTTGACACCGCTTGACATTTTTTTGGGGGGCTACGCGAAAGACCGTGTTTATGCAGATAAACCTTTAACTCTTGAGCACCTAAAAACCAACATTCGTCACGTTATGGCTGAGATACCGCCCAATATGTGTCAAAAAGTGGTCGAAAATTACCTCAAAAGAATCGATGCTTGCAACAATTCGCGTGGTGGTCATTTAAATGATGTAGTATTTCACACATAATGTCAACGTTCAAACTTTATAATAAAAAAGAAATATCATGATAAAAAATATTTTACTACTTACTTACTTATGTGGCCATAACAACCGAATATCGAATATTGTACCTTATTCGGTACTCGCCACCAACGCAAATAGGTCCAAAGATCTTGCGTAGGACTTTTCTCTCGAAAACTCCAAGCATTCGCTCATCCGAGGTGGAAATTGTCTTGGCTTCAGCGCCATATGTTAGGACAGGCATGATGAGAGACTTGTAGAGTGTAGTTTTCGTTCTTCGAGAGAGGGCTCGACTACTCAATTGCTTACTCAGCCCAAAGTAACACCTGTTAGCAAGAGTTATCCTACGCATGATCTCCAAGCTGACGTCATTACTGCTGTTAATGCTGGTTCCAAGATAGACAAAGTCCCTTACTACTTCAAAAGCGTAGTTGTCAACAGTGACGTGCTGTCCAAGACGCCGGGACTCTTTGTTTGTTGACACTAGATACTTCGTCTTGCCCTCGTTCACCGTGAGACCCATGCGAAGCGACTCTCTTTCCAACTCTGAGAATGCTGCACTGACTGCTCGCGTGTTCATGCCGATTATGTCAATATCGTCGGCATACGCTGCCGACGTGCCATTATGCAAAAAAATATTTTATATGTGTTTATTTACATTTACTTTTAAAACCGCAAAATGGATAACCCTTTATTGTGTTTTTAAAATGCCAGGCAAAAGGTTATCGGCTGAAGTGGTTCAGCTTATATACTACAATCTCCAATTGGGAGAAAATGTGGAGAAGATATCAGAAATGTTCTCTGTAACACGTAAAAGAATTCATAATGTTTAAAATCGAGCTGAAAATGAGGGTAGATTGGAGTCAAAGTGTGGAGGTGGCCCTAAGCTCAAAATTACTAATCGAGCAGAGCGCTTAATGATGAGGGAACTGCACAAAAATCCACAAATTTCGACCAGAACGCTTGCGGAGAAACTCAAGGAAAAGTGTGGTATAGTGCTTTCCCATGAAACTGTACGACAGGCGATACTGAGAAACAAATACTCATCAAGAGTTGCTCGTAAGAAGCCGCTGTTATCAGCACAAAATATTGAAAGACGTTTCTCCTTCGCCTCAAGGCTCATTTCTCAACCTGATGAATATTGGGACAACGTAATATTCTGTGACGAAACAAAAATGATGTTGTATTACAACGATGGACCGACCAGAGTGTGGCGCAAGGCATTAACAGCTTTTAGAAAATCGACACAAAATTCCTACTGTTAAATTTGGAAAAATGTTCATTATGATTTGGGGATGTATCTCAAGCAGAGGAGTATGAGAATTGGCTTTTATAGAGTCAACCATGGACGCACAACATTATTTAGGCATTTTGAAGTTATTTAATCATCAGAGAGGTCAAACCGCATTTCAAATTTTATCACGATAATGACACAAAGCATAAGTTGAGTTATGGATACACCAGCCCAAAGTCCAGACCTTAACCCTATTGAAAATTTGTTGGTCTACTTAAAGAAAAAAGTGGCTAAAAGGTAACCTAAAAACCGTACAGCACTTAAAACTGCTATATTGGAAGAGTGGCAAAATATACCGAGCAATAATGGCCTAAAAAAGTTGGTTTATTTTATGAATAAACGGCTACAATCCATGGTAGATGCTAAAGGTGGCCATACTAAATACTAAATATTTAAAAAAAAAAATAAATATGTGGCACTTAAAGCCCCAAAGGGCTCATTGGCCGAGCTTCTCTTCCATTACTGTTGTGCGTCTTAAATTTTGGACAGTATTAGAATGGACCTACTTATTTTAGCCGGTTCCGAACGGCAGAACACTTGTGACATCACTTTTTCTGAGCTTTGTCACAGAGTTCTTTAAGAAGCTTTTTAATGGCAAGTTGTTACTGTCGGAAGAATTGCCAATTGCTTGCCGACAGGTGAGTACCGTTCGAAAGAAAAATCTTTTCGATATTAAATTTTTAGATGCATCAGCCGGGTATTGAACCACGACCTACAGATCAGAAGGCGAACACACTAACCACTGAGCTACGGCACCCACTAAATATTTTACTTGATCAAATTTTAACCAATAAATATTATAAAAAAATACTTTGTATCATTTGTGAAAAGAGTTTCTTGACACTTATAAAATTGAGTAAAATTTCTTCTTGTTGTATTTTTCTTTTCTTTTGCGTAGAACTTGCAATTTTTTTTCATAAATCTTTTATAAATACTGTAAATATCTGTAACTAATAAAAAAATATTTGTATATGGAAACAAATGTTAATATTTTTGGCTAAGAAAGTTGAAAATTTGAATTTCTTTTCAATGTGTGAACTCATTCTTGACATACTGTATATATATATATATATATATATATATATATATATATAAATATATATATATATATATATATATATATATATATATATATATATATACCGTGAAATAAGTCTCCCGAGCATCGCATCTATCGGGCGTACTGTTGGAAAGGTTGAAGCCTATGTTCAGCAACCTGATTGGACCGTATCAGTGTGGCTTCAGACCTCGTAAATCCACCATCGACCAGATTTTCACACTGCGCCAAATCCTGGAGAAGACCCAAGAAAAACAGATCTACACACACCACCTATTTGTTGATTATAAAGCCGCTTTCGACAGTCCGGTAAGGGATTACCTCTACGCAACAATGTCTGAGTTCGGTATTCCTGCAAAGCTCATTCGATTTTGTAGAATGACACTGCATAACTCCCGTTGTGCAGTGAAAATTGGGAAGGACCTCTCTGCACCGTTTAATACCAAACGGGGTTTCAGACAAGGTGATTCGTGATTCGAATTCTTCAATCTTATTATGGAGAAAATAATACGAGCTGCTGATTTACAACATAATGGCACTATCTTCCACAAAAGTGTCATGCTGTGGAGTGCAGCATTCTCAGAGTTGGAAATAGAGTCGCGTCGGATGGGTCTTACGGTGAACGAGGGCAAGACGAAGTACCTAGTGTTAACAAACAAAGAGTCCCGGCGTCATGGACAGCAAGTCACTCTTGACAACTGCGCTTTTGAAGTAGTAAGGGACTTTGTCTATCTTGGAACAGCAGTAATGACGTCAGCTTGGAGATATTGCGAAGGATCACTCTTGCAAACATGTGCTACTTTGGGCTAAGTAAGCAATTGAGAAGTCGAGCCCTCTCTCGAAAAACGAAAACTACACTCTACAAGTCTTTCATCATGAATGTCCTAATATATGGCGCTGAAGCTTGGACAATTTCCACTTCGGATGAGCGAATGCTTGGAGTTTTCGAGAGAAAAGTCCTACGCATGATCTTTGGACCTATTTGCGTTGGTGGCGAGTACCGACTAAGGTACAACCATGAGCTGTATGAGCTGTATGCCGATATTGACATAGTAAAGCGCATCAAAATCCAGCGGCTGCGCTGGCTAGGTCATGTCATGCGAATGGAAGAACACGCTCCAGCTAAGAAGGTGGTATATTTGGAACCCGCCGGAGGACGACGCAGAAGAGGAAGACCTAACCTCCGGTGGAAAGACTAAGTGCTGGAGAACCTGACGGCGCTTGGAATTTCTAACTGGCGCCAGCTAGCGAAGAACAGAGATGGCTGGCGAAGCATGTTATTTTCGGCCTAAAGCGATATTCGGTTGTAAATAAGTAATATATATATGTATATATATTTATATATATACATATACATATATATATATACATATACATATATATATATATATATACATATATATATATATATATATATATACATATATATATATATATATATATATACATATATATATATATATATATATATATATATATATATATATATACATATATATATATATATATATACATATACATATATATATATATATATATATATATATATATATATATACAGGGTATTTAAACGAGGTGTCATTTTGAATTAAAAAAACCCCATTTTTTTGGTGAAGAGATCTGATAATTTTATTTTAATCCAAAGTATAATGTTGTCCAGTTAAAGTTATATGTTATATAGTACTTTTATGGTATTGCAAAATTAAAAACGCATAATAAACACAACATATGTCTGTGTACATAACATCGGCTAAAACAATAAAACCCAATCCTATTTACTACTAACTAATCTCATAAGATTAGTTTTTATTGGTCGACTTTTGTCAAATTTTAAATCTGAAAAATCTAACAAGGTACTACAATAAGTATATTATTATTGACAGCAGCTACATTTTCTGACACTAACATATTTTTTATTTAGCGAATACACTCAGACCAGCATGAAATAATACATTCACGCTAATACCCTGCCGGCCAAAACTGGGTAATTATCTGGTTAAAATGTGGGTTTCATTAACTTCTAAAGTAGTTAAAAAAGTGTGTAGTTTTGTTCAGGCGTTGGGAAAAACTAACCACTTTCCCCTTGTACGCATGATCACGCATCTCTGTCGCTCTCATGCAGCTACATCAGAACGAAAACATATAGATGTTCTACTCTAACTTCCCTCGTCATCCGACGCAGGGTTGTATTTTTAATAAAAATTTTGAAATATTCTTAAAATTTTCAATCACAAATTTTGAATGTCAAATTCTTTATTTTGTTAAAGTTATTAATATTATTAATAATAATAATAATAATAATAATGGTAACAATAATAACAGTAATAATAATAATAATAATAATAAAAGTAATTTATATTAAATCTCCGGGTTGAACACCTTTTGTTATAATATATATGAAACTGCAAACACAAAAATAAAAATAAAAATTAATGAAGCCACTGAAATGTAATAAATTAATAATAGGCCGGAGATGCACTGACAAGAACAGATTCATTTGCTGTGCACACCATATTATGTTGAATATGCAAGTTAATGAATGCTGTCAACATTTTAATGAATAATGAATACATAAATTACATACAACACAACATTACAGGCCATAAATTCGATATTCACGATTTCGACTGCACTAATAGCATTTTAGACAAAAATTAAACACATTTTAAATCACAATGCATTCAAGGTTAATCTATTTTAAATTCAATTCCACTTAAATAAGAAGCACTGCACTCTCACTTTTCTTTTTTTTAATTGCAAATTCGACATTCGAAATAACTGCCATGTAACAAAAGAAGAATAAATTGTACAAAATTTACTTAATTCAACTATTGGCTTCCTTGCTTTCTGTTAAAATAAAATACATTATATAAAATTAGCAAATGTTACTGAAATTTTGCCAACTTACCAATTTAAGCGCTTTTATGCAAAATTTTCACATTTCAACATTTTCAGACATTGTCAAAATTGAATTGAGCACAAGATCTGGAATTAACATTGTAGAAGTTTAACCCACATACACATTTCTGTAAACATATTTTTGAATTTATCACGTTGACAGATTTCATAAAGGAAAATGAAAGTTAAAATTATTTTGTGAAGTAATGCCATGCTGTTTCAATCGCACTAATTACAAAAGAAAGAAAGCAATAAAAAATATGCCACAAATATATATAAATAGGTGTATATATATATATATATATATATATATATATATATATATATATATATATATATATATATATATATATATATATATATATATATATATATATATACAGTGGCTCACAGCTTATTTCGTACAGTGTATATATTTTTATGTACATGGCTGTAACATCGAAACTAAAAAACTTATCAATAAGTTTTGAATGTAGATGTCTATGTATGTGTTTAGTAAACCTAATAAGAAAACGGGGAACCCCAAAAATTGTTCTTTTTGTCATGCAAGAGAGAAAAACTATTGATCAGCTGATTTTCAGCTCACATCTTATTTCGTACACAAACTTCAATGTAAGTAAGTTTCATTCTGCCGCGCAGTTACAAAGTTTTTTTGAATTGTATGAGTTTTTGGACCTTTTTAACTATTATAACAATTTTTATTATTATTATTTTAAATAGTTAAAGTGCTGTAAATTAAACATTTAGCGTTATGGGTCGTCGTACAACGATGGAACAGCGTAAACTGGTAATTAACCATTTTAGGAAAGGTCAGAGTGTGCAAAAAATTGCTGAAATGACAAATTTAAGTGCCTCAACTGTCCAATACATCATTAAACGCTTCGTTCGCGAAAATCGGTTGGAGAACAAGGGCAGAGAAGCACCTAATAAGATTTTCAACGCATCAGACGAGCGTTATATTGTACGAAAAATTAAGAAAAATCCAAAGTTATCCGCTCCGAAGTTGGCTGCAGAGGTTCAGCGTGAAATAGGAAAATCATCCAGTGCTGAAACTGTCCGACGTGTGCTGCGCAATCATGACTTGAACGGTCGAGTAGCCCGAAAGAAACCATTCATTTCGAAAATGAATATACAACGCCGACTTGACTTCGCCAAAGAGCATATTATTAATACTCCTGCGTTCTGGAATACCGTTATTTTCGCGGATGAGTCTAAGTTTAATATTTTTGGCTCGGACGGAATGTCATATGTTTGGCGTAAAGCGAATACCGAGCTAAACAAGGAGAACCTTAAGCCCACAGTGAAGCATGGTGGCGGTAGCGTGATGGTTTGGGCCTGTATGTCAGCAGCCGGAGTAGGTGAATTGGTTTTTATTGAGGAAACAATGGACAAAATGAAGTACCTCGAGATTCTGAAAAACAATTTACTTCAGAGTGCAGACAAACTGGGTTTGCGGGAAGAATTTCGGTACTACCAAGATAATGACCCAAAACATAAATCTGGGATTGTGCAATCTTGGCTTATTTGGAACTGCCCACACTTGATGTCTCCACCACCACAGTCACCTGACATGAATGTGATTGAAAATCTTTGGTCTATTTTGGACAATAAAATAAGAACACACAAGATTTCTAATAAGCAAGACCTAAAGAAGGTACTGATGGAAGAATGGAAAAAAATCACACCAGACATCACTCAAAAATTGGTGGATTCAATGCCAAATAGACTCCAGGCTGTCATTAACGCTAAGGGATGTCAACTAAATATTAAAATCAACTTACTTTGTTTTTAGTTTGAACTTAAAGAGACTGTACGAAATAAGCTGTGACATGAATTTTCCTATTTTTTTCTTATTTTATTTTTTTATAGTGTCAAACACTAAAATTTTGAAAAAGTAAATTTTGGAAAATAAAAAACAAACCTTCCTTTCTAAAATGGCATTTATATTTTGTTCAAATTTTTGCTATATTAGGAATTACGACTGCAGCAATTTTTAAACTGTCACTGTACGAAATAAGCTGGGAGCCACTGTATATACATATATACATATATATATATATATATATATATATATATATATATATATATATATATATATATACCTATTTTCCAAGTTTTGCTTTTATTAGTTGTGTGGCAACACTGGAAAAACAAAAAAAATAAATAACTGTGGCAGCACAGAAATAAGCAATGTTAGCATCGTATTGATGAAATAGGTATTCAATTGTGGTTACAAGAAGGTACAAGACATATTGATAAGAGTGAGTTAAATAAAGACCGAGAGAGTAAAATAAAACAAAAAATCCTCTACAGAATCAGAAGCGGGATATAACCGCTTATTAATAGCTTTTAGACAACAAACAAATAATTGCAACGAACAAAAAAGCGGCAGCATGTCTGACATTGCAGAGTTAGAGACACGTACAGTAGCTGAGGTTAAAACCTGGTTGGAGAGACTTGGAGAAAAGACAAATGGAAATAAAAAAGAGCTCATTATACGCCTGATGGAAATAAACGAGGAGATTCTCCAGAAAATTCAGCGACGCAATACGTGCGGCCCAACACCAACGTAGACGTCAACGATAACGGCGGTCTACAAAACAGTTACAATTCAAATATCAACAACAATATGAATCAAATGGGTTCTAACCAATGTGAGCAAGAAATGTAAAAGAGGTGAACAACAATAAAGCGAGTGATTGCGAAATACAAATGAACGTTATTCAAATGAGTGCCAACAAAAACGAACTCCAAATTCTTAAAGGAGGTATTATTAATAATGAGGACCAACTGAATATAGATACAAGTCAACAACAAACAAGCCAAGAATAGATGAACGCTAACGAAGAATGAAGTTAATGAGCAAAACGGAGTAAACGATAATTTCACGGCTATATAATCCGTTTCGTTAAATACGGCTAAAAATGAACTTCTAAAGAAAGAACTAGAACTTTTGAAACGAAAACTATCTTTGGAAAACCGTGAGAATGATATAACAAAAAGGGAAAATGAAACCCTCAAATAAGAGCGTATATATAGAAAGAAAAAGTAATTACGAAGACAACTATCGGTCGGTTTTGTAAATATTGAAGACTTGCTTTCCGAATTTTCCGGAACAACTGATAATTTTCAACTTTGGGAAGCACAATTACGAAGTATACGAAATGCATATAACCTCGATGACAACAATACGAGAGCATTAATTTCGCACAAGCTCAAGGGGAAGGCATTGAAATGGCTACAAACGCGAAATGATTTTATGGCTGTACTAATTGAAGACTTAGTGAACGAGATGGGGAGGTTATTTCAAAATCGCTCAAGTACATTACAGTTGATACGTGCGGTCGAAGCCAGAAAGTAGCAAATAAATGAAACTATCGAGGAGTACTTTTGACAATATCATATTGGCAAGTAAATTGCATATGGAAGAAATAGAGCTAATTGAAATTGTGATTGAAGGAATATCAGATCATGGACTTCGCTCTCAAGCAAAGTTGCAATGTGTCCACGATAAATACCGTCTTTTAGAAGCGTTCCACAAAGTCAGCCTACCAAAACCAGTGTCAAACACTACCACAACGAACGCCCGTCAACACACACCAATTGATCTGCCGACTGCTAATGCATCAACACGCTGCTTTAATTTTAATAGTGTGGGACACTTTGCGGCTGAATGTCGTAAGTCGAGAAGAAAACTTGGAGCCTGTTATGTATGTGCGCAAATGGGACACCGTGAAGCTGAATGTTCAATGAGGAAACCTCGGCAAGTACATTATGCATATGAAGTAGAGGGTCAGAATGAATATGTAAGAAGACTTGAATATATTTTCGTTTATTTAGATTTTAATCAGATATTATTATTAGAATCATTGGTCTACACAGTCAGTCCCATAAGTTTTATTCGCCAACAATTCGTGCCATTAATAAATTTTAAAGAAGAAAAAGAATGTGAAAATTTAGTTTCTATGGAATAAATAAAAGCCCGTTGACAATATTTCATAAAATCAGTTGTAGTGTTTCATATGAAAATAAAAGAATAAAATTGAAATTGTTTGTAGTAGCTGATGGAACTATGAGATATCCAATTGTACTAGGAAGAGATTTTTTGAAAAAATCAAAATAGAACACACAGAAAGTTTAAATGAAAATGAAAAATTCGAAGAATTCGCAAGTGATTTAATGCAAATTGAATATACTAATCCAATTAATAAAAGCGATTTTGGGTTTGATGATAAAGAAAGATTTCGAAAATTGTATAATGATTGTTATGTAAACTGCAAACGTCCGGATGAGCCTGAGATAAGATGTGAAATGAAGATAATTTGAAACGACGACTAGCCATTCCATTACAACCCACGTAGATTATCGTATCACGAGAAACAACAAGTACAGACAATAATTGACGAACTGATCCAAAAGAATAATGTACGGCCAAGTAACTCAGAGTATGCATCTCCTATCGTTTTAATAAAAAAGAAAGCAGGTGACACCCGACTGTGTATAGATTTCAGAACATTAAATAAAGTTACATTAAAAGACAATTACCCGTTACCCTTAACTTTGTTTTCACTATTAGATAGTAGAGCGCTTTTTGTACATATGAGTAAGGAATCGGTAAAGTACACAGCATTCGTGAGTTCTTTGGGACAGTTTATTTTTGAAAATGCCGTTTGGGTTAAGACTTCAGTTTTTCAACGTTTCATAAATTAAGTCTTTGATATTCTGATCAGATCAGGAAAAGTAGCAATATATTTGGATGATATAATGATAGCCACAAACTCCGTTTCTGAACATCTGGAAATCTTGCATGAAGTTTTCGAAATATTAGTCAGAAATTGTTTGGAACTCCGATTAGATAAGTGTAAATTTTTGGAATCAAAAATAAATTATTTAGGTTACGTTATTTCCAAAGATGGGATGCACCAGATGGCAAAAATATAGAATCTGTAGCAAATTTCCCTATGCAAATTTCTCCATAGTAGCGCAGCCGTTATACAATTTAATTCATAAAAATTCAGTTTTTTCATTCGGACTAAAAGAAGCTGAATGTTTTGAGACCCTCAAACAAAATATTAGTTGATGCCCCTATCCTTGCAATATACGATCCAAGCGATCAAACTGAGCTACATTGTGCAAGCTCAAATGGTTTCGGAGCCATATTGATACAAAAGAAGGTAGCTGAAAAGCTCCGTCCAATTTTCTACTTCTCAAAACGGACAAGAGATCATGAATCAATATACCATAGTTTTGAGTTAGAGACACTTGCTATTATTTATGCGCTTCGCAGATTTCGAATATATTTACATGTGTTAAGATTCAGAATTGTAACAGACTGCAACTCATTAACGCTAACTTTAAATAAAAATAAACCCTAGCGTAGCCAGGTGGGCACTAGAACTCGAAAATTTCGATTATTGTTTAGAACACAGAATAGGAGAAAGAATGGAACACGTAGATGCGCTGAGTAGAAGTACAAACATACTAGTACTCGAAGAAAATGTACATAAACTACAAATTTTGTTGAAGTACTATAGGTCACTTTAAACCGTATAGTCCACAGAGAAGAAACGCATGTTTTGAACGATATGTTAATTCTGCTTTATTAATGATTATTCCATTGAATTTATACTAAAATGAACATTACGAAAGTACTTACAAGTATTGTACATAAATGATAATGTTAGCATTAATGTATAACATATACATATGCTGAATAAAAAATATAAAACTATAAATACAACGACCTGCACATAATTATTAAGGAATGCTAAAATAAACGATTGCAGGTAATTGCTGACATTGATAAAAAACATTATAACGTTATTACATATAAATATTGTTAATGCATAATATATAGAAATGCCGAATAAACAAATAAATATAAAGGCAATGACATGCACACAATTATAAATATGTATAGAAATAAAAAAACTGCAGGTGATTGCTTATGTTGGTTTCAATAGTTCATTGCACCTGAACATTTTCCCGAGCGTTGAGCAATTTTGTACAACTGTGGATCTTCCAGATTGATGGTGAATTGTGGTAGTTTTTGGAGGGGCTTTGGTTGAGGCTGGCACCGATGTGCCCTTTTGAGTTTCCATATTAGGCATAAAATGTGCAATGTCACTGACAAGATGAGGTCTGTATAGCTGACTGCATGGTGGTGTTGACTGTTGACTGTTGTGCTTCAAATGATGTATTTGTTGTCTGGAATCGCTCAATGACTTCATCAGATGTGTTTACGATATTGAAGATCTTGATTATTGCGTAAGATGTGTATACGGAGCTAACGTTACTATGATGCCCTTGAATTGTCAGCATATTGGATTTGATGATGCAATTAGGGTGTATTTCTAGCATTCTGGATCCTGTTAACATAAGTTGAGTGAGTTCCGTTCCATAAACTGCTGATATTTCGGTATCTGGTGTTGTTGCAAAAATCCTATGATTTTTGTGATTCATTTGGATCCATGTTGAGCTGTGATGTAGTTGACCGAATTTACAAACTGTTGCATGTTTGTTGTTGAAAATATTAATCTCACAGGAGATCTCACAGAACTGTTGCTGAGTCTCTTCCATATTTTGTTTGTTTGTTTTCACATATATAGACGTCTTCCTTAGTTGTAAAGCATTTGCCTATATCGTGTGCATTTAGTGAGATATATTGATCTCGATGTGGGTTTACTGCTAAGTAAGACGTATCTAGCGTTATGGTTCCATTCTTCACTATCGGAATAGGTATGAGTTGAAAGAGATCGAAATGTTCTTGATCGGTTGAGGGTAGTCGGATTATAAATATGACCTTGCTCTTGGTTACTGCTCCCTCTGCCTTCATTATTTTGTAAAATTTTATTATGTTTGATTGATCAAACGCTAGTTGTCGAGATACCGGAAGGTGCGATTTGTTGATATTGAGTTGGTTTTGTAATTGTTGAGGTGTAAGTAGTGACGGGCTAATTCTGCCGTGATGCGTGGCTGTGAGCACATATATTATGTCTGATTGAATCCGTTGTAGATCAGATGCCATCAAGGATAACTGGGTTGATAATGGTGCTAATAGTTGAGACGCCTTAATTTGATTTGCGTCACTGATTACGTTGTTTTCAAATGATGCTATTTTCTCTCGTATTTCCGAAAATTTTTACAGTGCTGATAGTTCGTCTTGTTTGATGACGTTAATGATGGAGTCAATGATCGAAGTATGATTTCGGAATAGACTTAAAATGTAGTTTTCATTAGTTTTTACTTCATTGACTGTTTATGACATCTCTTCTGCATATTCAGAATCGAGTATGCCGAACAAGGTACGAGCGACATTTCCTACTATGTTGATTGCTGCTCTCTTTTCACGTCCAATCGATAGCATATCCTTATCTTGTAATAACTCGTCTTTGGTTTGCTTATGATTATCAATCAGAGCATTACAAGTTGAATTTTGTTGGAACCTTGAGCATAGCTTTTGAAGTGTTGTTATTCCGGATGAGAACGTATTAATTTCTGCCCAAAATGAGATCAAATCATAATAGATCACCATTTTCCATTCAGCTGTTACAATTTTAGTTGTTCCGATGCCTTCAAAGTATATTCCGGGATCTTTGCCAAAATTCGTTATCTGGACTGAGCTGCACAATATTGCCGGAAGTAACAAATGTGGCATGATAACTGTTAGCATGAATGACGTGGTTGGTGATTTTCGTCGTTTCTCAGCATGAGTTTCTTGTTCAGATACTTGCTTCTTTTCTGAGGCTTTTTCGATATATTCATCTTCGTGGAGTAACGGTGCTAGTCGGTGAATTGGTCGTTTCCATAGCCCTGTTGCTGTTTTAACGTCTACTACTATTTTGTGACTGCGATTTCCATTTGTGTTTTTGCTGTAGTTTATTAAGATATTCATGCGACCAACGTCGCCAAAAGTCATACCTGAGCTGCGTTATTAATTTCCATCTTGTTGTGAGGGAGTTGTTTGCTTGTAGTGTGATTCTATCGATTTGTGCGGTCAATGGTTCACCAATTAGGAAGTGCCCGGGTGTTAATGCCATTAAATCATTTGCATCTGTTGACATTGGAGTTATTGGTCGTAAATAAAGGATGGCTTCAATTTCAATAAAGATGGTTTCAAGCTCCTCATAAGTGAGTGATGCTGTTGAAACACTTCGTAATAATAAATGTTTGGCTGATTTCACCGCAGCTTCCCATAGGCCTCCGAAATGTGGAGCTCTAGGGGGTATAAACTTAAAATTTATTCCACGATACTGCATACCTTGATGATTTTTTCTTGCTCCGACGAAATTTGTTGCGTTATCGCAATTTTTTTTATTTTATTTTTTATCGCAATATATGGTGTTGCATCGTCCACGTCGAGCTGTAAAACGTTTTAATGCGCCAATAAATGCATCAGTTGTTAAATCTCTCACCACCTCTAAATTTACTGCCTTTGACGCGAAGCAGCAAAAAACAGCAATGTAGACTTTATTTGGTTTTTTCCCACAGATTTTGTAATGAACCCACAGTTGTCCGCAATAGTCTACACCAGCATTTAGGAATGGTCGTGCTGGGGTGACTCTAGGTTGTGGTAAATTTCCCATTATTTGCTGATACAAGTTTGGTTTTGCCTTGGTACAACGAACGCACTTTTGTACAATGTTTCGTGAATATTGTTTTTCCCTTGATTACCGAAAACCGTTGCTTCGATGTTGCTAGTAATATTTGGGGACTGCAGTGTAGGTTATCGTTATGCATCATGATTAATTGGATCGTTGTATGGCAGTAACATGGGATGTTTGGCATCAAATGATAGCGTCGATGCCGACAACCGTCCGTAGAATACTTTTGTCATCAATAAATGGTGACAGATTGCTGAGTGAACTTGCTTTATCAATTCTATGGTGTACCCGTAGTTGTTTCATCTCTGACGCGAAATCGGAGGCTTGTATTGTTCTGATAATGATCGTGACTGCTGCGTCCAGTTCTGCTGTACTAAATGCCTTATGCTTTGGACGTTCCCTTGTTGATAATTTGAGGTTTTGTGTGAACCGTAGAATGTATGCTATCATTCTTTGTAAAACCTTGAATGAATTTCCATGCCTTATGTTGTATATTAAGTCTTCTGATCTAGTGTTGGTCGTTGCAGCTACTGCTATACTCTTCTTTTTTCGTTCCTTATTATTTGTGAAATCTTCTTGTCCTTCCCTTGAGAATGGTTTCGGCCATAGTTCCCTTTTACCATGTAAAAAGAGCGGACCATACCACCACACATGACATGTTGATAATTTTCTTGGGTGTAAACCTCTCGAGACCACATCTGCAGGGTTGCCCCTTGATCCAACATGTCTCCATTGTTCTGCAAAGGACAAGTCATGAATTTTTGCTATTCTTTTGCTATTAGCAACAAATGTGTGGAATGAAGATGTGGGTGAATTGATCCATGATAATACTATCTTGGAGTCTGTCCAAAAAAATTTCGTTTTGTCTCCATAGTTTAATTTCCTTTTTACGTTTTCTGTTAGTTGTGCACATAAGACTGTTGCACACAACTCCATCCTTGGCAGTGCTTGTCGTTGAATTGAGCCACACATGATTTTGCGCACAAGATCGTTACTGCGATTCTGCCATCATTTGATGTAGATCGAAGATACATTGCTGCTCCGTATGCTTTTTCTGATGCGTCGGCAAATGCATGAATTTGGACTTTTTCCGGTTGTTGATGATTGAAGATGTGTTGCGGAATTCGAATGTCTTTTAGTACTTGTTCTTCTCGGAATTTTACCCACATTTGTTTGAATTCCGTTGATAATGGTACATCCCAATCTAATTTTTCATGCCATAATTCCTGAATCATGATTTTTGCTGTGACAACTACTGGTGAAAAAATGCCTAACGGGTCGAAGATTCGTGCTAACTCAGAGATGACAGTTCGTTTTGTAATTAGTTTTTCGATGCAGAAGTTAGTTTTTATGTGGAATTGATCCCTTTTAGGTGCCCACGTTAGCCCTAGTACTTTTATTGAATTAGATTCTTCACTATTGAAATCCAGATTAACTTCGAGATCCTCGGCTGGAATGCTATTTAATAATTCATGATGATTTGCAGACCATTTTCTTAAGTTGAGTCCAGCTGATTTTAGTATGGTTGACAATTGATGTTGGTTTTCGATCGCTGTTGATAGGGTATCGGCACCTGATAAACCATCATCAACATAAAAATTATTCAGGAGAGTAACAGCGCCTAATGGATATTGGTGACTAGATTGTGTTGGTAGTTGCTGTAGACACTTTATTGACAAGTAGGGTGCCGCTCGTGTACCATACAGTCTCTCACAGCTTATTTCGTACAGTGTATATATTTTTATGTACATGGCTGTAACATCGAAACTAAAAAACTTATCGATAAGTTTTGAATGTAGATGTCTGTGTATGTGTTTAGTAAACCTAATAAGAAAACGGGGAACCGCAAAAATTGTTCTTTTTGTCATGCAAGAAAGAAAAACTATTGATCAGCTGATTTTCAGCTCACATCTTATTTCGTACACAAACTTCAATGTAAGTAAGTTTCATTCTGCCGCGCAGTTACAAAGTTTTTTTGAATTGTATGAGTTTTTGGACCTTTTTAACTATTATAACAATTTTTATTATTATTATTTTAAATAGTTAAAGTGCTGTAAATTAAACATTTAGCGTTATGGGCGTCGTACAACGATGGAACAGCGTAAACTGGTAATTAACCATTTTAGGAAAGGTCAGAGTGTGCGAAAAATTGCTGAAATGACAAATTTAAGTGCCTCAACTGTCCAATACATCATTCAACGCTTCGTTCGCGAAAATCGGTTGGAGAACAAGGGCAGAGAAGCACCTAATAAGATTTTCAACGCATCAGACGAGCGTTATATTGTACGAAAAATTAAGAAAAATCCAAAGTTATCCGCTCCGAAATTGGCTGCAGAGGTTCAGCGTGAAATAGGAAATCATCCAGTGCTGAAACTGTCCGACGTGTGCTGCGCAATCATGACTTGAACGGTCGAGTAGCCCGAAAGAAACCATTCATTTCGAAAATGAATATACAACGCCGACTTGACTTCGCCAAAGAGCATATTATTAATACTCCTGCGTTCTGGAATACCGTTATTTTCGCGGATGAGTCTAAGTTTAATATTTTTGGCTCGGACGGAATGTCATATGTTTGGCGTAAAGCGAATACCGAGCTAAACAAGGAGAACCTTAAGCCCACAGTGAAGCATGGTGGCGGTAGCGTGATGGTTTGGGCCTGTATGTCAGCAGCCGGAGGAGGTGAATTGGTTTTTATTGAGGAAACAATGGACAAAATGAAGTACCTCGAGATTCTGAAAAACAATTTACTTCAAAGTGCAGACAAACTGGGTTTGCGGGAAGAATTTCGGTACTACCAAGATAATGACCCAAAACATAAATCTGGGATTGTGCAATCTTGGCTTATTTGGAACTGCCCACACTTGATGTCTCCACCACCACAGTCACCTGACATGAATGTGATTGAAAATCTTTGGTCTATTTTGGACAATAAAATAAGAACACACAAGATTTCTAATAAGCAAGACCTAAAGAAGGTACTGATGGAAGAATGGAAAAAAATCACACCAGACATCACTCAAAAATTGGTGGATTCAATGCCAAATAGACTCCAGGCTGTCATTAACGCTAAAGGATGTCAACTAAATATTAAAATCAACTTACTTTGTTTTTAGTTTGAACTTAAAGAGACTGTACGAAATAAGCTGTGACATGAATTTTCCTATTTTTTTCTTATTTTATTTTTTTATAGTGTCAAACACTAAAATTTTGAAAAAGTAAATTTTGGAAAATAAAAAACAAACCTTCCTTTCTAAAATGGCATTTATATTTTGTTCAAATTTTTGCTATATTAGGAATTACGACTGCAGCAATTTTTAAACTGTCACTGTACGAAATAAGCTGGGAGCCACTGTATGTGAGCGCATTTAACAGGTAATATTCCAATTGCGACTTCGGGTCTGTTCTCCAGATGATGAGTTGATACCTGCGGTCATCAGGATGTATAAGGATTTGTCGATACATCTTCTGTATATCTGTTGTAAAGACAAATCTTGGAAGTCGAAAGCGAAAAAGAATTGAAAATAATTCCTTTTGAATGGTTGGTCCAGTATGCATAATATCGTTGAGGGGTAGACCAGATGATGTTTTTGCTGACGCATCAAATACCACTCGTAGTTTTGTGGTGCTGCTGTCGGGTTTGAAGACACAGTGATGTGGGATTAAGTAATGATCAGGATTTAACTTCTTTGGGTCTATTTTAGTCATGTGCCCAAATTTTTCATATTCCTCCATGAATGCTGTATATTTGATCTTGAGGTCATTATTTATTGCCAATCGTCATTCGGACGCAAGAAATCTGTTGACTGCTTGTTGGTTTGATTCACCGAGAGTTGATGGGCTTTCTTTGAACGGCTATTTTACTATGAATCTCCCTTCTTGATTTCTGGTTATATTATGAAGAAAATGCATTTCGCATTGTTTTTCTGTCGAGGTAAGTGTCGGTGTTTCGTTGTTAACTTCTTCAAGATTCCAAAAGTGTTCAATTAACTGATCTAATGGTATTTTGTTGCTTCATATCCCCTAACTTAATTTGTTCAGCTAAAGGCAGTTGATAATAAAATTCAGCTCCAGTACATCGATTTTGCCTGGTCGATTGAAGTCAGGATCGGCTAATGCTATTTCCTTTGGAATTTTCCATGATGAGTGATCCAGATATTGTGTTGGTTGGAGTGGTATAATGCTTGGTAATTGCTTGCTTGTTATTGATTGGATTGTAATGTTGATACGTTTATTTGCTTTTCTTAGGCTTTGGTCAATGCCTTCAATGCATAACCTTGCGCTTGTAGGAACAATGGATAATCTTTTTATGAGTAGTTCGGTTACTAGGTTGACTTGAGAGCCGGAATCCAATATTGCTCTAAACACGCCGGATCTCCCGTTGTTTGCTGTTATTTTTACTTTAGCTGTTGCCAAAAGTCTTGACGTCCGGACAAGGTGTTAGCGGTTGCTACTGTTAATGATGAGTTAGATTCGGGGGCCTTTTCTATAGAATTTCGTTGGTTTATTGTCTTTGTTTCGAAATGTATAAGTGTATTATGCTTTTTGCCGCACTTAGTACAACCCCTTGTTGTACAATGTTTTGTCATGTAACCAGCCTTCAGGCAATTTAGACAATAATTTCGTTAGCGTACCACACTGTGCCGGTCTGATATGCTCATTTTTATAAACCTTTTGCATGCATACAATGGATGTGCTCCGTTTTTGCACAGTTGGCATTGTTCTCCGGTTGCCCCTACTAACGTGTAGGCTTTTGAATTTGTTTCTATTTTATCTTTTTGTGCTACTGCTTCCAGAGACTGGAATCGTACTTCTATAACCTTTAGAAATTTACTCATTGTTGCAATTCTTTGGGATTTTCCAGTGTTTGCTCATATGCTACATGAGTAACCCTATCCAGCTTTCTCGTTAGTATGTGGAGAAGCAAAGGATCCCAAAAGGCTGTGTTAATTTCCAGATTATTCAATGCTAGTAGACATTCTTGGGTTGTATCATGCAATTTTTTTAATGGTCCTGATGATGGAGAGTTCGCTGAAGGTTGATCCAAGATATTTTGCAGTAATACGCTCGTTATTACTCTTTTATTGTTGTATCGATCTTGTAGTAGCTTCCATGCTACTTCATAATTTGCTTCCGTAACTGGCAAATTGTGTATGAGTTCTTCAGCCTCCCCTATCAGATTTGACTTCAAATACCACAATTTCTGGATATTGGGCAGTGGCTGGTTGTGTATCATCTGGAAGAACATATCATAAAATTGACGCCAGTTCATGTATTTTCCTTTGGATGGATTACTAGTTGTAGAAGATTGTTGTTATTTTGCCTGGACTGCCAATTTAATCAGTTGATGATGTACACTTTCTTCTAGATCTAAGTATGCGAGTATGTAATCATACTCGTTTTCTTCTGGGGTTGGATGACTTTCCCAAATTTCTTAGTTTATAATTTCAATTTTTTTCCATAACATATTTACTCGCTCTTCACAACCGACGTAGTATTGTAGTGATTGTTCTTCTGTGCTGGGTGAAATTCCAGCCAGCATGTCGTAGTGAATTCATCAGCGTATATTGTTTACGCAAAATACCAGCTAATGAAGGTGTTGTCTCAGTTGGAGCATGTTGCGTAGTGCTTCCTAAAGATCTTGAGTCATCCATCGCTTTGTTAACGCTGTCACTCTTTTGATCCGTATCCTTAGATATTGCAGACCTAAAGATCCGCTTATGTTGGATTACCAAGGTCTCAATTTCACCATGGTAGTCATGCTTGAAGTACCCGTGGTCTTCGTTTACCCCTATGGAGAGACGAGGTTTGCTGTCCGTTGTGTTAAACCTGGCCCAAGCATCTTCTAAACGGCGCAGGCGCTCTTTGTAATAATCCGTCGATTTACGATCCTTCGGATCCATTCTGAAGTTTCGTATTATACCTTGTAACTCCTCCCCAATGAAGTTTTGAGAAGCCAATAAATCGTTGAATTCCATTCTTTGTATGCGTGTTGTATAAGCTTCTTGCTAATGTTGATTCCAAATCTTATGACACACTTTATGTCAAGTTGTACTAGCCTTGTGCTAGAATCACAAAAATGTTGTTTTTGAGGATGCGTGGAATTCGCTGTTTGAACACTAGCCCTGTGCTAGTGCCGTCGGGGTCACCAAATGTTTGATCACAAATGTTTGATTACAAATGTTTGATCAAAATATAATTTATTTTCTAATTTGAACTCCTAGTACATAAACTACGAATTTTGTTGAAGTACTATAGGTCACTTTAAACCGTATAGTCCACAGAGAAGAAACGCATGTTTTGAACGATATGTTAATTCTGTTTTATTAATGATTATTCCAATGAATTTATACTAAAATGAACATTACGAAAGTATTTACAAGTACTGTACATAAATGATAATGTTAGCATAAATGTATAACATACATATACATACATATGCTGAATAAAAAATATAAAACTATAAATAAGGGGTTATCCATTTTGCGGTTTCAAAAGTAAATGTAAATAAAACACATATAAAATATTTTTTATCATGATATTTCTTTTTTATTATAAAGTTTGAACGTTGACATTATGTGTGAAATACTACATCATTTAAATGACCACCACGCGATTTGTTGCAAGCATCGATTCTTTTGAGGTAATTTTCGACCACTTTTTGACACATATTAGGCGGTATCTCAGCCATAACGTGACGAATGTTGGCTTTTAGGAGCTCAAGAGTTAAAGGTTTATCTGCATAAACACGGTATTTCGCGTAGCACCACAAAAAAAAGGCAAGCGGTGTAAAATCGCATGATCTTGGTGGCCACTTGATATCGCCACGACGAGAAATTACGCGGCCAGAAAATTTCTCTTGCAATAAAGCCATATTCGCTCCAGTTGTGTGGCATGTGGCACCGTCTTGTTGAAACCACATCTTCTCTAAGTCGTATTCTTCAATAGCAGGCAAAAAAAAGTCGGTTATCATATGACCATAAGCTCCGAATTGACGGTGACAGTCGTTCCATCGTCGTTTTCGAAGAAGTAAGGTCCAATCACACCTCCGGACCAAAGAGCGCACCAAGCAGTGACTTTTTGTGGATGTAGTGGCCTCTCTTCAATTACTTGAGGATTCTCAGAACCCCAAATACGACAATTTTGTTTGTTAACATACCCACCGAGTGAGAAATGTGCTTCGTCGCTGAAGAAAATTTTGTTCGAAAAATCGCCGTCCACCGCCTGTTCTTCAAGCAGCCATTCGACGTATCTACGACGTTGTGAATGGTCAGCTGGCTTCAGTTGTTGTGTGAGCTGGATTTTATATGGATGTAGGTGTAGATCCAAATGCAAAATACGCCATAATGTGCCGTAAGACAGTCCTAATTCCTGACAACGACGAGGAATCGACACATTCGGGTCTTCGGCAACACTTTCACTTACAGCAGCGATATTTTCGGTGGTACGAGCGAAACGATGATGCACAGGCCTTAAAATATCTGTAACCGATCCAGTCTCTTCATATTTCTTCACAATTTTGCCAATTGTTTGCGTAGTTGGACGATTATGTAAACCATAATCTCCTCTTAAAGCACGATATGTGGCTGTGGCAGAATCACCATTTTTGTAGTAGGTTTTTACAACTTTAATGCGTTGTGCGATAGTTAAGCGATCCATTTTTGCAAATGTCAGACTTTGAACTGAAAAAGAAAGAAATTGTTTTAACAACTCAGTTTGACAGATGTCGAATTTTAGCCCTATACTTTTGAAACCGCGAAATGGATAACCCTTTACAATGACCTGCACTTAATTGTTAAGGAATGCCAAAATAATCGATTGCAGGTAATTGCTGGCATTGATAAAAAACATAAGTATTGTGAACGTTATTATATATAAATATAATTAATGCATAATATATAGAAATGCTGAATAGACAAATAAATATAAAGGAAATGACCTGCACACAATTATAAATATGTATAGAAATAAAAAAAACTGCAGGTGATTGCTTATGTTGGTTTCAATAGTTCATTGCACCTGAACAAATGACTTAGTCTACAGGAAAAGAGGAAATACCATTCTGTTTTACGTTCCACAGAACATGGAAAGTAGTATATTGCAACTTTTTCATGATGATATGGGCCATTTAGGGCGTGACAAAGTTGCTGATGCAATATTGAAATATTATTGGTTTCCCAAACTAAGAGAAAAGGTCAAGGATCATATATCCAATTGTTTAAAGTGCATTATCTTCTGTTCGAAATTCGGGAAACATGAGGGGCTGTTAAACAATATTTCAAAAGGAAAAGTTTCTTTAGATACTGTTCATATTGACCATTTTAGTCCAGTTACTATTAAAAATGCAAAGAAAAGGTATGTTTCCTTAGTTATTGACGAGTTTTCTAAATCCGTGAAGTTATTCGCCACAAATACAACGACTACAAATGAATAGTATTTTACTGCATATAGCCGACCAAATAATATTGTATCTGACCGAGGGAGTGCATTTACTTCAAATTTCTCAAAAATAATAATATAAGGCACATAAAGATCGCTAAAGATGGTCAGGTTGAGAAGATAAATCGAGCTATCGCGCCAATGATTTCAAAATTGACTAGTGCAGGGAACGATCTTTCATTAGAAAAAATAATTCCCAATATGGAGTTTGCTTTGAATAATACAACTCATCGTATTCAATAATTTTGAGTTGGTTGGCGTGAACCTATGATTTAACAAAACGCCACATAAAATAATTTAGTGGTGTTAAATCACATGATCTTGGTGGCCAGTTGTTGTGGCCATTTTTTTAAATGATCCAGTCATTGAATTTTCCGCACAAAAGATCCATCGTTATCCAAATCACCATTCGCTTTCGTCATTGTCAATAGTGATTTTGATTTAGAGTGAAAAATCACGAATCACTATTAGTGTAGCCTTGCTGTAGAAATCACGATAGCGGTTCTAGCCACTAACAGCGAAATATCACATTAGAAAAGGGTTTTCCATTAGGGACATAACAATTTCGTATCTTTATATGAACGCACCCTTAAACTTTTTTAATCAACTGTCAATGTCAAAACGTTAGTTAAAGTCAACATTTTCATCATGGTAAAGTTCACGAACCAGCAACGTTTGGAAATGATTAAAAATTACTACCTAAATTCTGAGTCGGTGGTCGCAACTTTAAGAGCGAAAAATCATCTTCAGCGATGAAGCTCATTTCTGGCTCAATGGCTTTGTCAATAAGCAAAATATGCGTTATTGGTCAGCAACAAACCCACAATTGCTTCTTGAGACACCGTTGCACCCGCTAAAAGTTACTGTTTGGTGCGGTTTTCATGCCGGAGGTGTGATTGGGCCGTATTTTTTTGTGGATGAAAACGACCGTCATGTTACCGTCAATGGAGAGCGCTATCGTGCTATGTTGGAAGATTATTTGTGGCCAGAATTGGATGAACTTGACATCAGCGATATGTGGTTTCAACAAGACGGTGCCACTAGCCACACAGCACACGACACAATCGATTTATTGCAAGGCAAATTCGGTGAACGTGTTATCTCGAGAAATGGTCCGGTCGAATGGCCGCCTCGTTCATGCGATCTAACACCATTGGATTTCTTTTTATGGGGCTTTATCAAGTCACTGGTCTATGCCAACAAGCCAGCAACTTTAGACGAGCTCAAAAACAACATCCAACGCGAAATTGCCAACGTCCCGGTCGAAATGTGTGCTAGAGTGGTGGAAAATTGGGTCCAAAGAATCGACCGCTGTAAACGGGCTCGTGGTGGTCATATGACCGAAATCGAGTTTCATTCATAAAATGTAATGCTTGCAATATATCCACAATAAATTTGAACTCCATATCTCAAATATTTCTGTATTTTATTAATATATAAAATTGTTATGTCCCTAATAGAAAACCCTTTACAAAAATTACTAATCACGGTTATTGTAGACTAGCAATAGAAATCACTATAGCGATTGTTCAATCACGGTGATTAAAGCACCGAAAGTGAAAAATCACTCATCATTAGTAGAGATGGTCCGATAACGCTTGCCATTCACAGTAATGGAACGTCTTTTTGCGTCCCTTAAAAAATATTTGGACGATTTCCAAAACTTGTGATAACGTGAATTTGTTCATGGTGAAATAACAAACTTTACTGAAGGCAAAGAACATAAAATGACAAAAATTAAAAAACAATTATGACCTCCATAAGCTATCAAAATCCTATCATCGCTATTGGGAAACTCCTGAAAAGTTATACTCTGTTTAATCTGTCTCATAAAATGGTTTTCTGTTCCCTTGGCTAATGCACTACAACATCAATATTTTGTCCAGTCTTCTTGATTATCTATAACTCGGGCGCAACGGCTGGGAATACTTTGGCTTAAGTTTTTCGCGTGGTATAGAGGTCTATTACTCCCAAGAGCCTGATGATGATGGCCCAAAAATTTTCAACAGGATAGCAGTCTAATCACTGCTACGGCAAAATCTTTTCATGAATCTCATGTCGCTTTTCCCATGCGGTGCACAAGTGACTATTGTTTTTTTAATTATTATTTTCCAACAGAAGCCAATAGCTATTACTTGTGCCATAAAACTTATTCACGATGGTTAATAGTGCAGGCGGTGCTTAATAGTGCTGATCTTCTGATCTTACGTGATATTGTAGCTACGTTTGGCTTGATGTTGGGACATTTCCTTACACTTTTTTCACATTTCCGTTACTCCACCCAATGCTCGACGAATGACTTCGACTTTTTCATAATTTTGACAGCCGCTGCAATGTTTAGTTTTGTGTCACGATGGTGACAAACAGTTTTTTTCCATACTTCTGGAAATACGCCTTCTCTTAGCCAGGTGTCATCATCATTAACATCATCCAGCCATTTGTGTCCACTGTTGAACATAGGACTCCTCCTTATTTTTCCAATTTTTCCTATCCTGCTCTGTCTTTATCCAGTATCTAGATATTCTCTTGATATCGTAACTCCATCTTGTAGGTGGTCTTCCAACCTTTCTCTTGTCTTTTCGTGGTCTCGATTCAAGAATTCTTTTTGTCCATCGATTGTCTGTAATGCGAGCGATATGGGCAACCCATCAACGCTTTGTCCTAGTTATTATTTCAATTACATAATGTCATCAACACGAAAACTCGGCCTATACAATATATAAAGCCGTTTCCTCTCCGAGTACTTTTCACCTCAATTGTGCTGTTGAACTGAAGAGAATAGCAGCTGGTTCGGATTCGTCTTCTACCCAGGTTACCCTTTCAATTTTATTATGTTGTTCGCTGATTGCGATCGCGTTGACTTCCTTTTCTATGGCAATCTGCTGCATGAGAGTAACTTTGATTTTGTTTCTGTGCATGTTTGCTTGTATGACCTTCACTTTGTTACCATTTTCTTGTACTCGAAGCACTTTTTCCAACCTGGTTCTCGATCAACTGAGCTATGACCAGCAGAAGCGCAGAGGTAACGCTTTGGTGGGTTGTTGCACATTTTCCCCTGTGGCGTTTTTGTCCGCAGCGCGTACAGGATCCTTTTCCCTTTCTGTATAATCCTTTATATTCGTACTGGTAGTGTCCGAATCCAAAGCATGGGAAACACCTTCTAACTTGGAGCTTCATTCTTGATGTCACGAAACCTATCGTTATTGATTCAGCTTTCAATACAAGTAATGTAAGTATAAAAAAAGAGAATCAAGACAAGGACGAATTATGGTAAGTACTAAGAATAGTAAGTAATTAAGAATAGCGATATGTACGAGGGCGGTCCCAGAACTACCCGACCTGACATATAGATGGTGGCAGTAGTTTGAAAAAAATTAGCAATTAGGTGAAAAGTGGCAACCCTTTCAAACATATGTTTTAAGTTTCAAGGCGAAAGTTAACGACCTCAGTGAATTTGTAAACATGGAAAAAATTGGTCACCGTTATGTAGTTCAATACTTTCTTTTGAAAGGTCTCAGTCCAAGGAATATTAAAGCCGAACTAGATTCTACTCTGGGGGAGTCTGCTTCTTCGTTTACGACCATAAAACATTGGGTGGCAGAGTTTAAACGAGGTCGTACGAGCTGCCAAGACGAACATCGTAGTGATCGATCAATTGAGGTTTCCACTCCAGAAACGGTTAAGAAAATCCACAAAATGGTATTAGATGATCGCAGGCTGAAGGTTAAATTACGGGCATTTCAAAAAGTACTAAACATCGTATATTGACCGAAAATTTGATTATGTAAAAGCTGTGTGCAAGATGGGTGCCGCGTTTGCTCACAGTAGAACAAAAACAACGTCGTGAAGATGTTTCTACAGAGTGTTTGGCCATGTTTCACAGTAATAAAGCCGAGTTTTTACTTCGATTCGTAACTATGGATGCGACATTCGTCCACCACTTCGTACCTGAGACAAAGGAGCAGTCAAAACAGTTGACTAAAAGGGGACAATTGTGTCCAAAGAAGGCGAAGGCAGATCCATCTGCAGGCAAGGATATGGCGTCTGTTTTTTGGGATGCACGTGGGATAACTTTTATGGATTATCTTCAAAAACGAGTATTATGCTAATTTGTTGCAGCGTTTAAGTGGTGAAATTAAAGGAAAAAGGCCGCATTTGGGGAAAAAGAAAGTGTTGTTTCATCAAGACAATGCACCAGTTCACACATCCGCTATTGCGATGGCCAAAATCAATGAGTTAAAGCTCGAATTGCTTCAGCACGCACCTTATTCGCCAGATTTAGCTCCTTCGGATTATTTTCTATTTCCACAGCACGCTCTCTCGTGATTTTGTTTTGACATATATTTCGTTTCGTCTGTTTATCATATATTATATAGAAATATGCGTATTTTAGACGTATCACTTACATCTGTATTTAGATAGATTTTTATCTTTAATTCGAGGCCTTAATGTTATAATGAAGTTATTTTTTTCATTATTCTTCACAAATGTATTTTGGTCATTTCTATTTAATTCATTGTTGTCATCAATAACATTACCTTCAACATCGTTAATATTTGTCTCAACAGCTTCTATATCATTTCTTCATTTAACAATGTCACTTAAAGGTTGTGTCGGCTCAACTGTTAAACTCGATCTTTTTTATTCGAAGGTGTTGTGCAAAATAAAGCATCTTGGTCATTATCAACATTCTGACATTCTCCAACTACTGATCTTATTTGATCCTTCCTTATTGATCTTCGAAGAAATATTTGAGCTTGACTTTTGTCCATTTAAACAATACAAAAGTATTGCGATAATCCATTAAAAATCGATTTAAAACAATTTCAAAGTTTTCATTATTGTCACAATTTAAATTTGCAAATATAGATTTTTTAAAGTTTTTATAAAGTTGTCTACTTGTTCATTGGTCGCTAGATGACCAGAAGTAGCTAAGATATGGTTAATTATATTTTGTTGAACGAAATTACTAAATTTATCCTATGTGAATTGTCTGCCATTATCGCTAACGATATTATTGGCAATAACAAATCGACAAATGATTTCTCTTTATTTTGTAATTACAAAGTTCGTTGTTATGACTTTTGTTTTGGGAACTTCAACTCATGTAGAATATGAATTTATGATTACAAAAAGATAGTTAGTTACCTTTTATAGGATCACCAAAATCTATATGTATTCTTTGCCACACAGATTTTGTTGGTCTCCATGGTATAAGCTGACTTCTTTCTGGACTGGATAAAAGTTTTTGATAATGGATACAAGATTTAACAAAATCCATAATATTCTTCTCAAGTTTTGGCCACCAAAAGAAAGCTTTGGCTAATGCTTTGGCTTTAACTATTCCCAAGTGAGATTCATACCTAACTAAAGAATGGCTTTTCTATGTTTTTTTGGTACTATCATTCTTTATACCAAAAGTAAATAATCATGATCTACCGTTAGCTCAACATCTTTTGTTCATTTAGATATGTCATTTGCGTTACTAGAGTGCACCAGTTGTAAGTATAATTAGATTGTATAATTTGGATTGCAATTTATTGTGTCGTATGCATCCTGACAATTTTTCGACCATTCAAATTTTACATTTTTTGTAACAAATGATATAACGGAACAATTTCTTTTGACAAATTTCTCCACAAACCATAGAGTAATAATTTATCATGCCTAAAAATGCTCTAAGCTCTGAAACATTATTTGGTATTAGTACTTTCAACATCGAATCCATCCCTTCTTTGTTCATTCTTAGTCCAAATTTGTTAATCGCAAATCCCAAATACGAAATTAATTTTAATTCCTGCTGTCTTTAATTTGTGAAGTACTGCTTTCAAATTTTGGATATGCTATGACGTATCCCTACCTGATATTGTTATATAATTTTAATATACGACCACAAATGGAATGTTGTTTAACAAGCTTTCCATAGCTTTTTGAAATATTGCAGCTTCATTTCAAAGTGCCAATATGAGTTTACCATTTTTGTGATATTTTATCGAGAATGAGCTGCTTATAAGTATTGGACAAGTTTAGTTTGTTACTTTGTAGTCACCGCATATTCCAAGTTCATCATTAGGTTTTAATATATGTTTATTTATTTTGATGGAGTACACGATTAATGGGCTCCAAAACATCTTTTGCAATCAAATATAAATTTTTTTCTTCAAAATTTTGCTTTCCAGGCAAGTAGCAAGAATGTGCCTTAAAAAATATTGGTTTCGAATCTATTGCTAAAGAAATTTCTCCAAATTTATAAGATCCTATACCCATCAAAAACATCAGAAAATTCATTTTTAATTTATTCAATTATTATGGAAGATTGACCAGCGTTTTTAATTGCGTTTACTTGAACTAGCTCAAAGCCAATATTACGTAAAAACTTTCGGCCAAATAAGGGAGAATTGTTGTTTTTCGAAACTATGAGTTTTACTTTCTTTAGGTTCCATTACACTCTATCAATTCATAATATTCACCTAGCACTTTGATCTTATTGGCATTATAGTCAACATAAGGATCTTTACAAGAAATATCACTCAATTTTTTTTTAATTTGTAAAGAAATAATTTTCATACCAGACTTCCTGGAGCACCAGAATCGCAAACAACCAATCAGCACACTTTTTATGATTTATACTGTAAATACAAAACTCATAGAGTTATAATGAAACTTTCATTATCAGATGTATCGGATTCTGATACATAATTTTACAACTTTTTGATTTGCGTTTCATTTTCATTTTCTTTTTCTTCTCGGATTGCTTTATCGAGCTCTAGCTTCTCGTCTTCTTCACTAATTTGTTGAAATATTTTGCCCATTTTAAAGCGATCCAAAACAAAGGCTGATTAATTATTCCCAAATTTTCATGATAATGCAAGTTTTTTAACTCTCGCATGCCATTCTGACACGGCTTCAGCATGTGTTGCTGAGTGAAAGTGTTTACGCTCGCGAAAACACTTTCGCGTAATTTGCATGTCTTAGAAACAGGTGATACAGGACTTGCAAAGTTTATGTAGAACTTCGTACGGCGCTGGTTAAATTGCCTTCAAGAGAGTTGCTTATTTTGCATTTTCCTCTGTGCAATTAACTTCTGTGAAGTGTATTTCAAGCTTTCCTTTCCATAAAATCTAATACTCTCATCTCGCGGCGAAATTTGCTGAATATTGCTTGGGTGATAAATGGTAACTATACCCTTTTGATTTTCACTAGGCATTGTAACTAACTACTACTTTTAGTTTTTTATTAAATAACTAGGATTTTGAAATTAGTTCTAGTGCTAGTGTATATTTACATACACACATTACTTTTTTTTAATCCTCATCGCCAATATGTTGTGTCTCAAGTCAAACAAGCGATATATATGATAATTTTTATATTATTTTCAATTCGATCATATAAGAGCACTTGGAAAAATAGACATACATATTCGTGTGTGAACGATGACAAAAATTTATCAACTTTCATTTATGTGTATGTTTAAAAGACAATTTTTACATTTTCTCATACGATAATATGAATAAAACAGATAAAATTTAAAATATACGCATTTATGCATTATATGTTCATGAACGAATATTTCCGAACTATGGTTCTAAGGCTTCTATCGTTTCCGACCATATTTCTTTTTGTTGAATGCGTTTCTAACGGTTTCCCCGTTTTGTTACCAAGCCTTCTTCCACCAATTCTTGTATCGCTCCCACAGTGGACCCGCCTTTTCTAAAGCCATGCGGTGTATCATTGGGCCGCAAGCTACATGTATTGAGCAATGGTTACGTACAAGTATGTCAACATATTAAACAATGAATCCATCAATGCATATATATATATATATATATATGTGGGTAGCGATGTAGATCAGCGGACGCACACAGGACGCGATATGACCAAACAATTATAATAATACCGCAATGCCAACCCTAATTAACTACGGCACGAATCGATACTAAAAAAAACTTTTTAGATAAGCCGTAACATCGACATTGCTGCTGTTTACCTAACAAACAAAACAAAAAGTGTAAAAAAAATAGAAAAAGTTAAAACGACAATATTTTTGGAAAAGTGCAGTTGTCGTGCAACAGCAATTGTTCCTGATAAATTTCAGGTGTACAACGAGGCAAAGCCACCACTCCGTCTCAACAGTGACTACAGCGGAGAACGTTCCAACTATACATCGGCGACATCACTTTTAGGGTATGTACGTAGGCTGCCTTTTATATTTTTTAAAAGGTCAAACTTTCCAATGGAAAGTTTGCTTAGCACAAACGTACTCTATTTGTGTTCTTTACAGTGACTTGAAAAATTCATCTCGGTCAAAAAATGGATTTAACTCGTGAATATTTTCAAGCTATGATTTTTTACGATTTTCGAAGTGAATTATCTCAACAACAGTGCTTCGATCACCTTCATGCGGCATTTGGCGATGTAGAACCAATCTTTCAGACAATTAATAACTGGTCTTACGAATTCAAGCATGGTCGGCGTCCGCTTCAGGACGAATTTCGAGAATGTCGTCCAAAATTGGTCATTGTGTCAGAAACCATCGATGCTGTGCGTGAATGAAAGATCGTCATGTGACATACCGTGAGATAGAGGTACCCTTGGGCATTAGTTCTACCGCGATACATTCGATATTGCATGAAAACTTGGCTCTCAGAAAGATTTGTTCTCGTTGGATCTCTCATAATTTAACAATCGATCAAAAAAAGTCTCGTGTGAATTGGTGCAAAGAAATGATGTTAAAATTTGATCGCGGTGCTTCGAAAAACGTTTATAAGATCGTGACAGGTGTTAAATCATGGATATATGCATATGAGACCGAAGCAAAACTGCAATCGACCGTGTGAGTCTGCCAAGATCAGCCAAATCCAACAAAAGCCATATTATGGAGGTGTCTTAGTCCAAGTGGCAAAAGTGCTTCGACAATTGGTTTGAGCGCATGCGCTTGTGTATAATCCTTCATAGATAATACCTTGAAAAATAATAAACCATCTCGTATCAATAAAATCGGCACAGTGACCAACACATGACGGTGAGGTAATGAGGAGATGTGAAGAATCCAAATCACAGCCCTTTGGCGCATCCACAAATTATGATATATAGTTAAATTACGGTCTGGTGGTGTTTTCGCAAAGTGACCAGTCTAGCGGCCTCAACCGGGTGCGGATAACTCAATTCACTGTGAAGACACTCATATTTAATGGGGTTCCTCCACGTTGAGGCTAACGGAGTGGTGAAAATCTCCTCGGTTAGAGGTTCTGCGCTCTGTTCTAAAAGAGCATCCTGTAATATCCATTAGGCTTACTATACGGAGAGGCAGAAACTAGAATGTGGATTTGTTGTCAGTAAGAGACTACGACATCTTGTCTCACGATTCACACCTGTAAACGAACGGCAGGTAGCAATCCGTATTAAGGAAAACTTTTTCAACATCAGCCTAATATGTGTCCAGGCCCCGACGGATGGGAAGGACAATGCGACCAAAGATAACTCCTTTCAGCACCTCAAAGAAGCTTATGACTGCTGCCCTCGCCACTATATCAAAACCGTGCCTGGTGACTTTAATGCAAAGGTGGAAAGGAAAGTTATTTTTGGTTCAAAAGTAGAAAAATTTAATCCCAAGAAGAATACCTCCAATAACAGAATAAGGCTGATCCACTTCGCCGCAGCACAAAACATCGTAATTAGCAGTACCGGATTTAAGCATTCCGACATTGATAAAGCAACGTGGTTTCATCAATATCAACGAACAAGAAACCAAATTAATCACTTGGTGATTGTCGAAAGGCATTCCAGTGTAATCCACGAAATCGATCCGTGGTGCCACAGAGAGAGAGAGAGAAAGGGATCGACGTCTAAAGCTGCAATCAACAGAGACAGCAAATGCTACCCCACTCGACTATCGGACCTACCTTTCCTGCTTTTCCAGAACACTCCCCCTCTTGATAATACATGGGTACTGTGGATACATATATCCCACACGCAAAAAGAGAGAACAAGAAAGACTAGAGTGTAAGGAGATAGAGATGAGTAGAGACAAAAATGAGACTAGCGAATTCTTCGAGAAGATCAAGCGCCTGAGTGGCTGTTTAAATCCAGGAGCATCTTCCTGTTGTGGTGAAAATGGAATTTCCGTTACAGAAGTCAAGAATGCACTGAGCTTGTGGAGGAAAAACTTTTTCACGTTATTGAATGGCGACGCTTTCAACAATTCAGCCTGTGGAGGACATTTCCCGTGTAGATGCAGAAGTTCCAACACCCGACCATCATGAGATCAGAAGGGTCAGAAGAAAAACAGATCGACAAGCACCATCTATTTGTTGATTATAAACTCGCTTTCGGCAACCAGGTAAGGAATTACCTTTACACAACGATGTCTGAATTCGGTCCTCTTGAGAAGATCATTCGAATTTGCAGAATGACACTGTATAACACCCGTTGTGCAGTGAAAATTAGAAGGGACCTCTCCACTCAATTTGATACCGAACGGGCTTTAAGACAAGGTAAGTCATCGTGCGACTTCTTCAAGCTTATTATGGAGAAAATAATACAAGCTGCTGATATACAACATAATAGCACTATCTTCAACAAAAGTGGCACGCTTTTGGGGTATGCAGATAACATTGACATAATCGACCAAAACACGAGAGCGGTCAGTGCAGAATTCTGAGAGTTGGAAAGAATGGGTCGAACGGGTCTTACGGTGGAACGGGGGCAAGACGAAGTACCTAGCGTCAACAAACAAAGAGTCCCGGCATCTTGGACAGCACGTCACTGTTGAAAACTACGCTTTTGAAGTAGTAAGGGAATTTGTCTATCTTGGAACCAGCATTAACAGCAGTAATGACGTCAGCCTGATATTGCGAAGGATCACTCTTGCAAACAGGTGCTACTTTGGGTTGACTAAGCAACTGAGTAGTCGAGCCCTCTCTCGAAGATCGAAAATCACAATCTACAAGTCCCTCATTATTCCTGTCCTAACATATGGCGTAGAAGCAGGAACAACTTCCACTTCGGATGAGTGAATGCGTGGAGATTCCGAGAGAAAAGTGCATCGCAAGATCTTTGGATTTATTTGTGTTTGTGGTGAGTACCGAATAAGGTACAACCTTGGGCTGTACGAGCTGTATGCCGATATTGGCATAGTAATATATATATATATATATATATATATATATATATATATATATATATATATATATATATGTGGTACCCCTTTCTCTCGGGTACCCTTTTTCTTCCCAAAGTTAAAAACAAACACTTGTTGTCTAGGGTTTTAAATTGTAGTACATGTGTAGTTTATTAACGCACTTAAAGTAAGTAATATTTATAAGTAATTTTTGTATTGCTACGCGCGCGCAATGGTGTGTTCGTCGTTGAGAGTAAACCGCAACTGCCCTCTCTCTTGTCGCGTGTCTTTTCTTTTGTCTTCTGTCAAAAAATAAAAAGTGTTGTCAACTAATAAGTTAAAGATCAGTGTTGTCAAAAAGTCTGTCCGCTTCTCGTTTGTCGTACGTCATGTCCAACTCCTACATTCGGCCATCCTGATGAAGCATTCGGCCCGAATGTGGGGTCCCACTTCTTCATGTTTTCAGCAACCGAAAAACTCTTACGTGGCCCCTCGGATTCTCCAATTTTCTCCACCGAGTACCGTCCATGGTTCAATTTCTGAGTTATTTTGTAAGGTCCTAGAAACTTTGGTTTCAATTTCAAACCAGGTCCAAATTGGGTGCGTTTAATTGCCACTAGTTCACCAACCGAATATTGCGTTTCTTGAACCCTTTTGCTATTAAACGTCTTGCGATTTTCTGCTTGAATCTTCATTATGTTATGTCTAGCCTCATCTCGTATAGTTTCACGTTCTTCTTGTAGCTGGGATACTGCTTCGTCGTCTAGCATTTTCCTCAAGTCCGCATTTTCGTTGATGCGCATTTCTATGCCAGTGAGGATTCGAAACGGTGCAACTTTAGTGCTTCGTGGAGGCGTATTATTCATTACTTGCTGAACCTTATCAATGTGTTTGTACCAATTTGTTGGATTTTCGACGCACAGCTTGGTGAGCATCGACAAAACGATTCGATGGATTCGCTCCACCTGGCCGTTGCCGCGAGGTACCCCCGTCGCGATTAACAAATGTTGAACTGCTTCTTCTGCGCAATAGTCCTCAAAGATTCGCGATGTAAACGCTGCGCCACGATCGGTAATGATCCTTTCTGGATTTCCGAAGATGACTGCTTGCTTACGAAGTCTGTCCACTACTTCTTCAGCTCCCGTGCTTTTGGTGGGATAAAGCCAAACAAATTTCGAAAAGCCGTCAACCACAACCAAAATATGATTGTACCGTTTATGCGTTTGCTCCATCGGTCCAACATGGTCGATGTGGTATGTGTTGAGAGGTTTGTCTGTTTTATCAATTGGATTCAAAAATCCTTCTTTTCTTCCTGATTTTGCTTCCGAAACTATGCACTCCATACAGGTTTTCACGACAGCATCCACCTTTGCCTTCATATTTTGAAAATAGAACGTCTTCTCGAGAATTTCTTGCGTCTTTTTGGTACCGAAGTGTCCTTGCCGGTGTGCGATTTTGATGACCTCCTGTTCCATCGCGGTTGGTACTACGATAAGCTCTTTGTTGGGGTCTTTGTACAACACGTCGTATTTCATGTAATAGTCGTCATAGTTATCCTTCTCTAGGACTTTCCTGACTGCTCGAACCCACTCATCTGCTAATTGAGCTTCTTTAATACGATAACGTAGCGTGTCTTCCATCATTAGGCAAGCGATGCGACTCAGTGCATCAACGTGCTTCATCTTTGTACCAGACCGATGCTGGATTTCGTAGTCGAACTGCTGTAAAAACATTGCCCATCTCGAAACTCTGACGGGAATATCCTTCTTGCTCATAGTCATTATAAGTGCGTTACAGTCTGTAATTATCGTGAATTTGCTGTCCAGCACATAAACCCTCCATCGCTTTAGCGCTTCGATTATAGGAAGTACCTCCAACTCGTAGGAATGATACTTTTGTTCTGCTGGTGTCGTCTTCCGACTCATATACTGTACTGGATGCATTTGCTCGTCGTCATCCTTTTGCATTAGGACAGCGCCATAACCGTACATACTGGCATTCGTGTGAATTTCTGTGATGGCTTTAGGATCGTAAATTTTCAGAATAGGTGCGCTGACCAAGGCTGCCTTTAACTGCTGAAATGCGGCTAAAGCTTCTTCATTAATCTTAAATTCTGTATTCTTTGCTAATAAATCTGTCAAAGGCTTGGCGATTATAGCGTAGTTCGGCACAAAACGTCGAAAATACGAAGTCAACCCCAGATAACGCTGGAGTGCCTTCTTATTGCTCGGTACCGGGAATCTGTTTACTGCTTCCGTCTTGTCTGCTGATATCTTAATCGTAGAATTTTCGATGATATACCCTAAAAAGTTTACTGTTCTCTTAAGAAATTGGCACTTCGCCCATTTGATTCGAAGACCATGTGCACTTGCAACTTGCAGTACTTTCTCCAACTTTTGAACTCCTTCTTCTTCGTCGCTCGATGGAATTATGATGTCGTCCATATAGATCACCACAGTTCCGTCTCTTATCAGGTCTCGAAGAACTGCAAAGATGTATCTACAAAAAACCGCTGGCGAATTTGAAATACCGAACGGCACGAACATAAACTCGTATTGGCCGTTATGCGTGACAAACGACGTGAATTTTCTGGAACCGGGATCTAAAGGTACATGGAAAAATCCTTCGCGTAGATCTAAAGTAGTGAATACCTTCGCGTTCTCTAGCTTCTGCAACACATCATCTATCAACACCATTGGAAAGTTGTCACGAACTATTTTCTGATTCAGTCTTCTGTAGTCGCAGCATAGCCTTTTAGTTCCATCTTTTTTAGAAACAAGTACGACCGGAGAGGCGTACTCAGACGAGCTGTGTTGTATTATACCCGCTTTCAACCAATCATCTACTTGCTGCTCTACTGCCTTCTGCTCAACAATTGGTAATCTCCTTGGTCTTTGAAATATCGGTGCATCATCCGTCAGCGTGATTTTCATTTCCACCGGTGAGCTTTCGGGTTTAACTGGCTTGTAGGCGTTTATAACCCTGTTCACTTTTTCCACATAGCGTTTTTCCAAGTGCGTCAAATCATAATCGGAGTCTTCCTTTATGTCGTCGATAACAGTAGATACACATAGATGCTGAAATTCTCGCGTTAGATCGCGTATATTAGAAAAGTCGTTTTCGCCGCTGTTATCAATCCTCTCACAATTCTCGACTAATGGAATTTTTTCTTCGTCATCAAATTTCTTTTCCGCCTTTTTTATAAACGTAGCTCCTTCTTTGCCGATCACCATATCAATATTTTGGAAAATGTCGTTGCCTAATACTGCGGGGTATAAAATGTCTCTTTCTCGTACGACATGAAAAATTATGTGCATATTGATTTCGTCAATTGTAACTTTTGTACAAAAACTGCCCAACGTCGTGATCTCAGTTCCTCCTATACCGATAAATGTTTTCCTATCACGAGTTAGCTCAACGTCGCCTAACATCATAAAAGAATCATACCGAATAGCACTTATGTCGCTACCCGTATCAACTAACGCAAACAGTTCGAGTTGGTTTATGCTAAATTCTTTAAAAATCCGGTTGAATTGTAACTTCGTCAGTTCTTCTTTGCAAGGCGTCGTTAGTACGTTTACATTGGATTTTTCTGTTTTAACTACAACTTTTTTGCTATCCGCTTTACATTCAAAAGATCTGTGTCCTAACTGGTTGCATTTAAAACATTTGAAACCTGTTAATTTGCAATCCTTCGCTAAATGGCTCTTCTCTCCGCATTTAAAACATTTTTTATTGTTGTCGCTCCGGTTTTCGTCCTGATCTTTTGACAGTACAGCTCCTGCTTGGTTCTTCTTAGAATATGATGATTGCTGAGATGAACTTCGCACCTTTTCGTAAACCTTCATCTGTATTTTCAACTCCTGTATGGTTTGGGCTTGATAGAGAGAGGCTTTGTTTTGCTTGGAATCAGGTACACCTTCAACAAAGTATTCTATTAGGCTTTCTTCATCAAGACTAATAGCGTTTCCTATTTCCATCAGACAGTACAAGTATTCACGCAACGTTTCTGTGGGCTTCTTTCGTCGGTTGCGTAATATTCGATGAACTTCTAACGCAGACAACTGTTTGCCAAATTCCTTGCTTAAAGCCGCCTTCAGGGACTTCCAATCGTTTATACCAGATTGGCTTCTGATATAAGCTTTGGCTGCACCTTTTAGTAGCTGTTTCGCATATACAAATTTCTGCAGATCGTTCCAGCTGACGGTAAGCGCATTATCTTCGAAGTCGTTTATCCACTGATCTATTGCAGGATAACCTGTACCGGTAAAATGACATAACGAATCTTCGACATCCTTGAGGGTAAAATGAGACACCTGCATGTTTCGATTTGAGCGCACGTTATTTGCAGCTACATCTTCGTATATCGACAAATCAGATTCGTGACCGTCTGCCCCTTCATCGGATAAACCAAAATGCTGGAGTAATCTTTCCTGTAATTCTGTCTTTCGTCCTGTTAAACTTAACCCCAACTCCCTAAGCTTATCTTTCAAACAGTCCACGTTTAAAGTCAAAATTGTCTGCGCGTCCATGTTAAAATAAAGTTAAACGTTACAAAAATATCAACTTAAATATAAAAATTAATTTCAATGTATTCTTCTTTTGTGTTACACTAAATAGTGTCTTCTTTACAATGTAAATAACAAATTATATGGATATAAAACGAATTTAAATTGTAATTCTTCTTTCGTGTTTTTGTTGTTTTTTTTTTTTTCGTTTAACAATGTAATCAAATTTTTACTTTATGAACATTTTTACTCTATGAACATCACACAAATTCGCAATAAAGTAAAAGTTCGAACTAAGTTTATCAAAGCAAAGAACAAATTCAATTTCAGGACATTCGTTTAAAATTAAATACAAAAGATGAAGCTTTTACATTAAAAATTTCACAAATTCCTTTTTTGTCTTTACTTCTCTTCGTAAACAAACAATACGTCTTTTCAATTTTGTTTTTATTTCGATTCTTTTTATTGCAAACAAACAATGCTTCTTTTCGATTCTTCTTTTAGTAAACAAACACCTTCTTTCCTTTTCTATCGAAAACAATCGGTCTACTTTTTCATTTACACTTCACGTAAACTAAACTTCATTTCTTCTTTATTCTTCTTCCATCTTCTTTAAACACCTTTCATCTTTAAACTTCTTTACACATCGTTAATCTTCTTTAATCATCGTCCAGCAACATTCGTTGGTCTTCTTCTAGCGACGCTTGTCACTCTTCTTTAATTTCAACTTCTCTGACTTACCGATCGTTTTAACGCTTTTCTATGTTTGTATTCTTACTCTTCTCGTGTCATCCCTCAATCTGCTTTTGCTGATGTGCGCTGAGTAGTGCTGCTGCTGACAACAGTTGACGTCGCTTGGCTGACTGCTAGCACTGCTATCGCTGCTAGCTGATTGCTGTTTTTGCTTCCTCGTATACTCGGCGGTTGCTGCTTCCTCTCTTCTTTGTTCGACTCTCGATGAGTGATTTTGCTGCTGCTGCTTCTACGTATCAGTTTTTACTTATCTTCTTCGACTCTCGACTCTGCTGCTACTATATCCGTCTCGCTTAGAACTTCAATAGACTACTATTGCATAAAGGCACGTAGTTGCTAATTGCGCTGTTTTTACACAAGCTCTCTTTTTACACACACTTTCTCACTATGCGTCCGTTTTGAAAAAACGTTTTATTTCGTTGACGCCCTCGTCTGCGCGTTAGTAGCGTCTATCTGCCGGCGTACGTAACGGTTCGCGAATTTCAATTGAAACAGCTTATGCGTTGTAATGTTCAAACTTTTCTTTTTTTTTTTTTCAAATTTTTGTAGACGAACACACCTCTATATGTTATTCACCGCGCAAGATATTCGTTATTATTGATTTTCACTTCTTTTACAAATCTTTTACAGAATTTTCTCGAATTCTTTATCAATTCCACCACAGTGCACCTGAACAACTAGGATCCATCCCGGTTGAGCCCCCAAAATTTGTGGTACCCCTTTCTCTCGGGTACCCTTTTTCTTCCCAAAGTTAAAAACAAACACTTGTTGTCTAGGGTTTTAAATTGTAGTACATGTGTAGTTTATTAACGCACTTAAAGTAAGTAATATTTATAAGTAATTTTTGTATTGCTACGCGCGCGCAATGGTGTGTTCGTCGTTGAGAGTAAACCGCAACTGCCCTCTCTCTTGTCGCGTGTCTTTTCTTTTGTCTTCTGTCAAAAAATAAAAAGTGATCAACTAATAAGTTAAAGATCAGTGTTGTCAAAAAGTCTGTCCGCTTCTCGTTTGTCGTACGTCATGTCCAACTCCTACATATATATATATATATATATATATATATATATATATATATATATACATATATATACATATATGAATATATATATATATATATATATATATATATATATACATATATATATATACATATATATATACATATATATATATATATATACATATATATATATACATATATATATATACATATATATATATACATATATATATATATATACATATATATATATATATATATATATATATATATATATATATAGTCTGCGGCCATACTGATAAGATCCACTAAGGTTGTTAAGCATAGGCATCAATCTTTCGATTCGATTCGATTTCGATCGATTGGACTTTGTATGCGGTACTAAGAAGACTCATTCCACGGCAGTTGACGCAAATTGTGGGGTCTCCCCTTTCTTATGTACTGGACAGAAAACACTGAGCCCCCTTTCACTGGGCATGCTTTCATCCGACCATATTCTACTTATAAGCTGGTGTATGCTGATGAGCAGCTCATCCCCTCCTGCAGCTTGTTTTTCAGCCTAAAAATAGCTTTCTGACTTCGTCATGGTCGACTGGTGGAACATCTGAAACATCATCCGTGATTATGGTGTTCTGAAAATCTTCTCCACTGGCGGTATTGTTCGAAGCGTCGCCGTTCAGTAACGTGGAGAAGTGCTCCCTCCATAAGCTCAGTACACTCTGGACATCTGTAACAATATTCCCATTTTTGACACGATAAGAAGAGGATCCAAAATTTAAACAGCCACTCTGGCGCTTAATCTTCTGGAAGAATCTAAGAGTCTCATTCTTGTCTCTACTTATCTCCATCTCCTTACACTCGCGTCTTTCTTTTTCTCTCTTCTTGCGCCTGAAAAAACTCCGTAACAGCTCGCGTAGCACCTGCACACAAACTCATACTCACTAAGTTTTGCTGGAAGCAGAAGCATGACATCATTTATTACAACCTCATACTTTTTCAACTGAGATTCCTTCTACGTTGCTTTCCAAATATACTTTACTCTTATTAAGGCTTAGCTGCCTTTTGTAAGCAGGTTTCGAACGGTGTCGGCAAGCAATTGGCGATTCTTCTGACAGTAACAACTTGCCATGAAAAAGCTTCTAAAAGAACTCTGAGACAAAGCTCAGAAAAGGTGATGTCACAAGGGTTCTGCCGTTCGAAACCGGCTAAAATAAGTAGGTCCCTTCTAATACTGTCCAAAAATTTACCACGCACAACAGTAATGGAATGGCCAATGAGACCTTCGGGGCTTTAAGTACCACATATTTATTTGTTTAGGAGTAAAATACAAACAAAATCAGTGAAAAATTAAGAGAATATTCATCTCTTCCATAACTCCCTTATAATGCAAGGTACGCGCAAGCTAAATCCATTCCTAGTTCTCTTTATGATACGAGTATAAGGTATGTGTTATACACACTTATACAATTGTTGCTGAATTATCTTAAAAAAAACGAATCGCCATATGCCACACTTTGTATAAAAAAATAAGGAACAAATACAGAATAACCCACTTTGTCGCTAACGCCCATATGAATCGTGACTCAAGGAAATAATTTAAATTTGTGATCGGAATTACTCAATAAATTCGCAATTTTTCCCAAAAATATGAGTATCAAAGACTTTTTAATTTTTGTTTATAAATATCACTGAAAATATAACATTTATAACCCTTTTTGAATATTTTAAAAGTTATGATAAAAATAAAAAATTTGAAAAATATTCTTTTCAAAAACCGATTTTTTCCGTAAATAACCACTATTGACCTATAAAAAATTTAGAACCATATTGATACAATTACCTTTTCAATGGTATACTAAATATATTTTTAGAAAATGCTCATATATTTTTAATATTTTTTCAAGTTGATACTTCATGAAATTTTTTCAGTATGGATGGATTTCGATAGAATCACCTGTATGTCTTCAAATTTAGTTTCGCAACCATAAGTATTTTCTGATAAAAGTCTTTCTTAATAGCCGGTTTCGGCCGGGTACAAAAAAACTAACCCTTATAAGCCCAACGCTGCTCGCTACCATCAGTATTTTTAGATAAAAGTCTATCTTTCTTTTTGCAGCCGGCCTTTGGCCGGTCGCAAATTACATAACCCTTATAAGCTCGACGCCGGCTTCGCTACCAACAGTATTTTAGGATAAAAGTCTTTCATGATAGACGGCCTTCGGCCGGGTACAAAACTATTACCCTTATAGACCCGACGCCGGCTTCGCGACCATCAATATTTCACAAAAAAGTATTTTTAGTAAGTAATTAATTATTAGTATGTAATGTTTTTAGTCTACTCCAATTTCATTTTATTCTACATTTGTAAATTCAACAAAACTGCAGCACACAATTGTGTTGGTGTGCTGCATAGTTTCGGTCTCTGAAGTATATAGAGTGGTTCACTTTAAAGTGTACAAAACTCTCCTCCGATATACAGTCGTAAGCCTTAAATATAAAACTGTTATTAATTGACTAAGTGAGAAATGTAATTTAATCATAAAAAAAAAAAAATAAATATGTGGCACTTAAAGCCCCAAAAGGCTCATTGGCCGAGCTTCTCTTCTATTACTGTTGTGCGTCTTAAATTTTGGACAGTATTAGAATGGACCTACTTATTTTAACCGGTTCCGAACGGCAGAACACTTGTGACATCACTTTTTCTGAGCTTGGTCACAGGGTTCTTTTTAGAAGCTTTTTCATGGCAAGTTGTTACTGTCGGAAGAATTGCCAATTGCTTGCCGACAGGTGGGTACCATTCGAAAGAAAAATCTTTTCGATATAAAATTTGTTATGCATCAGCCGGGTATTGAACCACGACCTACAGATCAGAAGGCGAACACACTAACCACTGAGCTACGGCACCCACTAATTTAATTTAATTTAATCATACCCTCCAAAAATCAGATACAATAGTTATGCCGGGATGAATCCAGTCCTTGGTTATAGAGAGCAGGGTTTCCTTATCTCTCCTCTCCACAGAGACAAAAAAGCAGAGGTTGCTACCTCTCTCTATACCTCCGAACACCCACTACCCTTTAACTATATGACTATGATGGTACTTCCGCTTCCCGTACTTACTTTCGTCGATTTTTAAAATGTTTCCTACTCCGTCAATTTTTTGGGCTTTAGTGACCGTCATACGCCACTTGCCGACAAGAGCCGGTAAGTGAAGCCGAATGAAGCGAAATGTCCAATTCGGTCATTATAAATTCTTGCATCGTATTCTTCACTCATATATATGAGAATTCAAGTAAATTTTTAATAGACAAGTTTGACTTGTCCCGGAGCTCTGGCAAGTCACACAATGGCGATGAAACACAATTCCTCTCCTATTGGCCAAAGCTGGCAGCTTCTGCGCGATTGCTTCCTTCATTGTTAACGGTACAGGTTCAAATTATGAATTTGGCCGTAGGGGAGCAGCACATAGTAGATGATTCCCTGACAATCCCACCAAACACATAGCAAAACCATCCAAATCGTCAATTCTTGCTTTGCCACCGTTTGCGTCGGCTAACCGCTATTCGACCATAACCGTTTTCGCTTGACGTTGTCGTAAGTAACCCACTTTTCATCACCAGTAACCATCCGCTTTAGAAATGGATCGATTTTGTTGCGACGAAACCAAAATTGGACTTGATTGACTGTTACAGTATCAGGACCATAAACACTATTCACATTTTCAGCCGTCTGGCTTGCGTTTTCGCCTTTATCTAAGAAAAACTGTAAAATATGGCGTATTTTCTCTTTACTGGTGTCCATCCTTGACGCGTGCTTAAACAATACTGAGTCAAGCAATCACAAAACTGCCTGACAAGTTTATTTAGTACAAAATCCTATCTTTCTACCGTCATCAGATTACTAAAGCCATATATTGAAGAAATAATGGATCTTTTTTTACTACACCTGCTATTACAACAAAGATATATATTATATACAGAATATGAACAATTTTTCCAAACATAAACATCTAAAGTTCTGGCTGATTTCACCAGCTTAAATGTATGGCCATTAACACATTTGTAATCACCCTCCCGTGAAATTAAATTTCATTCCATTATCGGAAAATTTTAAAATCAAATCACTCATTTTAATAACTCAATCAACAAAAACCAAATCAATCACAGCAATTCCCAATAATTGTTATATTTTGAAATAGCGGGCCCTCGAAAAGTGTAACCGACGGCATATTTTTTGTTCCCGGCCAACAACATTTTACATAAACGATGTTGTCTTTATCGAATTAGAAGAAAGTGATAATTATTACTATATTAATTATACCAAATTCTTTTATTTACATTTATCACTATAATTCTCTACTTTTTTCCAATTTTTTATTTTGATAATAAATTTTAAAATATTTAAAATAGGCTATAAATGTTATATGTTATGTTAGTGGGTGCAGTAGCTCAGTGGTTAGTGTGTTCGCCTTCTGATCTGTAGGTCGTGGTTCAATCCCCGGCTGATGCATAACAAATTTAATATCGATAAGATTTTTCTTTCGAATGGTACCTACCTGTCGGCAAGCAATTGGCAATTCTTCCGACAGTAACAACTTGCCATGAAAAAGCTTCTAAAAGAACTCTGTGACAAAGCTCAGAAAAAGTGATGTCACAAGTGTTCTGCCGTTCGGAACCGGTTAAAATAAGTAGGTCCCTTCTAATACTGTCCAAATTTAAGACGCACAACAGCAATGGAAGAGAAGTTCGACCAATGAGCCCTTTGGGGCTTTAAGTGCCACATATATATATATATATATATATATATATATATATATATATATATATATATATATATATATATATATATATATATATATATATATATATAAATGTTATACATCACTGAAAAGCTATTAAAAAGACCTTTCTTTTATGGGTTGATACCATATAGTAAGAAAAAATTAATAACACAGGAGAACAAAACATTTTTTTTCTGCGGCATAAGTTTATGAATTCAATTTAGATGCATATGAGTATGAGAAGCTCGGCCAATGAGCCCTTTGGGGCTTTAAGTGCCACATATTTATTTTTTTTATGAGTATGAAGTACTCACCCTATAAATTATTTTGTTTGAATTGACTCTGATTCTCGTGATAACCCCTTATGTAAAAAATATACGTTGTTTACTAACTTATAATATAAACTCTGAAAATATTTAATATTTACTTTTTATCCTGAACTTCTAAATCATGATATCAGTTTTCTGTTGCATTTTTAATTCATCTTTTATATTTTCCTCCATTATTTCAATTCAACAGAATTTAATTCATAATCAAACTAAACCAGGCTAATGTCACATTTGAAACAACTACATATTTCTGACAAAAAATGAAAATAACTTAGCATCACGAGGTTGTCAATAACTTTAGTAAGATTACTGCACAGTGATTCGTTCCATAAAAGCATAAAAAAAATGTTGATAGATAACAAGGAAATATTGGTAGCACTTTAAAGGTGAAACATCCACTAAAATAGATCAGAAACATTAAAAAAAATTAAACTTGCGACCGCTAGAGGCTTCCAAACTTGACTGTTTTTATATGAATTTTATGTGTTATAGCATCTTGACGGAGTGTTTAAAGAAAAATACCCAACACTATAATTATGCGGAAAATATGTAAAGGCTTAGTCTTTCGGAAACATAAATAACTGGGCTGATTTTGCTTTTTTAAAATATTAAAATAAAATATACATATTTTATGTAACTTGAAAATTTAGATTTTTTGACGTATTAAATTAAAAATTGCAGTTTTCCGGAGTTATTTAAAAAAATACTCATAAATTTCCGTGCTATTTTTGTTCATATATCGTTAGTCGTGGCCCTCCACTATTAAAAACATGTAAAATCTGTAATAAAACAATACCTGGCCACGTAATCGTTAGAAAATTTACCTACGTATTCATTTTGTGGCAAAAGATATATATAAATATATTCAGAATTTCGGCCATCAGTTATTTTTCTTTTGAATATTTTTAGTTCAGAAATATTTTAAAAACTTAACAAGAGCAAAACGGCCTGTTAGTTTATTAGGTCGTTTAATAAGCTGTTAGCGCTAAAAGTCTATGGTGAAACGAAATTTTACTATTTTCAATTTTGACAGTCTAGTAAATTTTAAAATTGATTGGGCTGCAAATTTTTAAACAATCAGTTTATGTGCTGAAGTGTTTTTCAAAGTAATTCGAAGTATTTGATTGTCGTTTACAAGTGCGCTTCTATCAATGCATCAAGGCTTAGGCTGAAACGCATTAACGAAATCATTTAACAATGGTAAAAACAATATTGAATGAAGATCTAATAGATTTGAGGATATACGCTGATATTAATTTATCCCTTTTGTGTTTCTAATTTCAGGAAATCAAATTTAGTTCTCAGTTTAACTCTGCGATGACACAAAAGTCGAAACAAAGTTATTATAAAAAAGAGATGTTATGTCAAAACTATTCTGCTTTGGTTACAACTCACAAAATTATAAGAAATGCTAGTCTTTTCCAAATTTATGAATGCATTGAAAAATATTTGGTTCAAATTGATAACGAAAGGACGGGCGAAGAATATAAATTTGCAAAAATATTTTGTGGTTTAGAAGGAAGTTCGTCCAATGAAAGTCCAATTTCTGATTAAAATATTGATTATAATATTAATAATATTAATATCAGTAACTAGTAGGTGTACAAAGAAATTCTTTCATGTTTTCCGTGAAGTTCATCTTTATTAAAAACACACTTGTTACATACATTGATAATCGATCTATTCGCCATTACCATTTATGGTTTTTTGCCATTTACCGGGTAGACAATGGGTCCCCTCATGATAGAGACTTGGTTTTGAGGCAAAACAGTCGTAGCGCCATTTTCGCGCATCTTCAACTTTACAGAATCGCTGGTCAGTTAAATAAGACTGCATTGATCTTAATAAGTGGTAGTCGGAAGGAGCCAAGTCTGAAGAATACGTCGCATGTTGGCGAACTTCCCAGAGTAAGGAAAATATGAGTTCCTGAGTTGATTTTGCTGTATGTGGACTAGCGTGGTCATGCCATAACATCATTCTTCGACTTCCTTGACCAGTAAATGACCTTTTTTCCTCACAGCATTACTTAATTTGATCATTTGTAGTTGATAACGTTTAGCTGTAACAGTTTGATATGCAGTTTCATAAAACAAGCTTTGAATTTCGTCGTCCATAGCTTTTTTTGAGCACCGGTACGTGAAACATTCTCAAGGCGAAAATGATTGTCATGAAATCTTGCAAACCATCTTTGTACTGTTCTAAAATTTACATAATTTTTCACCCCAAGTCGAAATAATAAATTTCACAACTTCAGCAGTGCTTTTTTCGTTTGAAAGCAGAATGGAATGAATGGAGATAAAGTTGCTTATCGAAATCCATCTCTTATAAAATTGATACACACTGAATGACAGCTTGTAAACACCTGAAACTTATATAATATAAACAGCACTGACTAAGCCAGAAACATCTCAAACGGCGTGCGAAATCTACGCGTTTAAGTATGTTTTTAATGCAACCAGCACATGACAGAATTTGTTTGTTCGCCTATTATATTATGTACCTAAGCAAAGATTTTCAACTGTATAGCAATAAGTAAGCTTTTATTAGAATTGTTTTTTTTTATTTAAAGATTAATAGTATTAGGTTTGAGGGGTAAAAAATGTAATAAAATTGTTGCCGCCGTTCTTATCGGGTACACAGTAGTCAGAATATAGCGTTATTCTGTATTACAAAAAAGAAAAAATAATAATAATAATCGTACCATTTTACCGTATTGTACATACAAGATACATAGACCAATTTCTATGTAACGTCACTTCTCTTTAGAATATTGAAACGTGAAGAACAATTGATTTTAAAGTTCGGAATAATAATACCTCATTTGTATTACAACAATAAGATAATAAATTATTATTTTATACCATTCTATTCAAAGTTTTTTCAATAAGCGAATTAACAAAGAGAAGTCTAAATCAGTAGATTAACAGAAATAGTAACTTGAGTTTGCTTATATATTATGAACTGTTGATAACTACGCTTCTGAAGTAGTGAAACCTTTGTCTATCTTGGAACCAGCATTAATACCAGTAATGACGTCAGCCTGGAGATATTTCGAAAGATCACTCTTGCTGACTACTTTGGCCTAAGTAAGCAATTGAGAAGTCGGGCCCTCTCTCGAGCAACGAAAACCTGTCCTTACATATGTTATGGCGTCGAAGCTTGGACAATTTCCACCTCATATGAGAGAATGCTCGGAGTTTTTGAGAAAACTCTTACCCAAGATTTTTGGACCAATAGCGTTGGTAGCGAGTATTGAATAAGGTACAACCGTGGACTGTATGAGCTGTATGCCCACACGGAGGTAGTAAAGCGCATCAAAATTCAGCGGCTACACTTACTACGTAATGTTGAGCGAACACGCAGAACACGCTCCGGCTAAGAAGGTGTTATATTCGGGAGCCGCTGGTTGACGACACAGAAGAGGAAGACCTAGCCTTCGGTGCAAAGATCAAGTACTGGAGAGCTTGCCAGCGTAATACCAAACTACCAAGTTACTATGAGTTATTATGAGGAATTTCCGAACACCCCCACCTGGAAGTGGCCACCTCTCTAAAAAGCAAGAAATCAACACAAATACAGTAATTCAGTATGAAACCATAATAAACCAACAATCCAGGCAGCTGCAATCTTTGGAAAAATATGCACTGAACTGAAAAATTAAATAGCATTTCTTAAAGCTGAAAATCAGAGCCTGAGAATAAATATTGCGAGCTTCACAAATAAAAAGGAAGCAATTTAGAACCATTCGAAACTGATTAAGAAGAACTTTCCCGTGAAACGGACTGGATTCTGGAATAGATGCCGAGTAAGGAAAGAAAGGCCGAACTATCGCCTGATTTGTTGGAACCTTCTACTTCAAAGGTCTCTATAAGAGCAGCGAGCGAGCAAAATGAAAAAAAAACATTCCACGGTCCCCGCCAATAATGATATCGGGTGAATGTGAAAATTTTCAACTTTGCGAAAAAAGAAGCGAAAAAAGAGTTCTCCATTAGGCTCTTAAATAATAATATATATAAAATCAACACAATAGATCCTGATGATTATTGAAACATAACCAACATTTTCTCAAATCAAAATTGATCATGGTACACGTACGAAAATAAGAAATCCCGAACAATTAAGGTAATGGCTAAAAATTTACACCACACAAGCGATCTGAATGATATTATATCAGATTCGCAAGAAAAGGGATTCAAAGCCTTAAACGCAGTCAATAAGCTAAAATGGAAAAGGAAGAAGCCCTTAGACATGTTTCTCCTGACCTTCGATGCAACCGAAAATATAAAAAGCATACTTGAAATAAAAACTATACTGCATTCTGTTGTTGTAATTGAAGCCCTGAAGCAATCTAAGCTCATACCACAATGCAAATCTTGCCAGTCGTATGGACAGACTCAAAACTACTATGGAAAACCACCATGATGTGTCAAATGTGCAGGAAATCACAAGACCATAGAATGCCAAAAACCTAGTCAGTAGCAACCAAATGCTGCTGCAAAGAAAGCCCTAGTTCGGAAAATACAAATTTAAGAAAATCTTACAAAGCAAAATGAGCAAAAAGTACTTGAGAAAAGATTGTAAAATCTGGAAAAAGTAATACACCAAGCTAAATAAATATAACAAAATTTTTGAAAATCATGCTCTGGAATGCAAATGGTCTATTAAAAATAAAAAAAATAAATATGTGGCACTTAAAGCCCCAAAGGGCTCATTGGCCGATCTTCTCTTCCATTACTGTTGTGCGTCTTAAATTTGGACAGTATTAGAAGGGACCCACTTATTTTAGCCGGTTCCGAACGACAGAACACTTGTGACATCACTTTTTCTGAGCTTTGTCACAGAGTTCTTTAAGAAGCTTTTTCATGGCAAGTTGTTACTGTCGGAAGAATTGCCAATTGCTTGCCGACAGGTGGGTACCGTTTGAAAGAAAAATCTTATCGATATTAAATTTGTTATGCATCAACCGGAGATTGAACCACGACCTACATATCAGAAGGCGAACACACTAACCACTGAGCTACGGCACCCACAAATGGTCTATTAAAACACAAAAATGAGCTAGAAATTATCCGTGACACCGAAAAAATAGACGTCTGTTTGATATCTGAGACACATTTTAACAAACAATCATATATTAAATTCAAAAATTATGAAACGTATCATTCAATCCATCCCAATAACTGCGCACGAGGAGGAGCCGCTATTATAAAACATATCCACGGCCGAATTCTAAGCAATAACCGTAACGACAGATTGCGATAATTGCTTATCTCTTACTGCGCTATACAGTCCCCCAAGGCATCAAATCAAATGTGAGCGATATAAGGAGTTAATTAATAGTCATAAAAATCGATTCATAATAGGCGGAGATTTCAACGCGAAGCATACCGACTGGGGCTCAAGGCTTATTGCCACAAAAGGTAGAGAATTATACAAAGCTCTCCAAACAACTGGATGCGCTTCATTATCTACTGGACCACCAACATATTGGCCAACAGATCCGCATAAAAGTACCCGATCTAAATGATTTCTTCATCACTAGAAAAATATCTTCAAGTGTATAAAAAGTGGCTTGGATATGAACTCTGACCATTCTCCTATATAACTAACAATTCACAAAAGTATAGTTAATAAAAAGCCACCGTTTACACTTACAAATAAATATACTGATTGGACTTACTTCAAGACAATCTTGTCCGATACTGATCTTCACGCAGATATAAGATGCAGTGCCGAGCTAGACGATGAAATCTAGCTCGATAAAAACGGCGAATGCGTCGACGATGGCAGCATACAAGATCTCCTTCAGATAAAAGTTCATTAAACAAAATATCGAAAGATCTTACGCGTAAAATAAATACTTTCAAAACATTGACTACTCGCTATGGAAGTGTACAAAAAACTTTTCTCAAACCGTAGTTCATTATCCACCAATTAAACTGGCGGAAAATACATGGGCCAAAAATAATAAAGAGAGAGCTAAACTATTATTAAAATATTATACCTCGAGAGTATCTACAAACCATGTTACACATCTGATACAGCTGAAATAGAACCTCATAACTACGAAAATGACATCGAAATTCCTCCTGTAACTGATGATGAGTTAGCTGTAGAAATAAAAAAGTTAAAACCAAAAAAGTCACCTGGGTATTATCTCATTACCGGCGAAGTGCTAAAACAGCTTCCTCAAAATATGTTAAGCAAAATAACAGTAATCATGAATGCTACTTTCAAATTTCGATATGTTTCTATATACTGGAAAACTGATGATTTTATTATGTTTAATAAGCCAGGAAAACCAGCGCATTCTGTAACCTCTTATCGGCGATATCTCTTCTGCTAATAGTTTCCAAACTCATGGAAAAGTTACTTGCCAAACGCCTCAACAATATAATAGAAGAAAGAAAAATAATACTGTACACCAATTTGGTTTCCGAATGAAACACTCAACTATCGACCAAGTGCATAGGATAATCTGAGTTATTGAAAATGCGCTTGAAGAGAAAAAAATTTTGCTCGGCTGTCTTTCGTGATGTTTCCGACAAAGTTCGATAAGTTATGTCATGGCGGCCTTGTCAATAAAATCAACGTACTTTTACCAAAGCAATATAATAATATACTGAAATCGTACCTTTCAAACCGGTTCGTTCGAATTAAACATGATCCATACCCAGTCCTCAAAGCTTTCAGGGGCCTATCCTCTGCCTACTCTTTACCTGCGATTTACCCCATGATGAAAACTTTGTCATAGCAAGATTTGCAGATAACACTACCGTATTATCTGTTAAAAAAACACAAACTGAATTAGTTGCACACCTTCAAAAACATCTTAACAAAATTTTCGAAGGGACAGCTAAATGGCGAATAAAACTAAACGAAACTCAATCAGTACATTGAGACTTCACATACAATAATGTAAAATACATGCCACTATATATAAACGGTGTTCAAATCCCATACCACAACACGGCAAATATCTGGGCATGACCTTGGAAACCAAACTTCAATGGAGCGCACATATCCAAAAAGAAAAAATAGATAAATAAAATACAGAAATATGTACTGGCTCATGGGTAGACAATCCGCTTTATCCACATTTAATAAAATTGTATTTTACAAGCAGGTGGTTAAACCAATATAGACCAATATGGAATCCAGCTATGCTGGCTCTCCCACCATGTGAACACCGAAGCATCAGTCCTTTCTGACTTAAGCGAATGGAAGGTTAAAACGTAAAAAACCGCACCACCTCATGCAATAGTCTACTTCTCCACAAGCTACAAGCTATGTAGAGCACCACCAAATTATAATTGTATTGTACAAGAATCAAAACAAATTGTTCGTTAGTTCTCATGTTAACTAGTTACAATGTAAATACAATTAAAAAATAAAAAAATCGAGCGTTGTTGCCATGCTAATCTTTCCATGATGAAATTGCAAACCTCACTGAGTACTAATGGCTTTGGGTTACCAGATTTGATAACTTCTTCGTTTTATCCCTATCGAAAACTGCTTCACCTTAAAAAAAACACGTGTTAAAATATATTTTATTCCAAGTTTTTTCTTACCATTATGACATTACATATTACCATAAAAGGTAAAATGAAATATAGGTAAGAAACGCTTTTACTTAAAACCCTTTGAAAATTTTATAAATGTTTTAATATCATACTATTGAATTCACTATGCCATTGTTCACTAAACAATGTTAAATTATGACCACTGCTTCTATTTTCGTCCATCGTTTGTATGGAGACGAATCACTGTGTATCAATTTAGAGGAATTGGTGTCTTTGCGCCCATAAACTTTGATAAACCAAGACTGGCTTCACCAATTAATCGTTGTTTTCGATTGCGAAATTTTATGTTAACACCACAGAATAAAATTTACAAGGCACAACCGCATATTTAGAAAACGATCAAACAATACCATGTAAAGAAATGAGAGAGGGAAGTTGCGTGTAGTTTCTGATTTCTTTATCTTCAATAATTCTATTATTCAATGATTTCAAATATATCTCTGCACTATTCATGTGGTGTTGAATGAATTTCTTCTAAACAGCTTCTAAACAATTGCGGGTAGATCAATGTGATTAGAAGGTTGTTTTAGCAGTTAATTATAGTTAGTATAAAACGACTTTTATAAGCTGTGTCAATGCATCAAAACCCTATACACAAAATTTTCAATCTATGTATTTTGGTAGAAGAACAATTGAACTAGTCGCTGGTCCTAGACTTTTTGTATCTATCCCAGTAAATTTTTTGAAAATATATCTGTTGCTGCTAAACTGGTTATTGAGTTAAATGATTATACCTATAGTATGTGCAATGATCGGATAATCATGTTTGAGGGAACTTATTTCTGTACCGTTCATATTAATCTCAATTCTGAGATTTTTGGAATCAGCAGCGGACAGTGGAATAGACAGTGCACGAAATAATTTTGCGAAATATTGGTAGTTGGAACAAATACAGATCCCCGGCTATTGTAGGTTTTTATATTTTTATGAATGCGCAGGAATATTTTAAATGATCTTTAACAGAGGTCATTAGCAGTATTACATTGCATGGTATAATGTTGGAACTTAAAACGTGTAACGCGAAAGTCATCGCATGGTATGTGAGGCATATTGAAAATATCCTCCATCACTTTCAACTTGTGAAGTGTTGATACAAGCGGTAAAGAGCGTAGGGTAGGCACTGAATATACTGAATTTGAGGCTTTATTGGACGAAGACCCGTGTCAAACACAGGTGAATCTTTGAAAATGACTTTACAAGACATTTAAATGAATAAAATTGTGTTCCATATGAACTGAAACCAAAACGATTTGGTATGTCTGCAATACTGCTTCACCAGTACAAAGGAAAGTATTTTTTGCATCGTATTGTAGCTGGCGATGAAAAATAGATTAATTATGACATCCCTAAGTGCTTTAAGTCATATGTGGGACTTGGCCAACCAACCAAATCGACTTCAAAACCGAATATCCATAGTTCGAAGGTAATGATCTGTATTGTGGGAAGGGTGTTGTATATTATGAGCTGCTACAATTAGGTAAAGCCATTAATAAAAACTTACAGAATGAAAAACCGGAATCAAGTTATTGATTTTCCACCTTGACACTGCTCGGCTACATGTTCCGCATTCACACCTACTTTGAAAGTAGCGGATGGATAGTCTTACCCCACTTGCCGTATAGCCTAGGCATTACCCCACAAGGCAATACCTGTGAAACTGAAGTTAATGATATATTAAATTTCGTTCCAGGGTCGGTGCGCACATTGCTCACACTAAACCCATGCCTTGATGAAAATGGAGTCTTGAGGATTAGCGGCTGACAAACTAATGCCGACTTACCTTATGATATTATCAAAGCCATCTTCGTATGCATGAGTACTAAGGCGGTACATATTGAGGTTGCAGAAGCCCTAATCAGCGAGACGTTTCGATCGATTTTTCAACAGACGAGGTTACTGCACAAATATATATAGCGACAATGGAACACAGTTCGTTGGCGAGGACCGAATTATGTCCACAGGACTCAAAGAGTGGTCCAACACATCTGTGAAACAACATCTGTTTCAGGATGGTGTCAGATGAAACTGCATTTCACCAGCGTCACCACACCATGGTACTCTGTGGCGGTAGCAGTGCACTCAGCTAAGAAACATTTCGGTAGGATCCTCGGTAAACAGTCGCTATGATATCATCAACTGAATACGCTTCTTATCAAGATTGAAGCTTGTCTGAACTCTACACCAATGGTTGCATTACATGATGATCCAACTGGTGGCATGGCGATTATACCAGGAGATTTCCTCATAGGCCAACCGTTGAACTCAAGGCTAGAATCTATTGTAGCAGAGATAACTGAAATCGCGTGAAGCATTGGCAAAGGATTCAACGAATGTATCAACACTTTTGAGAACATCGGCGTCCTTGCAGGCACGCAAAAAATGGGTACGAGCAGAACCAAACCTGCAGATAGATTATGTCGTCGTCATCTAACATTGTAATCTACCACCATGACGTTTGCGGATCGGACGTGTGATTGCAGTTCGTCCAGGTAGTTACGGACTGGTAAGAATTGCAACGGTTGAATACAATACAGAAAACAGACACCTGAGGGGTTATTTGTAAAACATCAGGTTAAGCGACCATTACAAAATATATGCCGACTTTTCGAAGCACAGGAGATCCTGGACTGTGCCGGTTCATTCAGGAAGTACGTTAAAGATTGAATCGTGTGATGGACAACAGAGATATCATCTAGAAGATAAAAATCAAGACAGTTTTTGACAAATAGCATTCTATTAAAAAAATAACATTTATTCAAAAAAGACAATTCGGCGAAATCTGAGTAGAAGGAAATATATATGAAGAAATTCGAATATAGGTGAGGATAAACAGAAATAACAAAGAAGGTTAAAAAAGGGAATTCGGCACAATTTCAGAAAAAGGATAGGGATTTTTGACGAGTTTGACGTGCGTACCACTAACTAGTGGTACGCACGTTAGTTCGGCTGGTACACATATACCCACATTTTGGAATTTATGTATACCTAGTCGCTTCCCAAGCAAAGTCTTATACAGATATTATTTTTCAAATTTAATATATAGTCAATAAAAATTTTTTAATCAAAATAAAGAATCCTAAATTCATTCAAAATGATTTCAAGGTTAGGAAAATGGAACAGTGTTGTTACTTGCAAGTTAGATGCAAATATATTTAATTTTGTTTAAACCCATTCAAAAGATCCATAAACTCAAAAATGGTTTTATTTTTTCTCTGTTAACGAACATTCGTCTTGTGGTCGTTCACCGTAAGATCCAGTCGACGCGGCTCTCTCTCCAACTCTCTCTGAGAATGCTGCACTGACTGTTCGCGTCTTCATTCCGATTATGTCAATATCATCGGCATACGCCAACAGGGTGACACTTTTGTTGAAGATAGTGCCATTAAGTCGTAAATAATAATATTGAAGAAGTCGCACAATAACGAATCACCTTGTCTGAAAACCCCTTTCGGTATCAAACGGCGTGGAGAAGTCCTTCATAATCTTCACTGCACAACGGGAGCTATACAGTGTCATTCTGCAAAGACGAATAAGCTTCGCAAGAATAGCGAATTCAGATATTGTTGTGTAGTGGTAATTCCTTACCGGACTATCGAAAGCGGCTTTATCCAATCAGGTTGTTAAGCATAGGCTTCAATCTTTCACACAGTACGCTCGACACAACCTATGCGATGCTAAGAAGACTTATTCCACCGTAATTGGCGCAAATTGTGAACTCTGCTTTCTTATGCACGGGACAGAGAACACTGAGCAACTGCCATGCTTCCATCTGACCATATTCTGCTTATGAGCTGGTTCATGCTGGTGAGCAGCAGTCTTTCTCTGCGGTAGCGTCGCGACACTCTTGATCATACCACTCGTTCCTCAGAGGCCGGTAGAAACTGATAACCTCCTCGCAAGCAGTAGTCAGGAGTGGGATATATGTGTCCACTGTGCGCATGTACCATCATGTGAGGGAGTGTTCAGCATAACAACATCCGATTGTCGAGTGGTAAAAGCATTTACTGTCTCTGGTGATTGCAGCTTATTGACGCCACACTTTTTCTGTGTTCTTCTACACAGATATATATATATATATATATATATATATATATATATATATATATATATATATATATATATATATATATATATATATAAATATATATATATATATATATATATATATATATATATATATATATAAAATATATATATATATAATATATATATATATATATATATATATATATATATATATATATATATATATATAATATAATATATCCATCCTAGAGTAGCATCTAGGATTATGAAGCAATTTAAAATATCTTATTCGACGCTTCTTGAGCTTCTTCCGATTGCCATCCAATCGGAAATCCTATTTAAAGTGCAAATATCGTAAAGTATGTAACGCGTGCCTTTTGTTTCCAGCTGAGGTATTACTCAGTCTCCGAGGGTTGAACAAGAGAGCAGAGTAAAAACTCTTGTTGTAGGAGGAGGACCGAATTCCACGCGATTGTCTATTGACAATCAATTCACCGACGCTAGAAGAGTGTTCGGCTCGGTTCGAATGGAACGACTACTACTTTGATTTATTTTCTTTTATTATCCCTTCTTTATTTCTTACAATTTTTCAATGCGATACAATTAAAATTCCTTACTCTATACCTAACCTGGAATACCTAACCTTACTACATAGGATGACAATTTATAGGTTTGACCAGTGCCACCTGGTCGCACCTAATGAATCAGTCGTCTGGCAGATCCACCTTAGCAGAAACTCCAAGCGACTGATAATTGTGTAGGGTAGCCTGATACAGGGGTCTCCTGTACTCAGTACCCTGGCCTCACACCTAGAAGAGGGAGACCTGTTAGCAATATATAGGAACAACCAACGGGGTGGCGGATGGCTGCTCCTGGTATATATGGCAGGTCAGAATGACCCCGGGCAGAGCTGATAGCTCGCAGTCGGCTGCTATAAGCGAGCAGTCGATACTGACAGCCTCGCTTATAGCAAAAACTGCTTATAGTCGTCTAGCGATTACTGCCAACCCGACTACAAGAGCACTCGTTCGAATAGCAAGTTATTTCGAACTGGCCGTTTCCAAAATTCGCAATGATCGTTTCAACTGTATGTCGTGTTGCGACTTACTCGAACAAGCGTTTTGGTTATAGGGTTTATTACCCTTTTTGTCATGCCTTACGTTGGCAAGTCATGCACCTTTAGTACGTATTTATGTATAAAGCATTTAGGAATTACAAAAATTATGTAAAAGGTTGTAACAAGTTTATTTTAAGTCTGTTACAAGTGCAGTATTTGAAAGCTTAACATTTCGCTGTAGTTAAGAGTGTTGTTCAAAGAAATTTTCAAATGCGGTTATTTGAATAGAATTTTATTTGAAGTAAACAAATCAGCTTGACGCCAAATCATATGTATGCGTTTTTGTTTGGACCAAGCACGAAACTTTTTGGTTTTTTTCCAGGGGAATAAAGGGGTCCAGTCCTTTCCTCATATAATATATATCATTCAAGTATAGGGGATATCATTTAATCGACATATGTACAGTCTTTTACAGTAGCCATTGCCTTCTGTATAACATCACATAGATATGGAGTTCATTTAATATAGTACATATTGCATGAATCCTTATATATTCCTTTGGAACAAAATTAATTAAAACAAAACTGGCAAATGGATATTGAAACTAACTTTGGTTTTTGATTAACCAAACTTAGTTAACATTTTTTAACTTGTAAATTTTCAATTTAGACTTACACTTCATTATAAAAATATTGCCAACAAGGTCACAATCTAACTTCAAGATCTGATGAAGCATATAATTTTCTATGACAGGTCCTGTTTTTGAGCTATTCATTTTGTATACACATTTTTTTACAGTCCTGAAATTAACACAATTTTTTCTGTTTACAACTTAGCTTTTTTAATATTTTTGTTGCAGCTTTGTTGTTGAAGTCTATTGATGAAAACAGTAACTTCCTCTTTATCAAAGTTCGCTTTTTGTTTCGGCAATAAGAACGAGATTATTTACATTGGGTTGATCTCTTGACTGTTTTGTCATGGAAGCGTTATCTGTATAGTATAAGTGAATTATTGGAGCAATAATGAATATCTAATTTTGGTTCTGTTGCTTATCATTTTCTTCTGATGTGGATCAAAAACCATTGCGACTGCTAAATACAGTAGCTGAGATATCTCATTTGATTGTGGGTTGCATAGCTATTATTGTTGATGTTGATGTCTCTTTGCGACGTACCTAGCCAGGGCGACGTAGCCCTGGCTAGGTACGCCAAAGTTATTGGTTGTAAATTTTATTGTTTTGTAAGTTTGTTATGGGTACTGGCTGTCTGGACCTGCTTTGCTTTCTGCTCTGGGTCTATTTATTCTTTACTGCCTCAAGGATAGATTTGTGTCATAATTTTCTTGGTTGTTACTGTTGTTAATGTTGTTAATGTTGCTGCGTTGGCATCTCTCGAAATTTCATTGTATGAGTTGATATTGGATTCTTGTGCACATCCTGTTTCTCTCTTGTGTTTGTAGGAGAATTACCAGATTATTTTTCTATATGTATTATAACTACTACATATATATAGTTACAGTGACCAGTGATCGGAACTTATTTTGTTACATATATTTCATCTTATTTTTAAGATATATATATATATATATATATATATATCCGTTAAAGATATATAAGTAAGAACACGCTAGGATTTATCTGAAAGAATATGATAAACAGGCAATAGGAAAGCTAAGTTGAATACAAAACAAACAAACAAAAACACACAAAAAAAAACAAATATATATATATATATATATATATATATATATATATATATATATATATATATATATATATATATATTTGTTTTTTTTGTGTGTGTTTCTTTTTGTTTGTTTTGTATTCAACTTAGCTTTCTTATTGCCTATTTATCATATTTTTTCAGATAAATCCTAACGTGTTCTTACTATACTGTATTTACTTTATATTTTTAACCCTCGAGTTGTAATTTTCCTTAAGATATTGTATTATTTTTGGATGCATCCTCTATACTTATCCCGCCCAGTGCACATGAGTATCCACACACCGAATTACAATTCAACGATTGCAACAGATGTCTTTATACTCATGAACACTGCGCCTACCTCTTTCTAATTTCCAAAATATTCTAAATTTTTACATTATGGAACTTCTTGTGTTTCATATCTAAATATTTTAGTTCTTCTTTGCTATGACCCTTATTGTCTCTTTCTATTTTGTCTTAATCCCTTCGAAAAATTGTATGTACATATATTTTCTTTTTGTGTTCCAGCGTTGATGCTTTATCCACAGTCTAGTGCTTTCCAATTTCGACTTCAGCTACTTCTTTAGTGTACTTATATTTCTTGAGGGACCCTATATTCTTGTAGGATATTAAAGTAGATATTTTAAGTATTTTTGTATATATCAATATTTTATTTTATTGTTGTCAAAAATGAAGTAATAAGGGGAAGGGAAGGAGAAGGAAAAAATAAATAAATGTAATTCTCATACCCTAATTGTCAGTCGATTAAATTTATTTCCATACATCTATGGTCAGCATATTATAAAACTCCATTTGTTATAATTTATGACAAAAATTGTAAAAAATCAGGTGTATAATATATTAACAAAACGTTAAATTGCAATATTTTAAAAGTAAACTCAATTCCTATACATTGATATATCATATAAGAATATTGGTTAATAAATAGCGAGAGCTCTTCATAGCAAGGAATAAATTTCACAAATGAAATGGCAACATTTTTACTTAAATTAGGGCTCATTGTACCGCGAAACAATTTCAAACAATTTAAACCGTGAAACAATTTCAAAACCTTTCTGTTTTGTTTTTTCTTATTGTAAATACGATCTGTTGATTAGCATTTAAGCAGACGAATTTACTAACACTTTAATTTCTTTTGGACATTTGGCTACAATTCCCCACTGTGTGTCTCAGCGAATGCATACATCGTCAATATCAACCAATCGGCACTTTTCATACGCCATAAAACATCCATATTCACATAATAGAAAACAGAGCGACACGCAAAAGCATTATCCAGTGACTGTGCTGAGAGTAGCAACAATGCAGTTCATACACATGGAAAGAATAACAAGCAATATAACTCTAATAGTAGGAGGAGTACACACAACATAAGCATTCATATATATACATAAGTATTTTGTGTGAGTACATTGTAAAGCGTGGCATTGGTCAGTTCGTATGTTCTCACGTGATTGTTGGATATATTGATTATTGCACTATTACGTATTTAACCAATCCAATTGAAAATGATGATGACGATCAATCGAACAAAGTATGTGTTGGGTGAGACGATGAATATGGCGATGATAATAAAACCTAATGCACGCTCCAACCGTTGGTTAAACACATTGTTCAATGAGTTGGATGGCTGTTTAGTATACACGTATCAACATGATGTACAATGCGTTGTACAACTTTATTATTCTCATATTCACCACGTTGAACACTTCGTAAAATGCGGAATCGATGATACCGCTTTTGCCGTGAAATCAACTACAGGGTGATTTTTTAATATCATTCGGATTTGATAAAAAAAAAACACATAAAATTTAGAGAAATATATGAAATATTTATTTGAGTCGATAGAACGATCTATATAACTCAATGTTTATAGATGATTTCATGTAAATGTTGACCGCGGCTGCGCCTAAAATGGTTCATACGCTGGGTCCAATTTTGGTATACTCTCTCCAACATATCGGCGGGTATATGCCGAATAAATTCTTCAATATTGGCTTCCAATGCATCAACCGTTGCGGGCTTGTCACTATAGACATGAGCCTTAACATAAAAATAAATAAAAGCCTTAACATAGTCCCACAACAAATATTCTAAAGGCGTTAAATCGCACGATCTAGGCGGCCAATTGTCCTGTACCAAACGTGAAATAAACTATTCACCGAACTCGCCTCTCAATTGGGCCATTGTTTTTCTTGCACTTTTTCAACCGAGCATGAATTTTGATAATAAAATTCGATAATCTACAAGCGTTGTTCGTTTGTAAGTCGATTCATGGTTAAATTATAGACCAAACTGAACATGTTTGAAAGTTATATGTTACACGAAAAGAGCTGAGCTGTCAGTGTTCCCAAAAAGAAAGTTGCTAAAAAATCACCCTGTATAACGACAAATGTAAACAAAGCTTGTTGTACAATCTGCGTATACATGTTCAAATTCAATGTACAACCATAACTCCTCCCACCAAAAATTAAAAAGTTTTAATTTTCATACAACCAACATCAAAGTTGGTTGTACTAACGATATTTGAGACCATGCGATCCTTACTTCTGAGCTATGAGGCGTGTTTAGCAATCTTATGAAGACAATAATAGGAAAATTTTTTGTGGAACAAATTATCGTTCCAAGACTTGCGCAGTATGAATGTTAGAAGAAGCGAATCAAGTAACCGTGACGTATGGAGTATGGCTCACACTGAACAGTAACCGCTATGATTATGATAATGATGATGCTATTATTCTTCTACCTCCCTCATATATGGGTCATTTTGGGCCCTTTAAAAAGTTGAAAATAACGTTTAAAAATGTTCCACAAAAACATTGCTCATAAATTTAACACAAATGACAGCATTTTGTCAAAACCGCAATTTCCTCCGAAGGGTTAATATCGTACCCAGACTTTAGAAGTATAGAGATATCCCACTGTTAATAGACAGCGTTTTAACAGCAAATCTGGCGAAGAAACAATGGCCCCCTTTCCACTCAAAAACCAAAAATGGTTTTGCATTCACTGGAAACAATTGTGATTGAGCATTTTTAAATGTAAACCAACCGCAGCTTCACACAATCAATTTGAGTCGGTATGTCACATATATAAATACTTTCACAAATCACAAAAACTTTTTTTTTTGAAATTGCAATCTGTCAAACGTCAGCTGTTAAAATGTCACCCAAATTTATCGATTAGTTTATTTGTTGTAGTCGTTTGAAGTAACCAACTTTCGTGTTTCTCGAAAAATTGAAAATAGCGAATTTCGTGCAGTGATTAAACACTATTATTTGAAAGGGAAAACGGCGAAAGAGACAAAAGAAAAGCTCGATAAACATTACGGTGAGTCTGCTCCGTCAGATTACATGGTAAAATATTGGATTGCTGAATTTAAACGCGGCCGAACAAGCACTGCAACAATACCATCAACAGGAAGGTCAAAAGAAGTGGTTACTGAAGAAAATATCAAGAAAATTCTCTATATCGTTATGAATGATCGCCGAGTCAAGTTGCGTGAGATTGTTGAAATGGTAAACATATCATATGAACGAGTGTTCAACATTTTGCATGAACATTTGTACATATATGAAAAAGCTATCGGCAAGATGGGTGCCGCGTTTGCTCAGTGTCGAATAAAAATCCTTGAAAAAGGATCCACAATCACTGGAAAGTATTCCCGTGCATTATTGGATCAATTGAATGATGCAATCAAGAAAAAACGACCACATTTAAAGAAGAAAAAAGTTCTCTTTCTTCAAGACAACGCACCGGTTCATACAGAATTAGATACGATGCTAAAATTACGTGAAATACACTTCGAATTGGTTGATCATCCACCTTATAGTCCAGATTTAGCTCCTAGTGACTTTTTCCTGTTTCCAAACTTGAAAAAATGGCTCGCAGGAAAAAGATTCAGCTCAAACGAAGAAGTGATTACCGAAACTAACGCGTATTTTGAGGGGTTTCCGAAATCGTATTATTTAGATGGTATAAAAAAGTTGGAATATCGTCTTACTAAGTGTGTCGAAGTAAAAGGAGACTATGTTGAGAAATAAATGGGTTTTGAAAAAAAAAATATATTATATTGAAATTGTATAGGATAATTCCAAATTATTTTATACAAGAATATGCGAAATTCAGCATATGTAATACTTTAGTTACTTTTTGATCAGAAATTAATGAATATCAAAGTTGTATTAAAAACATGTAGGCAACAAGAATTAATTAAATTATCATGGAACATGATTTTTTATTAAAATTTAATTTGATTACAATATTTAATTCTTATCAAAATATTTAGCTATCAGGTGAATTTCAGTAAGAAAGCATCCCATATTTGCCTAATACAAACAATCAATTCGATCGTCAGTTCGATTTTAATTACTCCCATTTTTTCGTTTTCTACATATTTTACTACATAAAATATATATGTGCACATGCGAAGCAGAATTGTTTATTTTTTATTGATAAATATGCGAGATCGGCAACACAGCTTGTCTAAAATCAATTTCGAGATAAACTTTTTGAAGTAAAACATCTTAGGTGGCGGTGTCGAAAATGGGGTGTGAAATTTTTAAAGCTATTTTCTTTACATGAGTTGGAAGGAATATATAGCTTAGAGAAAGGGAGAATGAAAAAGAAATCAACATATGCACAACGATACAAAGCAATAGATCATGATTCAATGGTTCATGAAAATAGATGTGTGTGTGTATTGAGAGAGAGAGAGAGAGAGAGCAACTAGCGTATAATATAGGAATAATGATGATTAATTCGAGAGTATATTAGGCAAATACAATACAATACGTATGCACAACGATATAAAAACGATAGAGTGTACATTCACACATGCAAACAACAGTCACACATTCCTCACAGTCAGGCACATACTGAAAATCTTGTTTTCGTGTTATTACGTACTCGCATCTATATGGGAGACACATTCAATACAGCGTAGCCAGAATGTAAAAGCTAGATTGGCCAAATAAAAACGCTAAATAAACAAAATGGTTCAAAAAAAGAGTAAAGGACAGCCTTTGCAACATTTCATAAACAGTTTATATTTTATTTTTAACAAGTATGAATTTTAGTTCAACAATCGAAGCATACATTAGGTACAAATATATGAGAAAATACTTTCATAAAACTATTAACCCATTTTCTACCATTGTACTCAAGCGAGTACAGAAAATCATCAAGTGCGATGGAAAGTGATGAAGGGCGATCTTTGATAGACGTAGCAATTATACCCCCTGATACCAACTACGACATAGATGAAGATGAAGTAGATGCCGAAAACCTGGACAACGAGGAGATACCAGTTGCCGTCCCTGGAAATATTGAATTGTTTTGCCATAATAACGATTGCGTTAGTGAAGATTAATTCCATTATCAGAAATTAGAGTTGCTCTACAAAATAGGAATTCGGCAAATCTACGTTGGTCAAACAGAACATGTTATATAGAAATGTTACTACTGACTTTAAAACCAATAATCGAAATATGAAATTGGAGTTTAAACATAAAACTCCCGTAGAGGTATTCGAGACACTGTTTGATAAAGATGTTGTGAAACTATTAATAGATCAAGCACGGCTGTATGCCTTGCAACATAACAACCACAACTTCGTATTTGAGGAAGGTGACCTTTTCAGATTTTTGGGAATATTGTTTTGCAGTGGATATCATTCAGTGCCAAAGGAATCAATGTATAGGAAAATGGATGAAGACACAAGAGCACCGATAGGTGCTAATAATATGTCCCGGAACAGATTTTACGAAATAAAAAAATATCTTCATGTAGCTGATAATACCAAACTGAACCCGCACGATAAAATGGCTAAACTTCGACCTTTTATGTCAAAAGTACGTTGATCTGATCTGAGGAGAAAAAAAAATAAATGTTCCACAACCACACTTGCTTTCTGATTACAACAAAGACATGGGTGGAGTGGATTTACATGATCAGGCGGTTAACGTATATAAAATCAAAATCCGTGGTAAGAAATGGTGGTGGTCACTTTTTATATCAATGCTGAATTTGACGCTAGTAAATGCTTAGAAGTTGTATAATGCTGCTAACGATTCAAAGATGGATTTACTAGAATTTCAACGAAATGTTACCCACTATCTTCGGAACTACACAATAAATAAGGAGGCTACGAAACGTTCAGTTCCAGCAAGTGTTTCCACCACACAAGGACCTCATTTTTAAAAGAGAATTACAAATCCTCGCAGATGCAATTTGTGTTATAGCCATATGAGGTGGATCTGTGAGCTTTGAGACGTCGCCCTTTGCGTATAAAAATACTGTTTCAAAAAAACGCATACGAGCAAATAGATACACATTTTACCATTGTACTTGCTTGGGTACAGCTCCTAAAACCCACTTATGAATTTTTTATTGAATAATTTTTGTTTATTTTATCTTATTTGTACCCTAATTAACAAAATATCAATGCTAAATTGGCAGCACTTATAATAACGATTAATGGGCATATTATGCGAAAGCACACGGATTTTTAATCGGTTTTCAGGGAATTTGGCAGAATGTGACGTCACAGTATTTCCAAGAGTTGAATTATTCATTCATTATTCCGCATTGTTTTTATAATTAATAATTATATTATATATTATAGTATAATTAACAAAGTAAGACAATCCGAGATAGGAATTTTAATGCTCTCATTTTGAAGTATATAGAAGAAAATCAAAAGACAGCTTTGGGAAATCTATCCCAGTGAAAAATTCTAAAATATTTTGTAACAATAACCCTCTGGTTTTGTGTGACAGTCAAACATCTCACATGCATTTGTTTATTCTTTCTTTTTGATTATTACTAATTTTATTTTAATTGCATCAACTTGTAAATATTTTTTTAAATGTTGCAATAATTAAAATAATCAAAAATTTGGTTAAAGCCTATTATTTTTCTTTGAAAAACTTTTTTAAAAAAATATCATTTTGCACTCAACCAGAGGGTTAATAATTTTGACATATTTTGACACATAGTAATTTTGACACTACTTAAACATGCTTTGGCATATGTATACTGTAAATGACGCGACAACAAATTTTATGATTGCCTTACTTGGTTAATTATATATTTTTCTTTTCGATTTGTTTGCCATTTAGTAATCTTCTCTCGCAGCTGAAGTATTGTGATGTTACATCTAGAAAAATCTCTGATGGTCGCAATTTTCTTTACTATTATTGTTGGTAAAAGCACAAATGCAAAAACATTATCATTTACTGGCAGACATGGTTGCTGTTTAATTATGTGGCGTATGTATGACACAATAACATTTGCACGAAAAACATTTTCAATTAACAATTTTCAATTAAATGTTTTGATTACACTGGCAAAAATATTTCTCGGCGACTCCTTTGTATGTTTAATCTAATGTTTAACATTACCAACGTGTTTGGACTGTAAAAAGTTTTTAGAGGTAGATGAAAATGTGGTAGATTTTAATGAATTTTAATGCATTTTTTTTTTGGTATTCATAAAAAATGAAGTAAAAGATAATGATATTTATGAAGTCGCTTTTTGTTATTCATAAAAAATGTAACGTTTCACATTTATTATTATTGTATAAATAAAAATATTCATTTCACATTGACGTCATTACTGCTGTTAATGCTGGTTCCAAGATAGACAAAGTCCCTTACTACTTCAAAAGCGTAGTTGTCAACAGTGACGTGCTGTTCAAGATGCCGGGACTCTTTGTTTGTTGACACTAGATACTTCGTCTTGCCCTCGTTCACCATAAGACCCATCCGACGCGACTCTATTTCCAACTCTGAGAATGCTGCACTGATTGCTCACGTGTTCATGCCGATTATGTCAATATCGTCGGCATACGCCAACAGCATGACACTTTTGTTGAAGATAGTGCCATTATGTCGTAGATCAGCAGCTCGTATTATTTTCTCCATAATAAGATTGAAGAAATCGCATGATAACGAATCACCTTGTCTGAAACCCCGTTCGGTATTAAACGGTGCGGAGAGGTCCTTCCCAATTTTCACTGCACAACAGGAGTTATGTTTCATTCTACAAATTCTACAAATTCGAATGAGTTTTGCAGGAATACCGAACTCAGACATTGTTGCGTAGAGGTAATGCCTTACCGGACTGTCGAAAGCGGCTTTATAATCAACAAATAAATGGTGTGTGTCGATCTGTTTTTCTAGGGTCTTCTCCAGGATTTGGCGCAGTGTGAAAATTTGATCGATGGTAGATTTACCAGGTCTGAAGCCACACTGATAAGGTCCAATCAGGTTGCTGATCATAGGCTTCAACACAGTACGCTCGATAGAACCTTGTATGCGATACTTAGGAGGCTTATTCCACGGTAGTTGGCGCAAATTGTGGGGTCTCCTTTTTATGTACAGGACAGAGAACACTGAGCCTCCAATCATCAGGCATGCTTTCATCCGACCATATTCTGCTTATGAGCTGGTGCATGCAGGCGAGCAGCTCATCGCTTCCGGTCTTAAACAACTCGGCAGGCAGGCCATCGGCACCTGCAGCTTTGTTGTTCGTCATAGTCGGGTGGTGGAACATCAACACCATCATCTGTAATTGGGGATTTTGGGCAATCTCGTCCACTGGCGGAATTGTTCGTAGCATCGCCATTCAATAACGTGGAGAAGTGTTCCTTCCATAGGCTCAGTACACTCTGGACATCTGTAACCAGATTCCCGTCAATCATGACAAGAAGAGGCTCCGGGGTTTAAGCCGCCACTCAGGCGCTTGATCTTTTCGAAAAATTTTATAGTCTCATTCTTGTCGGTACACACCTCTATCTCCTCACACTCGCGACTTTTTTGTTCTCTTTTCTTGCACCTCAAAAGACGTCTCTCTGCACTCCTTTTCTCTCTATACCGCTCCTTAACAGCTCGCGTTGCACCTGCACGTAGGGTTCTTCTGTAGGCGGCGTCTTTCTCTGTGGTAGCGTCGCGATACTCCTGATCATACCACTCATTCCTCAGAGGCCGGTAATAACCGATTACCTCCTCGGCAGCAGTAGTCATGGAGTGGGATATATGTGTCCACCGTGCTCATGTATCATCAAGTGGGGGAGCGTTCTGCATTAGCAGATCCGATAGTTGAGTGGCAAATGCATCTACAGTCTCTGGTGATCGCAGCTTACTGACGTCGAGCTTTCTCTGTGTGGGACTTCTCTTGTTATTTGCGACACATAAGCGTGTGCGCACCTTAGCTGCAACAAGGTAGTGATCCGAGTCGATGTTGGCACCACGGATCGATTTCACGTCCATCACACTGGAAGCATGCCTTCCGTCAATCACCACATGATCAATTTGGTTTCTTCTTCATTGATCTGGAGACAGCCATGTCGCTTTGTGGATGTCGAGATGCTGGAATCTGATACCACCAATTACCATGTTTCGTGCTGCGGCGAAGTCGATCAGCCTCATTCCGTTATCGGAGGTGTTCTGGTGGAGGCTGAATTTTCCGACAGTTGGACCAAAGGTACCTTCCTTGCCCACCCTAGCATTAAAGTCGCCAAGCACAATTTTGATATCTGTCAATTACGAACTGTAAATGTCAATTTACAAGTTTCTGATAGTTTTCAGTTCACGTACTTCTTGTAGATTTTCTCATAACGAGAGTGAGCAGACCTGATAAAACAGCAATCAGCTGTTTAGTTAATCCGCAATACTGTCGTCTGTCAGGTTAGTATTTTATTCGGATTAAGTGCGCTGTTAATCCGGATTAACACTCCTGTCTGTCTAGCCTATTAAACCACTTAATATTTGCTAGGTGAATTCATACAAGGTGGTGTTAATAGCTGATTTGGGTTTTTTAAGAAGTTTTACTTCTATCATGGTACTCTGTTACACGCGCACGTTATTTTTGTATGAATAATAGTACTTATTTTTCACATAAGTACTTTTAGGATCAAAATTAATTTTAGATCCTTCCTTTCTCGGCCAAATATACCTAGAATCATTGAAATTTCTATTTTTGCTATACGATTTGTGGCCAACAAATTTCTATCCATTAAAATATATTTTTTTAAATATTTTGTAATAAAGGATATATATTTATTTGTGGGAATGCGCGGGGTCAAAATTGATTTTAGACCCGTGGTATCTACCAAAATATGTAGAAAACGAAAAAATGGGAGTAATGAAAATCGAACAGATGATCAAGTTGATTGTTTTAATAGGCAAATATGGGATGTTTTTTTACTGAAATTCACCTGATGGCTAAACATTTTGATAAGAATTAAATATTGTAAACAAATTAAATTTTAATAAAAAAACATGTTCCATGATAATTTTAATTCTTGTTGCCTACATGTTTTTAATACAATTTTGATATTCATTAATTTCTGATCAAAAAGGAACTAAAGTATTACATATGCTGAATTTCGCATATTCTTGTATAAATATAATTTGGAATTATCCTATACAATTTCAATATAAATTAAATCTTTATCGTCGGATTCATGCATAGGTACATACGAAAGTATTTATATATGTGACATGCCGACTCAAATTGATTGTGTGAAGCTGAGGTTGGTTTACGTTTGAAAATGCTCAATCCCAATTGTTATCAGTGAATGGATAACCATGTTTGGTTTTGAGTGAAAAGGGGGCCATTGTTTCTTCGCCAGATTTGCTGTTAAAACGCTGTCTATTAACAGTGGGATATCTCTATACTTCTAAAGTCTCTGTCTCTATACTTCTAAATTCTCTGTTATTATCTTGTTTGAATTTAATTTAATAAATGAGATTTAAATATGTTTGTGGCTATCTAAATTGATGATTTTGGTTTCTTGGGGTGTAAAAACCATCTATTAAAATAACTGTTAACAAGTCATCATTTAAATCGATGTTTAACTCATTAGAGATTCTACGCAAATGTCAAATTCCACAAGATATTGCGAAATCGTCTGATTGTCTTCTATCTTTAAATTTAGCAACATATGATAGCATTCCGCATTACATCTAGTTGACTTCCGGTCAAACAATCTAGTAAATATAACAATCTTGTAAATATAACCATACCTTATTTGCAGTTTTCAAATTTTTCACCATTTGCATAACAGTTGCGTCCATCGCAATTATTAATTTAGCTTTTGCATCCATATATCTTTCATCAAACAGTTTGTAATTGTAATTAATTTTTGTGCTCTTTTTGCTGCTCTTCTGTAGTGGAGTCGGCGGGTCATTGCCGCCATTTTAATTGTAAAAATCTTCTTATTCCTTATTTCTTTATTATTCCTTTATTTGTTATTTTTTCTCTTATCAATTTTGCAAATTGAACTCGTCTATCTTAACTTTGGTTTAGAGCATGGCCCATAACCTGTTGAAATAATATACCAAATATAGATCAAAAGAAATCGTTTGCTAGAAGTACAAAAACAGTCGAAAAACTATATTTTTTCGGGATAGAAAGATCCGCTTTGTGCCGTCGAACGTTATACTTTGTGTTATGTTCTGAAATGATTCAGCTATTTTAAATGAAAATATTGCATCACTATACTCTTTTATTCTGATCGCCATAAATTATTATAACTTCCAACAATTTGGCACGTATTTATACCAGAAAAATAGAATGTATTATAGTTAAAATCATAATATGTAACTAATTCATTTCTAAGTTTTTTAGTTAATTACAAATATCTTATCACAATTTTTTCATAGAAATGTCGCTAAACAGCATGTTTTAAGTATTTAAAATTGCTTTCGTCTGATTTCAAAGTTGGAACCCATTCTAAGACATACATTTTTTTCAACTTTGTAATAACGACTTCGTAATAATTAAAATTTTGTCATTTGTTTTATCTTCCTTTATGTTGTATAGGAAATGTTTCAGCTTGAAGATTGAAGTAAAATTAATTTAATTTCACCTAAAAGCCACCTTTATTCAAGTAAATCATATTTTTTATTGTGTGTTTTTACTTACATCACATTTGCCTCAAAACTTCTGCATCGATTTTGAAATTTTTTTATTTGTTTTAAAGCATATTTCCTTGATGTCAAAATAAGATAAATAAAGCGGTACTGCATCCAAAACCAACGTAAATGCAATATTCTTGACCAAAGATATTAATTGCACATATAATATAGTCAGATAAGTCAAATCGCTATTTAGTGATGCGTCGTTATTCAGTAACGGAGAGAAATGTTCCCTGCATAAGTACACTCTGGACATCTGTAACCATATTCCCATTGTTGTCACGACAGGAAGAGGCTCCGGGATTTAAACCGCCACTCAGGCGATTGATCTTCTCAAAGAATTTGCGAGTCTTATTCCTGTCCCTACACATCTCGATCTCCTTATATCGTGCGTGCACCTGCACGGAGGGTTTTTCTGTAGGCGGCGTCTTTCTCTGCGGTAGCGTCACGACACTCCTGGTCATACTATTCATTCCTCAGAGGCAGGCAGAGACCGATTGCCTCCTTAGCAGCAGTAGTCATGGAGTGGGATATATGTATACACTGTGCGCATGTATCATCAAGAGGGGGAGTGTTCTGCATAAGCTGTCTTTGGTGATTGCAGCTTATTAACGTGAAATTTTTTGTGTGGTAATTCGTTTGTTCTTTGCGACACATAATCGTGTTCGCACCTTAGCTGTAGCAAGGTAGTGATCCGAGTAGGTTTTGGCAGCACGTAGCGATTTCACGTCCATCACACTGGAAGCATACCTTCCGTCTATCATCACCTGATCAATTTGGTTCTTCCTTCGTTAATCTAGAGACAGCCATGTCGCTTTGTGGATGTCGAGATGTTGGAATCTGGTACCACTAACTACCATATTTCGTGCTGCGGCGAAGTTGGTCCTCCGTTATCTTCCGTTATCAGAAGTATTCCGCTGGAGCCTGAATTTTCCGATAGTTGGACCAAAGGTATCTTCCCTGCCCACCCTAGCATTGAAGTCGGCAAGAACCATTTTGGTATCGAGGGGGGGCAGCAGTCATAAACTTTTTCGAGGCGCTGAAAGAAGCTCTCTGTGGTCGCATCGTTCTTCTCATCCGTCATAGCGTGGGCACATATTGGGCTGATGGTAAAAGATTTTGCCTTAATGCGGATTGTTGCGAACCGCTCGTTCACAAAATATCGCAGTCTCTTACTGACAACAAATCCACATTCGAGTTTGTGCTTCTCCGAATGGCAACTGTAATATATATCACAGTATGCTCTTTAAGATCAACCCTGTCACGTCCTTCGCATTTCCTGAAGTGCGGTGGTGTCAGCCTTGTATTTTTCGAGGACATCAACCAGTTTGCGGGGGTCATCAACAAAAGGGGTAGTCCTTTTCCGAGGCACGGTTTGATTTTTCATGTGGTGGGTCCCAGGTCCAACGCCCAACCTCTAAACGAGGAGGTTTTCGCCACTGACTTTACCCACCTCCCAGCGGGTGCCAGGAAGAAGTTGGTCGTCATATAGAGGACCCCCATTAAAAAATGAACTTGACATTACATAGCATGGATTGCGCTAGCCCCACCCGGTAGCGGCAGTTAGACACGTTACCTTGCGAAAACACCACCAGATCAGTTAAACTTCATGTTTGCATATATCGACATCGGCATATGGCATATGGCTTCACAAGATTATGAGGAGCATCGTATGACGACCAATTAAAAGCCTTCGCGGGGAGAGCACACCTTAACCATGACGCCACTTTGGCTTTGTCCACCGACGCATCTGCTGTTGGCGTTGTGTTGAACCAAAGAATGGTCCACAACTTCTTGGGTAGTTTTCGAAGAGGCTTACGTTGACGTAGCAAAATCATAGGACCCACGGCCGCGAACTGCTAGTATTTTATAAAGTCATCAAATACTTAAAATATATTCTTGAGGGGCGACCATATTACGTATTAACAGACCGAAAACCTTTGGTGTTTGCTTTTCACCAATGTAACGAAAAAGTGTCACCACGTCAATAACGACATCTTGACTACATTAGCCAATAGACCACCGACTTACGTTACATTCGAGGTGTAAATAACCATACAGCTTATATATTCTCAAGGGTTAACACCATTTTGACAGTGACCGATTTTAGCCAAATCGCTAAAGCTCAGAAATGTAATGTAGAATTATCCGAACATTAAATTTTAAGTTATTGAAAACTTCAGTGCTTCCATTGATACCCAAGTAATTCGAACTTATGTATTACGAAAAATACATGTATGTCACACCGAGGTACAAAAGCAACAGCTAAGATGATTACTGAGCGTTTAGTATGGCCAAATATACGCAAGGATGCTTCCAACTACTCTCGATGCTGCATTCAGTGCCAGCTATAGAAAATGCATCGTCATACAAAATAACCAATGCAACAATGTCGACAACTAGATAAGCGTCTTGATCACATTTATCGATCGATACTCCCGTTAGCCTGAAACCACACTGATTCCCGATATGACCGCTGAAACCGTGGCCCGTAACATTGTCTCAGTTAGTGTAGCCCTCAGGTCATCTCCATTTAACAAGGATGCCAATTTGAGTTATTCAATATGGTAGGTACAAAGCACATAAGCACGATTCCATAACACCCACAAGCGAATTAAATTGAATTAATTGAGTTAATTGAAAGATGGCACAGGGTACTTAAATCTTCAATTTTAGCTACGGGAAAAGATATCTAGACGGATCACTTGCCATTGATTCTACATAGCCTCAGAACATCGTACAAACAGGATCTAAAAGCATCGCCAGCGAAATTACTATACAGCATAACACTAAAAATACCTAGTGAATTTGTCGAAGAGAGCATCAAATTCAACACCATACGAATTCCTCCAAAACTTACACAAGCCAATTGAAGTCTTACGGTCTACTCAAACAATGTTTCACTCTAATCATAAAAATATCGTCTATGTTTATTTAGATTTAAGAAAATACACTCACATTTTAGTACGCAAATCACTCTCACCATCCTACGAAGATCCCTTCGAAGTGATGCTACGTGAAGGAAAATGATACCAAATTAAAGTTAACAACCGCTCGGTAAATATCAGTATCGATAGACTAAAACCAGCATACCTGTGGTCAAAAAACGAGTCGCCTTTAAATCAAAAACACAATCTCTACAATCATGCAATGAGCATAACTCAAAACGTACAACTAGGAGTCCCGTACGTTTTTATTAGGCGAGGAGTACTGTCTCTCGCACAACAAAAAATATAATTCATATGTTTCTTTATACTTATATTTCATATTTCTTATTCCTACATTATTTACTTACTTACTTATGTGGTCATTACAGCCAAAAATCGATTTAAGCCGAATCTAAGATGCTTCGCCAGCCAGATTAGGACTTCCTCTTCTGCGCCATCCACCAGCGGGTTCCGAATATAACGCATTCCTAGCTGGACCGTGTTCTTCCATTCGCTCGGCATGACCTAGCCGGCGCAGCCGCTGAATTTCAAAACGCTTTACTATGCTTTAGGTACCTACATTACTATTACTAATTACTATATTACAATATTTTCTTCTCTGTCGTGGTATAATAATATAAGGAATAGCCATTAGGGAGAGTTCTCATGAATGAATGAGAAGTAAACAAAACAACAACAAACACATACGGAATGAGGAAGAAGAAGTAAAGAGGAAGACAGCAAGCACATGAGTTTGACATTATAAGGAAACAGTTCTGGCATTACATGGCGCAGCCAACATGAATATTTTACAATTGCTTTACCTCTTTTAATATACCTTGGTTCTCTATCTTACGCTATGTGCATGCTTAACCTTAAATGCGCAATTAGCGCATTCAGCTCTAAATGCTACTCCTAATGTGCATTTAGCATTACAAAATTCTCAACCTTAATGCAACTTAAATGCTCATTTATTTTCGCATTTAACATTTAGGAAACGATATTCGAAAAGTACAGTATAAAATTAAATTTGAAAGACAGTACAGATAAAGTTTTTCATTATCTTTTCTTTGAAAAATAGGTGACAACTGTTTTGTAATAGCAAAAAACATGATTACAATCGCATATAAATGCGAATTTATTCAAATGCAGTGGTATGAACACTCTTTGAGATATGGAATTTCGAAATTGCTAAATGCGTATTTACGTTTGAGAAACAAAAAAAAATTATTTATGTGTCGGCAGCGTTTTATAATATACGACGACGAGATCGCGGGAATTATCATTATATTAAATCGATCTTTCAACAGCACAACACTGATCCTCTGCTTTAATACAATCTCGTAAATAACCACAACATGTATATGTGTATATATACATATATATACAGTGAAACCTCCACAACTGTTTTTATTAACGTTCTAGTAAATCTTGTCGGTTAGGGGCAAGCCTACTAAGTTGATCGGTATCCACCAGAGGTCTGTATTACGTAAAATTTTCGAGGAATCGATTTTCATGATTTTTCTACATAATGATGTAGGTAAAAACGAAAGAGAAAATTCGTGGCAGTTGAGCAAAAATCATACCTTTTCTGAAGGTAGGAAACAAAAGCTTAAAATAACATTTTATAAAAAATAATATTCGTGACGTGATGTTGGCGATATTTTACACTGAATTAGTTATCGGAAAAAATAAAATTTTTTTGCGTTGGAGAGATAAAATGGCGCTATTAACATAAATTTTTTTTTGGAGAAAATTTTTGGTTTTTCTTCGAGGATATTCAAGGATAAATTTTGAAATATATTTTCTGTAATTTTTTAGCAATCAAATGATTCCCAATTTGCATTCTTTTCATGCTAAAAGCTACAAATAGTTAAAAAAATTAAATTATACTAAAAAGTAAGAAATAAAAACTTTCAAAAAAATAAAATTGTTCTCAAAAATAGAAAATAAAAACAAGAATGTCAAAATAATCGGAAAATTTATTTGAGAATGAGAGCGAATGAATGAGAATGAAAGTATTCTTTCATTTCATATAAATATCCATTGCCTCGCAAAAGTTAAAGAAAAGGATTTTCAAATTAATTTTTCGTTTATATTTGGCATTCAACTTTTTATATTTTATTTTTTGAAAGTTTTTTATTTTTTACTTTTTAGTACAATTTAATATTTTTCTGTAAATTCTTTTATTTTAAAAAACTTTTTTTTTGTAAATTTTTTTTTAATTCTTTTTAGTGGCACATATAATAAATAAGTATATAAGGATGTATATATAATGAAAAGTATTTTATTTTTGTCCAATCGTTTAAGACGAGTAATTAAATTTAGCGTATAAAAATTCTGAAAAATATATTTCCATATATGTTTCATATTTAAAATAAAGGCAGTTTTTACATCACTTTTGTAAATTATTTTCATATAATTTTATTGATGTAACGTAAATGGGCTTCCCCCATTAAATTGAAAAAAAAAGGCAAACTGATTTTGAAGTTGTCGTTGTTAATTACTAAAGATGTATGTAGTAGTTCAGTAGCTAGTGTGCTCGGCTTCTAATATGTAGGTTGTACGGTCCATCCCCGGCTGCGGAGGCATAACTTTACGCAACTGACAATTCCGCGGTACAAGGTTTCTACCGTTCGGAAATCGCTAATATATATATATATATATATATATATATATATATATATATATATATATATATATATATATATATATATATATATATATATATATATATATATATATATATATATATATATATATATATATATATATGTATATATAACAGTTTATGAGAATTTTGTGGAGCCTAGCTATTATACCAGCTCCGATATTTCCTCATCCACCTTTCCTTTTTTATTGCGCATAACTTCAGATGTGTCTTTAACATATGAAAAGTGCAATGTTCTGCAATAGCTTTATCATTATTCCAAACTATTTCCAAAACCAATATTGTTACTTAATGATCATTTTAGTGGTACTGCGGATGTCATGTATAAATAATTGTCAGACACTTCATCCGTTGAAAAACTTTGATGGTATTCACTTTGCCCTGACGCCCCATCACTACCAACTTTTAGAGTATAATGTGAGATTTTCCGTTTCAATTTGGTGTATTTCCCCTACAGATTTATTTTCTAAGATTCTCCTAAAAAAGTGATCCAAAGTTTTTGTAAGAGAAACTTGCTGAACTTTCAGTAATAACAATTCCTCCTGGATATCTTTTATTCCTTTCTTTCAAGAGCGCTATGTAAGATACAATTATGTCCTACCTTTCACTTCGAAACCAGTGCGCTAGATACTCATATTTTTCTTTTGTGAGTTTAAGCTTTGTGAACACGGCAACTGTTTTTTTTTATGTGCAAATTTTCTTTTCTTTTAAAATATTGTAGCTTATCACTTCTTGGGGAAACATAGAACTTACTTCATCCCTTTTATATCGCCCACCGCGATCACAGCACTCGTCAGAGGATTTTCGTGAACGACCAAACATTAAGCTGGTAGAAGGTTCACAATCATCATTACTAAGTCAATTTTAAAACTTCCTTTAAGCTAATTTTCATTGATATAATTAAATCGAGATTGTGTACATCTAAAACCCAACCACCTTCGTTTTAATTGGGAGTAAAACGTTTATATACTGCTTCCACAATATGGTCAATTCTAGGTTCACTTAAGTCAATGTAAGACTGTTCCACGAATAATTTGAAATTTCACCTATCTTTGTCACATTCTACAAGGTGCATGCACAAATCCGCATATGAAGTGGTAATAATTTACATTATAATCATTTATTTATGGTCAAACCATAAAATTACTTAGACAACTCTGAGATTAGTCGTATTTTGAATCCACGTACTATATGACTTCTTGTTAAACGAAAACTATGAGCAAGAATTAAAAAAAACAATATTTTTCTACATTTTCTTTACTGGCACTAAATCCAATGGGTATATTAAGTCTATTAAGTCTAATAAAGGTTGTTGACTGCTATAGAGTTATACAAATTTTATCAAAAGTGATGGTGGCCACGCTTATTTTACTAAATTTTCAAAAACCTTATTCAGTTTAATATTAATCTATATGTAAATTTTTAACAATAAGCCTATGCTTATTGCTTACAATTGCTATGCTTACTAAAATATTGTAGGTTTTGGTTTTTCGAAAATACCGTTATATTTAAAGAAGGCTTAACTTATAAACCCTAAAGCCCCTTTGTCTGCTAATTTTCATAAAGATTCCTTTAATGGTTACTGAGATATAAACAATTCATCACAAGTTATCATTTATAATTTATCATACCATCATTATTATCATTGCCAATATAATAATAAATGGCACCTTCGGGCACCTGGAATTGGTTTAATCTGAAAGAGTAGCGATCAAATAAGATGTTGGCAGCAGTCTCTGACTGTAGGCAACTATAGCTTAAGTTGCAGGTCTAAGGATATAAAGGAATATTATATTTGTTATAATATAAAAATTATATGTTATATTATATAAATTAAAAAAATATAAGCCTCAAGGTAAAAAAATCAACTTTGAGTTTGAAGTCTTTTCTCCGTAAATTTATTACTACAAACAAATAACGCTTTTGTAATAGCTGTAGAAAAAAATCTGTAAGTCGTATTAAAGTAGCTTTTATTCAGGAATTTAGAAATATCATGAGACATTGGGTAGGGGGTATGTTGCAAATATAAATTTTTTCCTCCACGTCCCCAGTGTACTACATTTGGTTTCAACAAGATGGAGCCATACAGCGCGTGCAACAAACTAGTTATTGCAAATTCACTTTGGTGGCAGTTTTCTTTCCAGAGGCGGTTCTGTTAATTGCCCTCTTCGTTCGTGCGATTTAAAGCCTCTTGACTACTTTTTATGGGGCTATGTTGTCATTGGAAATTTTGGACTTTTTCTCGAAAAATCCCTAACACATATTACAAGGGAATTAAATAACCCATGCGGGTGGTAACTAGAGGGTTAAAATATGCCGAGAAAATAATCTTAGGAAAATCTTACCATGGGTCTCCGAAGACAAGAACTATTTCAACTGAGACAGTACGGAGTGTGCTCTTAGTGCGAAAATAAATTCAAGCCTACTATTGTTACCCACTTGATTATGAGTTTTACCTTCTACGGGCGCAGCATACATCGCATCGCAACACCTATTCTAATTTGGAGGTCAATGTTTTCCAACATACGTGCAAATGACGCCTAGGTTTTTTTCTGTCTTCTTGCAAACGTATTCAATATGTTCATTGTGTGACAGTCGAGCATCGATCATAACGCCCAGGTATATTAAAGCTGCCTGGGTTCGAATAGCGTGGTCTTCTATTAATTAAAGGTTTTCTCTCTTCTTTCGACTGGGGATAAGCACAGCTTCCGTTTTCTAATAAGCTAATTCTAGTTTTGGTGTATCTCACCAGTCTCTAATTTGATGTGCAACTTAAGTGCCTTTACGGCGCAATATTCCATCGTAGAGGATCAGCCAGAAGAGAGGACCTTGGACCGATCCTTGTGGTATTCCGTCAATAACGTTATACATTTTAAGCCTTCGTCAGTGTTATACAGCAATGCAAACATAGCAAAAAGGGTTTCGATAACCATTATAACAGAGTTCGTGAAATTTAAATCGAGGATCCATAACCGATTCTATAAGTGTTTTCGATGCTAGCATTATTGCCGACTCCGAAGTAGAATCTTTCGTAGAAACTCCGCCGGAAGAATCGACTTGCACTTATTGCGAAAAGTCCTGGAAGGATGAAAAAGAAAAATTAAAATGGATACAGTGTTTGCAATGTGACATGGTTTTGTCCAAGATAAGTGTATCCCTAGGAAAAACGCAATCCTTCTATGTGAATCATGCTGCATCAAATACAAATATATCATTCACTTTGATCTCAAAATATGTGATGCCATGAAAGCTTATTTTGTATGTTTTTAATAATTTAAGTATAAATATATTCCATAAGTATAAAACAATATTTCTCAATATATAGTAGTAAAACCCCAGCATAACATATATTAGATTTATAAATCTCAGCCAATTGTCTATTTAGCATATGAATTTGTGTGTATGAGTCAAAAGCGGGTTCGTCCCTTGTTAAATTTTACTTTGACATATTACTTGCTCTCCCGGTCACGATTTGATTAATTAAATGAAGAGCGAACGAGATGTGGAAATAAGTTTATATTGACAGATTGTGGTAAGGCTTGCTAAGGTTTATGCTGACAAACCAGAAATTCTTGAAGCGTTGGAAGCCAATATTCAAGCCACCATTGACGAAATACGCCCAGATTTTTTGGAAAAAGTGGTCAAAAATTGGTCTGAGGGAATGGAGCATGTAACTCGTAAGTGATTTGCAAAGATAATAATCCTTTTTCAGTGGTAGAAAATAAAGAGTTCAAAATGTTGCTTAAAGTTATTGCTCGCCAACATAAAATTCCAAGAAGAATTGCCGTAAAAAGATGCCTGATGAAAATCATGACAATAAAGGGTTATCCATTTCGCGGTTTCAAAAGTATAGGGCTAGAATTCGACATCTGTTAAACTGAGTTGTTAAAACAATTTCTTTCCTTTTCAGTTCAAAGTCTGACATTTGCGAAAATGGATCGCTTAACTATCGCACAACGCAATAAAATTGTAAAAACCTACTACAAAAATGGTGATTCTGCCACAGCCACATATCGTGCTTTAAGAGGAGATTATGGTTTACATAATCGTCCAACTACGCAAGCAATTGGCAAAATTGTGAAGAAATATGAAGAGACTGGATCGGTTACAGATATTGTAAGGCCTGTGCATCATCGTTTCGCTCGTACCACCGAAAATATCGCTGCTGTAAGTGAAAGTGTTGCCGAAGACCCGAATGTATCGATTCCTCGTCGTTCTCAGGAATTAGGACTGTCTTACGGCACATTATGGCGTATTTTGCATTTGGATCTACACCTACATCCATATAAAATCCAGCTCACACAACTACTGAAGCCAGCTGACCATTCACAACGTCGTAGATACGTCGAATGGGTGCTTGAACAACAGGCGGCGGACGACGATTTTTCGAACAAAATTTTCTTCAGCGACGAAGCACATTTCTCACTCGGTGGGTATGTTAACAAACAAAATTGTCGTATTTGGGGTTCTGAGAATCCTCAAGTAATTGAAGAGAGGCCACTACATCTACAAAAAGTCACTGCTTGGTGCGCTCTTTGGTCCGGAGGTGTGATTGGACCTTACTTCTTCGAAAACGACGATGGAACGACTGTCACCGTCAATTCGGAGCGTTATGGTCATATGATAACCGACTTTTTATTGCCTGCTATTGAAGAATACGACTTAAAGAATATGTGGTTTCAACAAGACGGTGCCACATGCCACACAACTCGAGCGAATATGGTTTTATTGCAAGAGAAATTTTCTGGCCGCGTAATTTCTCGTCGTGGCGATATCAAGTGGCCACCAAGATCATGCGATTTTACACAGCTTGCCTTTTTTTTGTGGTGCTACGCGAAAGACCGTGTTTATGCAGATAAACCTTTAACTCTTGAGCACCTAAAATCTAAAATTCGTCACGTTATGGCTGAGATACCGCCCAATATGTGTCAAAAAGTGGTCGAAAATTACCTCAAAAGAATCGATGCTTGCAACAATTCGCGTGGTGGTCATTTAAATGATGTAGTATTTCACACATAATGTCAACGTTCAAGCTTTATAATAAAAAAGAAATATCATGATAAAAAATATTTTATATGTGTTTTATTTACATTTACTTTTGAAACCGCAAAATGGATAACCCTTTATATTTTGTCAGCAAGAAATCAGAGCTTCGCGATATGGATCTGCTCTATATCGCGAGGTGATATTTGGTCGGACGTACAGATGGGTAGATCTTGGTTGTCAGAACATATTTTGTTCTGAGAACGGGATTTCATCCGAGGCTTTGGGAGTATATCAACTCAGCGAAAGACATAGATCTGAATATATTGCAACGATTGGAGACTTGATAGAAATTTCTTGATAGAAGTCTCTGCTGTTGTTACTGACAATTCTGCGAACATGGTAAAAGCTGTAGATATAGAATTTGGGAAGAAATAGCACAATCCTTGTTTTGCTCACACATTGCATTTAATTGCAGAGAGTATTATTCAAATTCCTGAAATGCAAAAACTACTCTTGAAAAAACAAAACAGTTGATACTTTTTTTAAGCAAAGCTGTACAGCAAGTGACGATTTGAGTAAATCAATGGATGGTGAACAGAAATTAATACAGTACTTTCCCACACTTTGTAACAGTACTTACTGTACGGCTCAACGATTTTTGGAACTTAAAAATACAGTCAATGGAATTATAATTCGTCACAAAACAGAACCTCAAATGTTGACAGGTATGGAAGTAAACATAGCGTCATCACTCCTTAACCTTTTAGGTCCGCTTGAAGCAGCAACTAAAGAAATATGAGGGGACAAATACTGCATAAGCTGTAAAATAATTCCCTTAGTGCACTGCATTGTTTTAAAACTCAAAGCTCTTGTGACGAAAGTACAAAATCTCGTTTATATTTTAGCTATTTCTATGCTACGCTACCCCAAATTCAAAATAATACATTTTCAAGATCTTAGCTTGTTAGCTTGTGCAAAATGAAGTATGTTATGAAAAATTGTCTTGTCGAAAGCCATGGCGATCCGGTTCAGATAAATCAAACCGGCCATCAGAAGATTTCAGTCTTTGGAGCGATCATCATAAATTATTTCATCGGAACTGCAAATGTAATAGAAGTGAAGAAAGCGTTTCGGATGAGCTATCTGTCTATTTAAGAGCACCAGTTGGTAGATTAAATGAACATCCATAGATAATGCGAGCAGGTTTCAAACACCAACTCCAAAATGGTACATAGCTTATAATTATAGTAGCCAGTTCAGTACAATCAAAAGGATTGTTTTCGAAGGCTTTGCAAGTTTTAAATCAGTAGCGGAACATATTGCAAGAAAAATGTGTTAACAAGATTTTATTTTTACAAAGGTTGGATAAGAAGAATTGCGATTTGTAATTCATAAAATCAACAAATAAATTACAACTATAAGTTATATATAAAATATTCGTTAAAATTTGTCGAATATTTGTAACTGAAAGAAAATGTTCATATTTTCTTTCGATGCATCAAAAACATAAATGAATTTTTTACTTACATCCTTAGTGCCTTGATCAAACAAATACTCGCAATTTTAGATATACACTAAAAATATCCTCTAATTATCGTATCACTTGTCAATTACATATATATTGTTGGTATATATGTAATTGTTGATTATTTAATTTGTTATCATTATTTTGTTGGTATCTTTTAAGTAATTTTAAATGCATCTGAAGTTACTTTTTCAATATTTCATTTCGTTTGTTTAAATTGATTTATCGTTTATCATAGATGTACGTTGTCGCAATTGCACGATGACTAGTTAACATAGGTAGTGATCCGAATCTAGTTCAATCTGTTATATGATCTAACGTCTAGTATCGATGATGCATATCTTTTAACAAATTTATCATGCAATGAAGTATATTTGATTGGCACCTCTGTTACCAGATAGTTTCACATTTCTTTGTGAATTCGCTTATATGGAAATGATCCGCAAATTTATGGCTAGCAGCAAAATTGTCTGATCTTAGTTCATTATCATTCGGAATGATGTGGAGGTAATGTTCCATGTTTTTGCGCATAATATTTTCTTTACTAATTTGTGCATTAATCTTTATATTTTATTAATTCATTATATTTGTTATTTGACTAACAATAGTCTGATAATAATTTATGGACATGTTTTTTTTTTTTGTCTCTTCATCGCTATCTTCAGTTGGAGCATTCGTGAATCCTCTCTCAAATACTGAGTAATGTTAATTATCCCTTAATTGTCCCTTAACTTTTGTAATGGTATGGGCCGTTGGATTCGATTTCCTCCTCCTCCTAATTCGCCTGAAAATCGATCACCTTGCTTTCTTGCTTTGTTGGTTCCCTTTCCATTCCATGATGGCATGTCGATTCATAGGTTGGGAATAACTGTCACTGGCGTAAAGGCAAAGCAAAGAGATTGTTAGGGTGAGAGGTGAGGAATGTTATTTTGAAGGGTCAGTTGTCAAGTCTACCATTTGTGACACCAACTGAAGTACAACACTTCTTCCGTTTTTGCCCTCGCGTCGTACAGGATCGAAACACAGGCAATCTGAGCTGGACATACACATATAAAGTATTTGATTTTAATAATGTTTTAAATAATTGTATAGGTACTAATCAATAAGCAATTAAATGAAAGAGCAACACTGGTAGTAGCTACAAGAGCTAAAAGGTAATCCATGAAAAGTGTGTAAAGCTACAAATATTAAACTTTATAAAATTGACATTTTTTGCAAAACGTTCGTACGCGATTTACCTACAAAAATTTATTTTCCTTTCAGAAATCCTGGCTACGTCACTGCTCATGAGTCATTTTCGCGACAAAGGCCATAATTAATAAAATTCTCTACCAGTAATTGGTTATAATCACTACTTCCAAGACTACCACATATTCTTTTTTGCATCTTAGTGACTTTCAGAAAGATCTAAGAAATACATTTTTTTTTCTATAATACTGCGATATATTTGTCAGATGATGCTCACGAGACTTAATCATATAATAATGATACTTTTGTACAAGATTGCTTCCAAGGTGTTTTTGGAATCCTTCAGATATACTAAGGTATTGAAGTGATATTGGAAAAAGTGGAATGTTCCCGCTTCTCGTAAGTCTAACACTTTAATCATCTAAATTTTTCCAAGTGCTGATTTAGAAGCGCCCTTAAACGCGCCAGTTAAAAATTTATTTCATCATTTATTACATCTTCTACGATAGATTAAGTGTTAGTTTTGCAATTCTGTAAAATGCAGGTTCAAATCATTCGGAAAGGCGAAGGAGACTCTTTTATGTTTCGGTCTTATATGAAATAAACATTTTTGAATAATGTAGCATAAGTATTTAATTGTAGCCATCTAATAGCCTAGACAGACCGCAGCCTAATTCCGGATTACCGGCGCACTTAATCCGAATAAAATATTAAGCTGGCAGACGGCAGTATTGCGGATTAACTAAACGGCTGATTGCTGTTTTATTAGGTCTGCTCAGTTACATTACTATCAGTATCAATTTCTGTCATCTGTCACTCTCGATATGAGAAAATCTACAAGAAGTAAGTGAACTGAAAACTACAGAAACTTGTAAATTGACATTCACAGTTAATAATTGACAACTGGATTTATTTGTTCGCCAACGCTTTTCATGTTGAAAACTGTTAACAATTGTTGAAAGATTTTGTGAGCGAACACAACTAATATTTTGTAAAGTGGATCGAGAAAAAATCACAATAGACAATTTTCAACAGTGTTGCCATCGCAAATTGCCCTAATCCTCCTTTATTTTGAGAATTAACGCATAGAATTTATGCGGATTAGCTGCAGTTAATGCCCGAGTTAATGCGAATTAACTCGGTAATCCGGAATTAGGCTGCCGTCTGTCTAGGCTGTAACATCTAACATTTAATTTCACCGTGCAACCCTGTAAATGAAATTCACTAATGTAATGTAAACCAAACTTATGTAAAAATATCACAAACCATTTGAAGTTTGAAACAAATCCACAAACCATTTGAAGCTTGAAACAAAAGCTCTGCGGTTGCAACTACAAAATAACGAACTTTCGAGCGATAGTCTTCATTTGGGATATACGTTCACTCGAGGGGTCTCTAACAAAACAATACAATTTAAGCAAATAGTACCAAACTAGTCAATAATTTTTTCATCATTTTATTTCATTGTAATTTTACATTGTAATTAATTTTATTGAAAGTTTATACTAATGAAAGTAATAGATTTTATTCCGATTTGCAATGACTGCAAATGCAACCTTGTTCTGAGTACTTTTCGGTACTTACTTCTTACTAAACAATATGCTTTTAATTAAAAATTGGACACTGGATTAGTTGGTACTCGTATATTATGGTGTGTGGTGCGACCGTTGGGTGCTAACTTTGTAAGTATGAGTTACCCAAGTTCGAGCGAAAATAACGTTTTTTCTTTACTTAGTTTAATGATACATGTTGTAACTCTTATCTCGAAACATATTTGAATGAACAAAACAATTTTCTTATTAGTTTCATTAAGTTATTCGGTTTAATAAGATATCTCCTTAAAATAATAATATATTGTCGCGTTTTTATTTTGTGGACGTTTCCTGTTCGATCACTGGATTTTGTCAATAACAATTCTAACAATTCTTCAATGTTTCATACAATGCGCATATATGCGATGCTAAGGAGACTTATTCCACGACTATTAGGACTAAATAATAATTTAAGCATAAAAAAATTTCTTTAAAATGATTTGAGTATAGGGTGGAGAATTCTGAAGCTCCAATCATCGGACATGATTACATCCAAACATATTCTTATTATGAGCTGATGCATGCAGTTAAGTAGATCAGTGCCTGAGGTCTTAAACAACTCGGTGGGCAGGTCATCGGCATCTACAGCTTTGTTTTTCTTCAGCCTATATATGGCTATTTGCTCGTCATGGTTATCATCGGTAATTACATTGTTCGGGCATCATCGCCACTAGTCGAATTGTTTGTATCGTCGATATTCAGTGCACTCTGGACATCTGTTACCAGATTTCTATTTTCGTCGAGACACGAAGAGGCTTCGGAATTTAGATACTTGCTTAACCTATTGTGGGTGCTGCAGCTCAGTGGTTATTGCGCTGGCCTTCTGATCTGTAGGTCGTGGATTCAATCCCCTCCTGAAGCACAACAAATTTAATATCGAACGATTTTTCTTTCGAACGGTACCCACTTGTCGGCAAGCAATTGGCAATTCTTCCGGTAGTAACAACTTGTCATGAAAAAGCTTCTAAAAGAATTCTGTGACAAAGCTCAGAAACAGTGATGTCACAAGGGTTCTGCAATTCTGGACCGACTGATATAAGTAGGTCTCTTCTAATACTGTCCAAAAATTTATCACGCACAACAGTAGTTTAAGAGAAGCTCTGCTGAAGGGACATTTTTATATATTGACCTTCTAAAAGAATTTTCGAGTCTTATTTCTGTCTATACATATCTCGTTCTCGTTACACTCTTGTCAGAGACTCCATCTTTTTGCGCCTGAAATGACGTCTCTCAGCACTTCCTTTCCCTGTAGCAGTACTCCTTACTAGCTCGCATAGCACCTTATGGGAGGGTATTTCATTTTGCGACATCCATCTCTGCGGTATCATCGCAACATTCACACTCGTACTACTCTTCCGAAGAGTACGGCGGTAACCGCTTACCTCCTCGGCAGCAGTACTCATGAAGTTGCATATGTGTGGGATACTACGCGCATGCATGGCGAAAGCATTTGCTGTTTCAGGTGATTGCAGTTTCCTGGAATCCAGCCTTCTCTGTGGGGTAGTTTTTGTTTAGTTTGCGACAGCCACAATTACAACGTCACTCGAAAATTGAAAATAACCTAATTTCTTTTATTTTTTCAGATCTAAAAAATTTACAAAATTGATAAAACACAAATTTTCAACGAAGTATGAATTTGTAGGACAATTTAACTTTTATAGGATGACAATAAAAATCTATGTACAAGAACCCAAAGTGGTGGGGGTTATGGAGTCGTTGGTGGGTGAGTGAGGCCTATTGTACTATTATTGTCGTCTTAGGTATCTCTTCGATAGTACTTAAATCGGAAGCATTGGAAAACTTTATTATACGAGTACCTGAAGTGGTATCTTCGCATCTTTCTCCGTTGCGTACAGTTTTCACCAAAGAGCAGTGCAAAAACCAAAAGTTCTGTACTTTGATATTTAATTGATTTTTCATTATGATTGATGGCATTGGTTGTTTGGATACACAAGCAAGCATATCGATGGTGTAGCGCACAAATGTGTTAAGTGACAAATTAGATATTTTTCAGGAGACACAGCTTAAAGATTTCTATGGTATAGTAATATAGCCCAATACTGAATTGTTCTTATCTTGTTTAGGTAGGATTTGTTTGTTCAATGTTTATCACATTTCTTTATATTGTATAAATATACATATAACCCATTTTGACCAAAAAGTGTACTTAACACATTTATGCTATGCACAATATGTATATAGAAGCAAATAAACGACAGCCCATATGTATATGTATGCTCGTTGCTGATTGGTTCGCATGGATTGGTTGGTTGATGGCTTCATTGAATGAATGAACAACATTGATTCATCAATGGTCCATTTAAAGTTATACTTTCGGATAAATATTTTGTGGGCGTTGCAAGCTTGTACGTGGTTTCCAATGATTTTTCCTTTCTGCTTTTACATATTTTTATCAATTCTCTTTACAATGAAAGAGCAAAATTAAGGAAGTAATAATCTCTGCTCTGCTCTGCAATAAATTTCACTATGGATTTCGTAAATTTCACTAATTTACAGTCAAAATCTACATTCAATGCCACCATATTTTTCTAGATATGTTGGCCTGCTAAACTTGAAAATCACATTAAAAGCATCTTGATGGACAAGTTTTCGAGATATGGAATAAACATTTTTTTTTTAAATCTTTCCGAAGACAGCTTTACATTCTAGGCAATATTTCGAGTTTGAATTGACTAATACCAGTATCAAATTAAAGGTAATTAAATTTAGAATAAGCGCTATCGGCATCACTTTAGTTGTTGTGAAAGCAACGTAACAGGAAAAATTGTAATAGAACTGCCTGATGAAGGAATAACGTTCTTAACTTACTTCTTTAATAATATATTGTAGTAACAATTGGTTTCGTACCTCCACAATGGAAAGTATTTCAATTAAAAATGATACTCAAATCCGGCAAAAGCATGTACTAAGTTGAATCGTATCGTCCCATTAGCCTATCACCGATTTCGTCTAAACTCATGGGAACTTCTCAAAAGACTTTTGCACATCATAGAAGATCGAGAGCTAATCCCTAACCATAAATTCGGATTTAGAAAAAAACACGGCACAATTGAACAGGTTCAAAGGATTGTTGAATATATCCATACTACATTCGAATAAAAAAGTATTGCACAGGGACATTCCCCTATATCTGAGAAGCATTTGATGGCGTTTGGTAAGATAGCTTGCTTCACAAAATTAAAACTAGGGCACTGCAGCTACCTCTAACATTAAAATACTGCAAAGGTTCCAATGAAAGACTCTACGAATAATTGTAAATGCGCCTTACTATGTCACAAACAATCAAATCCAATTTTGACGTCAAAACTCCTAGCCTTTCAAGAAATAAAGAAGCATGTTGCATCGCACAATCTAAGACTCCAAGCACATTCAAACCCACTAATATCAGATGTAACTATCACCTATCTAACCTTCACCCGCCTGAAAATAACGGTCTATTTTTTAGGCCAAAATTAAAATCGAAATTCGCTCTATCGCCATGCAAAAATAGAAAAGTTAATCAGAATCTCTAATTTATCTCCAATTTCTTATTTTTCACGTATGCATCGCACTTTTGTGAAGATAACATTATTAATAAAACAAATTGCTAAATATGATTTCATGTGCACATGTGCTGCCCTAAACAATACTCAAATCGCCAAAATTTCTGAAACCTTAACAAAATTCGTACAATCTTTCCAGTTCGAAATAGATTTCGTAAAAAATCATTTCGAAAATCATATGGAAAGGTTGACACGACTTGGTTACGATAATATAGGTAAAGTTTCTTGAGGCAATTTATTTTATTTTTGATATTTGGCATGTCAAAAAGGAAGGACACATTTGTCTGTAAAAAGTTTGCATATAAACAAATTTTAATTGATTGTGAGTTATTAATTTGTTTAGGTATTACCTTTCAAACTCTGAATGAAACAGAAATCTTTGAGAGAAATATTTGCGTTTACAAATGTCCATGAAAAGTTCAAGGCTAGCGAGTCACTAGAAAAAATCAGTTTTAAGTTCAACGTGTAATAGTTACGTTATCCTCATTACTTTAGCGGTAAAAATTATTAATATGAAAAAAAGAAAAGGGCTTGTTAATCTTCTGTTTTTGTTGTGCAAATTTATATTTTATCATAGTTCATTCTGCATTTCCTTGTTTAACTTTAGGTCTCCATAAAATTATATAACGTCATCATCAGTTGATAAAGGCAATGTTGATATCAGACTTGTTATATTTGAACCTTTTATAGCATTAAAAAATTGTTGCCGTCATAGTGCAATTACTTCTTTCACAAAGTGGTGTTAATTTTCTTCGATTATTCGCTTGTT
>OY978530.1:7670353-7767853 GCA_963854835.1 Megamerina dolium
GAATACCACCCACACAGGGAGATGTAACGAAGTAATCCACTCATACACACACACACATACTCACACTCACACATTTATCGTACACACACACACATGCGAAACTACACTCTCACCGTTTACTTACAATCCACATCAACTAGGAGAGAGAGAGAAGGAATACCACCCACATAGTCGTAAATATGTTTCACAACCAACGATCACTATCAAGGGACTTACGACGACTTAAATCGACAGTTGGCCTCTGGCTGCCGTGGTGTGGGGACATATCTCCATACTGGGACAGAAAGAGACCAACTACACACACATGACTGTGTCGCAGAGTGTCGATTCGGTACCAATCGGCGCAGGCGACAAGGCATGTGTCGTAGTGCACAGGGCACCTACTGGTTGGTAACCGCCATAGGACCCAGGCATTAGTACTAACACTAATTAACCACTAACACCATCATCTTCCATAAAAACTCACGAGCCGAGGTTATGTGAGAGTCAGAGGAGGAGGAATTGGACAGACAGGGTCTAGCGGTTCGAAGTGCCAGTGGTCGTGGAGCGCAAACCTGGGGTAATCAACCCTTTCTTAATTGTGTGATTTGCTTGCAATATACCGATAAGTAATATAATAGCTAAATTAAATAGTATAACAAATAAATGGAGTAATATAATAAGTAAATGAAATAAAAGAATAAATAAATGAAATAATATAATAAATAAAGGGAATAATATAATAAAAATAAATAAATTCAATTTGAACCCTGGCACCGACGAGTTTGACCAGCAGAGAGCATTATACGCTTATGTGTCGCAAATAACAAGAGAAGTCCCACACAGAGAAAGCTCGACGTCAGTAAGCTGCGATCACCAGAGACAGCAGATGCATTTTCCACTCGACTATCGGATCTGCTTATGCAGAACACTCCCCAACTTGATGATACATGCGCACGGTGGACACATATATCCTACTCCATGACTACTGCTGCCGAGGAGGTAATCGGTTACTACCGGCCTCTGAGGAATGAGTGGTATGATCAGGAGTGTCGCGACGCTACCGCAGAGAAAGACGCCGCCTACAGAAGAACCCTGCGTGCAGGCGCAACGCGAGCTGTTAAGGAGCGGTATAGAGAGAAAAGGAGTGCAGAGAGACGTCTTTTCAGGCGCAAGAAGAGGGAGTTGGAAAGACGTGAGTGTGAGGAGATAGAGATGTGTACCGACAAGAATGAGACTCGAAAATTCTTCGAAAAGATCAAGCGCCTAAGTGGAGGTTTAAATCCCGGAGCCTCTTCTTGTCGTGATGGAAATGGGAATCTGGTTACAGATGTCCAGAGTGTACTGAGCCTATGGAGGGAACACTTCTCCACGTTACTGAATGGCGATGCTACGAACAATTCCGCCAGTGGAGGGGATTGCCCGATAACCCCAATTACAGATGATGGTGTTGATGTTCCACCACCCGACTATGACGAGGTTGAAACGGCCATTTTAAGGCTGAAGAACAACAAAGCTGCAGGTGCTGATGGCCTGCCTGACGAGTTGTTTAAGACCGGAGGCGATGAGCTGCTCACCCGCATGCACCAGCTCATAAGCAGAATATGGTCGGATGAAAGCATGCCTGATGATTGGAGGCTCAGTGTTCTCTGTCCTGTACATAAAAAAGGAGACCCCACAATTTGCGCCAACTACCGTGGAATAAGTCTCCTGAGCATCGCATACAAGGTTCTATCGAGCGTACTGTGTGAAAGGTTGAAGCCTATGCTCAGGAACCTGATTGGACCTTATCAGTGTGGCTGCATTCCTGGTAAATCCACCATCGACCAGATTTTCACACTGCGCCAAATCCTGGAGAAGACCCAAGAAAAACAGATCGACACACACCACCTATTTGTTGATTATAAAGCCGCTTTCGACAGTCCGGTAAGGGATTACCTCTACGCAACAATGTCTGAGTTCGGTATTCCTGCAAAGCTCATTCGACTTTGTAGAATGACACTGCATAACTCTCGTTGTGCAGTGAAAATTGGGAAGGACTTCTCCGCACCGTTTAATACCGAACGGGGTTTCAGACAAGGTGATTCGTTATCGTGCGACTTCTTCAATCTTATTATGGAGAAAATAATACGAGCTGCTGATCTACGACATAATGGCACTATCTTCAACAAAAGTGTCATGCTGTTAGCGTATGCCGACGATATTGACATAATCGGCATGAACACGCGAGCAGTCAGTGCAGCATTCTCAGAGTTGGAAAGAGAGTCGCGTCGGATGGGTCTCACGGTGAACGAGGGCAAAACGAAGTATCTAGTGTCAACAAACAAAGAGTCCCGGCGTCTTGGACAGCACGTCACTGTTGACAACTACGCTTTTGAAGTAGTAAGGGACTTTGTCTATCTTGGAACCAGCATTAACAGCAGTAATGATGTCGGCTTGGAGATCATGCGTAGGATAACTCTTGCTAACAGGTGTTACTTTGGGCTGAGTAAGCAATTGAAAAGTCGAGCCCTCTCTCGAAGAACGAAAACTACACTCTACAAGTCTCTCATCATGCCTGTCCTAACATATGGCGCTGAAGCCTGGACAATTTCCATCTCGGATGAGCGAATGCTTGGAGTTTTCGAGAGAAAGGTCCTACGCAGGATCTTTGGACCTATTTGCGTTGGTGGCGAGTACCGAATAAGGTACAACCATGAGCTGTACGAGCTATATGCCGATATTGACATAGTAAAGAGCATCAAAATCCAGCGGCTGCGCTGGCTAGGTCATGTCGAGCGAATGGAAGAACACGCTCCAGCTAGGAAGGTGTTATATTCGGAACCCGCTGGAGGACGACGCAGAAGAGGAAGACCAAACCTCCGGTGGAAAGACCAAGTACTGGAGAACCTGACGGCGCTTGGAATTTCTAACTGGCGCCAGCTAGCGAAGAACAGAGATGGCTGGCGAAGCATGTTATTTTCGGCCTAAATCGATATTCGGTTGTTATGGCCACATAAGTAAGTAAGTAATATATATATATATATATATATATATATATATATATATATATATATATATATATATATATATATATATATATATATATATATATATATATATATATATATATATATATGTATATATATATACTATCCTGCAAAAGTTCGTTTTCGCTATAGTTTTCCGACGAAGACTGTTTTATTGAACGTGTTTCCATAAAATAACATTTTATAAATTATACCTGAATATTTTTTATCAAAATTGATTTGTTTGGTAAACAAAAAATGTAAATATAAACATAAAGTGTGGCGTTTTTCGTCTGTATGTCCACACTTTTCTTTAATGATGGCCTTACAGATTCTGGTTATTGTTTCGACCAATTTCTGGAGTGAAGTGTGTTGGAGTTGTTCCCAAGCATTCTTTAAACATTCCGACAAGTGAGATTCTCTGCTTCAAACGGCTCTATCGAGCTCATTCCGTAATAATTAAATGAGATTACCATTAGAAGGCTGGGGTGGCCATTCCATTAATTGAAGAGTGCAGCTACCTTCTTTCGATTTGGTGTAGTTTGTGCAAAATTTGGATGTGTGCTCATGGTCATTATCTTGCTGAAATACGAACTCCTCACCTATCAAACCGATCCTAGATGGAATAACGTTGTTCTGAAGTACTAATCTCGGCTCGTAAATCTGTCACAACCGGAACGTTTGCTGTTCATTTGTAAAAGATGTTTTGTTGTTTTCCTGGGTCAACCGGACCGTGTTCTGCCATCAAACGAGTTAATTTTAGCGTATCTTGTCAGTGTTTTGCGAACTCTTTTCAATGAAACACCCACAATTTGTGCGAAGTAAGACAAGTCGAAATATGATTAAAGAATACTGCGTATTAAGCAATTTGAAACTAGTTCAAATTCTTGTATCTCCAAAATCGCCATATTCTGTATATACTCGTATATGATATATATGATATGAATCATTTCGAATGGGTTATTTCCCTTTGGAATAATGTGCAAGAGGCCATATACTTGTCCACTCTTTGGCGAAAATGCTATGCATTTCGAATAATTTTGTTCATATGTTAAAGCTTTTTCTCTAATAATTGTGAAACCAGTAACTTATCCCTATTTGTAGTGTCCAGTTTCCGTTCTTTGAAACATTTCTTTAACCTTCGCTATTTTTTCATCTTTTCCTTGATACATTCTTCAAATGTATTTACCTCGATTGTTAAAACATTGTTTACTCACTTAGTGTGTTTACATTTTGTATCGTTTTACCTGATCTGTGTTCTAGTTTGTAGTCGTAGCTCCGTAATTCGAGTGCCCACCAAGCAAATATTGGGTTCATGTCTTTTTTGTTAAGCGTCAGTGTCAGTGAATTACAATCGGTAATCATATTAAATATGATTCCTCGTAAATTCACTTGAAACATTTTCAGTGCATAAATTATTCCAAGTGTTTCCAATTTGAAATTATGGTATCTAGACTTAACATTAATGATGAGTTTGGAAAAATAAAAAAAAGAGTGATAATTCTTGTCTTGCTTCTTTTGAAGCAATATTGCTCCAAATCCTAGTGCACTTCTATAACAATGCAATTATGTAACATCGTTGGGATCATAAATTGCCAATATTGTGGATTCCACCAATTGATTCTTTAATGTGTTAAACGTATCTACTTCCATTTGACCAGAGGTGAATTTTTTGTCTTCTTTCGTAAGATCATAAAGCGGTTTGGCTATAATTGAAAAATCTTTTATAAACATACAAAAATACGAGCATAACCAAAGGAAACTCTGAACTTCTTGAACTTTTGTCATATTCAGAAATTTTCTATTGCTTTCAACCCTTTATCATCTGCTGTTGTAGTTCTAATTTATCCTCTACTAATTATTTGAAAACTTTTTGCAGTATTATAAATACTATGTTCTTCTATATTTACGGTTGCACATATAATCTAAACATACTTACTTCTCCGGTAGAAATCATGTCAGCCAAAATTTTGTTTATAAATTTCTGAAATGTTGCTGGTGCAATATTCTCGTGAATTCGTATTGTCCTATCGGTGTTGTAAACGAAGTGGAAGAAAGCGTACTTCTAATTTTGTCTAATTTTGTGCATAAAGATTTATTATTGTAGCTAACCTATCTAATAAATCGTCTATCATCAGGATAATTGTCTTTGGCTATAATTTTATTTAATTCTATAGCCAACACCCTTTCTTAGTTCACCTGTTTTCTTTTTAAATATCAATATTGGCAAGTTCGGCTCATTAGGCTGTATATACCCATGTGTCAATAACTCGTCTATTATTATCAGTAACTCTATCTTCTTTTTGCACGACAATCTCCTAAGATTACAACTGAAAGGCTTGTTACTCTCTAACAGTAAATTTATTTATTTTCTAACTTTTGTTTAAGCAAATATTCTTTATAAAACATATTTTGAAAATTAGCCTTATCTTTACATCTTACTTTATCAGCTACTGTGATCTCTATCTTAACTTCTTCGTATACATCTAGTGCTAAAATTTGAGATATTGCTTCATTCAATTCATGACTATTGTTATTTTCGCTTTCATAATTTTGAAATTTCATAAATAATAAATAAATATGTGGCACATAAAGCCCCAAAGGGCTTATTGGCCGAGCTTCTCTTCCATTACTGTTGTGCGTCTTAAATTTTGGACAATATTAGAAGGGACCTACTTATTTTAGCCGGTTCCGAACGGCAGAACACTTGTGACATCACTTTTTCTGAGCTTTGTCACAGAGTTCTTTAAGAAGCTTTTTCATGGCAAGTTGTTACTGTCGGAAGAATTGCCAATTGCTTGCCGACAGGTGGGTACCGTTTGAAAGAAAAATCTTATCGATATTAAATTTGTTATGCATCAGCCGGGGATTGAACCACGACCTACAGATCAGAAGGCAAACACACTAACCACTGAGCTACGGCACCATAATCTATCGTTATTTTGACATGTCGAATCATTACTATTCTGATCTTTGTTTACACAATGATTATGTGTAGTGTTGCCGGTGGGCCGCGCGATGGGAAGTTCTTGCCTGGGTATGTTGGTGAGGTCGCCGCTGTGTTTACCCCTGCTGTTGTTGTGCTGGTTGACTGCGCCTCGATTAAAACAAAACGCACTTTGGGGTTATTTTTTCGTTTTGTTCTGTTTTTCTCGAAATACTTTTATTCTCAATTACAATGGATATTCCGTGAAAGTCACCAATAAGAGTGGACGTGTTTGATAGAGTCAGAAAAGTGATTGTTTTCGGTAAAAAAAAAATTTTAATATTTTGCGAAAAGACGCTAAGAAACTCAAGGAGTTATTTCGGTGATTTTTTTTTAGAAAAAAAAAAAAAATAAATAAAATATAATATCGTTTGCAAACATTTTGTTTATAATATGAGTGTTCAGCGCTCTCCTCTCCGGCAACGGCAATCGCCTGTTAATGTGTGTGTAAACAATAATTTGCAATCACCCGCGCAAACCCCCCCGATAAGTGCATTATCAAAAAAAACAGTTGATACCCACTGCACAAGTGAAAGTAACAGTGCAAATCTTTTGCCTGTACATATTCCTCACTCTAACACTACATCAAAATTTGCAACAACAATAAATACAGACAAAAAAAATAATTTGTTCTCTCGTGATATACTATCTCCCTCTATACCGTGGAGTGTACAATGCGCTTCTCCTGCTGTAACACCAACAGCTACAACATCAAAGCAAACAAATAACGGCCTTTCTACTGAAGTGCTTGACCCAGTAGTTAAAGCAACTAGTGCGATGACTAATAAAGAACCAGTTGCTGTTCAAACTGGAATTGATCGCTACATTACTGTAGTAAAGCGAAAAAGAAGTCCACAAAATTCAAAGCAAATGAATTCAACAAAAATTCAAAAGCAGAACACTGCCCCTATTAGTTCGGAAAATAGATACGCTTTGCTTTCAGGTGATGAAAGTGACGAAAATATTATCTCCAAGAAAAATTTCAAACCCCCACCCATTTTCTTAAGAGAACGCAACTCAGATAAGTTGATTTCTAGAATTACAAGTCTTATAGGACCAAAGAATTTCCACGTTGTTCCTATTCGCAAAGGCCAAATTGAGGAAACGAAAGTGCAAATCTACAGCGAAACTCATTATCCCAAAGTAATTGCGGAATTTGATGCTGTAAAAAAGAATTACTACACATATCAGCTAAAAAGTAGTAAGGGCTTAATCGTTGTACTCAAAGGCGTCGAACCCAACGTTGACATTAACGAAATCAAACTTGTCCTTCAGGAAGAAGGGTTTCAAACCAAAACAGTATTCAACATTCTCAACAAGAGCAATATAGCTCAACCGTTATATCGTATTGAGCTTCAGCCTGAAACAAAACCCCTAAAAAAAGGTGAAGTACACCCCATATATAAAATTCGATATTTATTGCATCGCAAAATCACAACCGAAGAACCCCATAAGAGAACTGGACCTCCTCGGTGCAGTAACTGCCAAGAATATGGACATACTAAGACATATTGTACCCTGCCAGCTGTTTGTGTGATTTGTGGAGATCTCCATAAATCAAACATATGCCCAAAATCTAAAGGCGATTCTAGCATGAAAAAATGCAGCAATTGTGGAGGTAATCACACCGCAATTTATAGAGGTTGCCCAGTATATACAACCCTAAAGCTAAATTTCTCCGCTAGCAATCAACCTCTAAAACCAGTTGAGCAAACTCAAATAGCCAACTCAAGTAAGAGACAAAATATTGATGCAACACAATTCTTCTCTGCAATCCCAAACAAGAATCAAATCAATTCATACGCTAGCGTGTTAAAACAAAACCCACACCAACAAAGCAATGTAAATAATGAGCAGAAACACTCACTGTCCACCCAACAGCCAAGTACCCTTGAACATTTGCTTCAAACATTAATTCAGAATATGAACAAATTCATGAACTCAATGCAAACAATGATGCAAGAAATGATGAAAAATCAATCGATGTTACTCCAAACATTGCTATCCAGACCATGAGTTGTCTCAAGATATGCCACTGGAACGCCAACGGCTTAAGCCAGCACCGTTTGGAGCTAATTCAATTCCTTGAATCCAGCCAAATCGACATAACGATGATATCTGAGACCCATTTCACTGACAAAAATTGCTACCATGTACCATATTACAAACTGTACACCACAAATCATCCGCATGGTAAGTCACTCGGAGGAACTGCCATATTGATAAAAAGCAGAATAAAACATCATGTTCTCGAAGATTTCAGTAGCGTCTACTTGCAAGCAACATCTATATGTCTGGAAGAATACATCTCTAAGCTAGTAATATCTGCGATATACTGTCCCCCAAGGTACAGTATTACCGAACAGTAATATAAAGAATTTTTCTCAACTCTTGGTAGCAAATTCTTGGTTGCTGGCGATTTCAACGCCAAACACACTCACTGGGGCTCCCGCTTAATAACTCCAAAAGGCAGAAGACTATGTTCAATCATCACTAACCACGGCTACGATGTTATTTCAAATGGTCAAATGGTCAACCCGATCTCATAGACTTTGGAGTCGCCAAAGGTTTGCAGATGGAAAATATCTCCACAGAGTGTAATTATGATCTATCATCTGACCACTCACCCACGGTAATATCTATAAAATCACCAAGCCCCCAAAGCAATTGCGTTAGAAAGAAAATAGACTGGTTAAAATTCAAGAAATATATAAATTCCCATCTTCCTCTGAGTACTGTATTAAGAAATGGACACGATGTAGACTCAGCACTCGAAAAATTCAACCAGCTGCTCTCATTAGCTCTCAGCTCAGCCACCTGCACAAAGGTATGCAAGCAATCAAACTATAGCCCATACACAGCAGCCGATATTGAATTGCTAGTAAGACAGAAAAGAAGACTCCGAAGACAATGGCAAGAATTCAGATCACAGAATCTGAAAACACAGCTACAGCACTGCACTCGAAAGTTAAAGCAAGCCTTGAAAAATAAAAACAGCAAAGAGTTAGAAGAGCACATAGTGAAATTAACACCTGGTGAAGCGTCAGACTACTCTTTGTGGAAATCAACTAAAAACTAAAATAAGCCAATTCTCACTGATTCCCCCATCCGTTTGAGTGACGGTAATTGGGCTAGAAGCAACTGTGAGAAGGGTTTGACTTTTGCAAACCACCTAAAAAGTGTGTTTACACCCAATCCACCCTCTTCACAGTCATCATTACCAAAATTAACTTCTCAACCTTGCTAAATAACGCTCAAACTCAAAAAAAGGACATATTCAAAGCAATTTATAAAGATTTAAACCCAAAAAATCACCTTGTCCAGATAAAATTACCGGTAAAATGATAAAAGAGCTACCTCCGGCTTCAGTAATTCATCTGATGCACATTTTCAATGCTATCCTTCGTATTAAACACTATCCCAAATGCTGGAAAACTTTAAAAATTATTATGATAGCAAAACCAGGAAAAGACCCTACAAAAGTTGCATCGTACAGACCTATCAGCCTCCTACCTCTACTCTCTAACGTATTCGAAAAGCTACTTGTCATGAATATAACTCCATTTATTAATCTCAACCAACTGATTCCTCAACATCAGTTTGGATTTAGAAAACAGCACGGCACAATAGAACAAGTCCACCGCATTGTAACTCTGATAAGGAACACTTTTGAAGAAAAAAAGTATTGCTCAGCTGTCTTTCTTGATATCACTCAAGCTTTCGATAAAGTATGGCACGATGGCCTTATTTACAAACTCAAACTATTACTGCCTGCAAATGTCTCCTCATTGCTTAGTAGCTACCTCACGTAAAGACAATTTCTCGTACATCACAAGGATTACACAAAAAATCCATTGGATATTCACGCTGGCGTTCCTCAGGGAAGCCTTTTGGGCCCCTTACTGTATCTCTTATACACTACAGATATGCCCAGCAATAACTATACATTTATATCGACCTTTGCAGATGATACGCCAATATTGTGCTCTCGCTCTAACCCCATAGAAGCTACTAAACTCCTGCAGACTCATATCGATTCTCTCGAAATCTGGCTAGCAAAATGGCGTATAAAAGTCAATGAATCAAAGAGCGTACATGTAACCTTCACGCTAAGGCCAGATACATGTCCCCCACTTAAAATTAATGGCCAATCAGTTCCACAATGTTCCTCAACAAAGTACTTGGGTATTCACCTCGACAGAAGGCTGACCTGGAAAAATCACATAGAGGCAAAGAAAACTCAGATCAAGCTTAAAATTAATCAGTTATGGTGGCTGATACACAAAAGATCAAAGTTGAATCTCGAATACAAAGTGCTATTATATAAAGCAATCCTGAAGCCAATCTGGACTTATGGTATTCAGTTTTGGGGCACCGCATCTCCCTCAAATATCGAAAAATTGCAGCGAATACAATCCAAGTGTCTGCGAATTATTGTAAACGCGCCTTGGTATATGAGGAACATTAACATCCATCGAGATTTAAATGTACCCACAATTTCTGAGGAAGTTGCAATGTCTTGCAGAAGCTACATTCAAAAATTACACAGTCATCCGAATCCCCTTGCTAGGCAATTGTTGCTGAGCACGGGGCATCGTCGATTAAAAAGAAAAGACACACTGAATATGCTGTGAAATTGCTATACCTCGTGACTCAACAAATTGTGATGGAACGTTGGGAATATCACATAATTTTATTTACTTTGTAAGATTTGATTACATATTGTTAGTTTCTAAGTAATTTTAGAAAGATCCAATAAAAAAGCTTGTTAAAAAACAAAAAAAAAAAAAAATTACAATGGAGTATTTTTATTGTTTTTTCACTTTTCGATTTTTAATTTATGTCGTATATGAATCAATTTGAATGTATGAAAATTTGGTCGTAAAATTAGAGTAAGTACTGGCAATAATGACGAATAAAGAAGAAAATGCTTATTTTATTATTAAAAGTAAACTTATTTAATTACAATTAGATTAAAGTTATTAAAGAAAAATTATTTTTTGTCGCGCACTGCACAGTGTACTTCGGAGAGATTAAGAAAAAGAATGATTATTAAAAACCAAGAAAAGTTAAATAAAACCGATCAGTAATATAATGCACTTAGACAGAAAAATAAATACAAAAGGCAAAGACAAGAGAGAGAGAGAGAGAGAGAGAGAGAGTGTGTAAGAGATGAAGTGCAATAAAAAGTAGAGAGAGGGAAAGTGGGAGAAAATAATTGCAAATTAGAAGGAAAGTGAATAGAGGAATGGGAAGAGCCGCCATACACGGTGATACCAGACGGCATATTCAATCCATTTCCCCAATTGACCCCAAAATACACCGGCAGTTCTACGATTTTTACTCTGGCGTAGACATTCCGCCGCTCTTGTAGGATTTCTGCAAAGAAGACGCTTAATCTAGACCAGAAGTAGGGAAAATATTAAACGCAAAATTAGAATTAATTAAAATTAAAAGAATAATAATGATAAATGTTAAAAATTAATAATAATTTTAGTCGGTTCCTAACGGCAGAACCCTTGTGACATCACTTTTCTGAGCTTTGTCGCAGAGTTCTTTTAGAAGATTTTTCATGGCAAGTTGTTACTGCCGGAAGAATTGCCAATTGCTTGCCGACAGGTGGGTACCGTTCGAAAGAAAAATATTTTCGATAGTAAATTCGTTATGCATCAGCCGGGGATTGAACCACTACCTACAGATCAGAAGGCCAACACACTAACCACTGAGCTACTGCACCCACTGCAAAAATTAATAATAGAATTAAAAAATAACCATAGTAATGGTTAATTTAAAAATAAAATTAATTTAAAATAAAATTAAAATTAAAACAACTTAATAATTAAAAAAAAGAAGAAAATAATAGCTTATAGGTGTACTTAATTTATTAATTAAAAAAAGTGTAATACGTGAAGTACAAGTGAAAAAAAAAAGCAAATAAATTCACAATTCCTTAAAGAATAACTTAGAAGTACATATGGCAGGGGGTCGAATTCAAAAAAGTATAGGAAACTTAAAAATAAAATTGTATTAATAATATTAAAAGTGTTGAACAACAATAATTTTTGTTGTCGACAACGAAATTTACAGTCTAACACCAGCTGTGGTTTTATAACAATTAAATTTAATATCATATTTCAATTTTATAAGAGCATACAAATCAACGGTTTACACAGTTGTATCAATATGTATGTACTAAATAGAGATGAATTCATAGTTGCAATAGTAATATAATATAATTCACAATAATAATATTGTAACGAGTATCGATAGTTGATTACTCATCACTATTGTGACTGACTCTATTGGCAGCATCGAAACGAATGTCAACAAAAAGAAATAAGCGATAACCAGAACAAGCCAACGAGAAAGGAAGAGAAGAATCTCGATAAAGGAAGATTCTGGGGTGTTGCCAACAGAGTATAAATAGAGCCAGTGTTGAGAATTGAGAATCAATCTACTTCCGAACGTGATTGCGAAAACATTGATACAGAGGCAAAAGTTGCAAGTACATTTAAGTGTTATAGTAAATAGTTGATTGTAAACAGTGTTGATTGTAAATAGAGATTATTAAATAAATTGTTGCTGTATATAGTTGTACAAAATAAGTGTTGCAGTTATCATTAACAGAATCCAGTGATCGAACAAGGTAATTCAAAAAGAATTAAACGTTCACAGAATAAAAACGTAACAATTGGTGTCAGAAGTGGGATTCTGTAAAGATGGTGAAAATTGACCAACTAAAAGTGGACCAGCTTAAAAAGCTGTTGGTAGAGATGAATCTATCGTCATCAGGTGCAAAGGCGGAACTGCTGGTGAGGCTGAGGCAAGCTATGGAGGCTAAGGGAATTAATGTAGAAGAACATGAGTTCTTCGAGGAAGCCGATATGCAAGCAGTTGTGCACGCTGAGGAAGAGAGCAAAATAGATTCGAGTGGTCAACTCATGGATTTCATGAAAACCATGATGCTGCAGCAACAACAACAGTTACAAGAACATTCGGCTGAATTGCGTACGGAAATTCAAGGAAATGCGTCTCGCATTGACTCCAAGTTTCAAGAACATTCGGTACGGCAAGAAAACGCTATGGGAGAATTCCAGAAAACAATTGACTACAAGCTTCAAGAACATTCGGCTGAATTGCGTATGGAAATTCAAGAAGGTTCGGCTCGACAAGAACACGTCATCGAAAATCTACAAAAAGGAATTGAGATTAGATTTCAAGAAATTTCCGGAACCATTAATGAAAAAGTCATGGATCTCAAGGAACATGTAGATGACTTGGAAGATAAGTTCGAGAAATTACAGCACGATCTCAACCAACTAAAAATAAATGGACCAGCCACATCAGTGATTAGAGATTCAAGTACAATCAAATTAAAGCCACCAACATTTGACGGAAGCACGCCATTCAATATCTTCAAGCTTCAATTCGAGACAACAGCTTCGAAGAATCAATGGGATGATAGCGACAAGACTGCTGCTTTAATAGTCGCATTAAAAGGTAATGCTTCCGAGGTGTTACAGATGATTCCAGAGAAAGATCGTGGTAGCTATCAGTCACTGATGGACACACTCCAGCGAAAATATGGAAATGAATACAAGAGTCAATTACATCGAGTGGAATTGAGATCGCGAGTGCAACGGAGTAATGAGAGCCTTCAGGAATTCGCTTCCGATATTGAGCGCTTATGTCATCTAGCGTTCTCCGGTAATTCGGAAGAGTTCGTCGAAAAAATCAAAATAGAGGCTTTCATAGATGGCATACGTGATGGAGAGACAAAGCGTGCCCTAGTCATGTCACCAAGAAATACTTATGCCGAAACAGTCAGTAGTGCCTTGACATATGAAGCCGCCAGTTTGATGTGTCGACCAATGCCACGGGTACGCCAACTAGAAACAGAAACAGCAGATCTGGTTGAAGCAGTGTGTCAGGCATTCAAATCTGTAGTGCAGCCTGAAGGAAGAACAACAGGTCGACGCGAAAACAAATTTACTGGTAAGTGCTTTATTTGCGACAAACCAGGACACATGGCGCGTGACTGCCGTCTACGACGAAAGCGATCAAGATCGAATTCTCCAGGAAGACAAAAGAAGGAGAATAAGGTGGATAGCGATCGCTCCACTAACACAAATCCATCGTTAAACTAGATCGAGTCAGTTCAGCGGGGCGTGAACTGACTCCAACAGTGGGTTGCCCCATCATTCACATTTCACAACTACAGCGTGTGCCAAGCAGCTTGACTATTGATGGAAAATTGGACAATATGGAATTCATGTTAACCCTGGACACTGGTGCATCACATTCTATAATCAAGAGCGATTTGGTAAAGAGGTTTGAGCCTTTAATGGGAATAAAATTGCGTACAGCAACGGGTGAGGATGCACAAATTCTGGGTAAGATAAAGAAACTAGTATCTATTGGAAATTGTACATGGGAACATGAATTCATTGTGGCTGACATCATCGATGACGTAATAATTGGTGTTGATTTTATGATTGACAACGGATTTACGTTAGATTTAAATCAACGGATACTGCGCTATGCAAATGTCGAACTACCATTGAACATCGGTTACAAGCGTAGTGGGAACATCAAACGAGTACTGGCATGTCAACGCCAAGAGGTTCCAGCAAAATCAGAAGCGGTGATATGGGCACAGATGAATGTGGATGATGGGACAGGCAAGTTGTGGCTTGTGGAAGCAGACAAAGAAATAACGAATAAAAACATCATACTTGGTAGGACGTTAGTAGAACCTAAAGAAAATGGAATAGTACCGGTGCGAATATTAAATCCAACTAATACATCTACAGTTGTGAAGAAAGGAATGGTGATTGGTCATTGCCAGGAAGTTACTGCCGTAGTAGACTGCGAAAAGGGTTCGTCGATAAAAAGTGGAAGATCAGGAACTGTCAGAGCGGAAATAGAAGCACAGATGGAGGAATGGGCAGGTGTGCTTACAAAACAGCAAAAAGAAAAGGCTTTACAACTATTGGAGAAGTACAGTTCAATCTTTTCTTCAAATGGAAAAACTGGAGGACGAACAACCATCGTGAAGCATCACATTGACACCGGTGATTCTAGACCAATTCGTCAAACACCACGACGAGTTCCATTGGCCAAAAGAGACGAAGCCATTAAGCTGATTTCCGATATGCAGAAACAAGGTGTTATTGAACCATCAGCGAGTCCATGGAGTTCACCAGTTGTGCTGGTAAAGAAGAAGGATGGAAGTACTCGATTCTGTGTGGATTACAGAAAGCTAAATGATATTACGAAAAAAGACAGCTATCCACTGCCAAGAATCGATGACACTCTGGACACACTATCTGGTGCGAAGTGGTTCTCAACTCTTGATTTGCAAAGTGGCTACTGGCAAGTGGAACTTGGTAAGGAAGACAAAGAGAAAACAGCTTTCAGTATTGGCGATGGTCTATGGCAATTTACAGTTATGCCATTTGGCTTATGCAATGCGCCAGCTACTTTTGAACGTTTGATGGAGCGTGTACTCAGAGGACTACACTGGAAAACGTGCTTGGTGTACCTCGATGACATTATTGTGATGGGAAAAGATTTTAACGACCACCTGGAAAAGTTGAAAGAAGTATTTGAGCGTATACAATCAGCAGGGCTTAAACTGAATATGAAAAAGTGTTCACTCTTCAGGCGAGAAGTTAAATATCTTGGTCATAAAGTAACAACAGAAGGGGTACATACCGACGAGGAGAAAGTAGCAGCAGTTCAAGAATGGCCTATTCCGTCGAATCTTCACGAGTTAAGGAGCTTCCTAGGCTTATGCACCTACTATAGACGATTTGTTCCTGGATTTGCAAACATCGCCAGCAGTCTGCATGAGTTGACAAGAAAGAACAAACCATTTGTGTGGGGCGAGGACCAACAGGAAGCATTCGAACAGCTGAAAGAAAAACTCTGTTCAGCACCAATATTAGCGTATCCAGTACCTGGTCAAAAGTTTGTGTTGGACACAGATGCGAGTGGCTATGGAATAGGTGGTGTGCTCTCTCAGATCATAGATGGGCAAGAAAAAGTAATAGCATACTACAGTAAAATCCTGTCGAAGCCAGAAAGAAATTACTGTGTCACACGAAGAGAGTTGCTCGCAATACTGGAATGTGTAAAGTATTTCCATAAATACTTGTACGGTCAGTCATTTCATCTACGAACTGACCACTCAGCGCTAAGGTGGTTATTGCAATTTAAAAACCCAGAAGGACAATTGGCGCGCTGGATTGAAAGGCTGCAGAGTTATGATTTTACCATCGAACATCGTAAAGGAGGACATCACGGCAACGCGGATGCTCTATCTCGTCGTCCTTGCAAAATGGAATGTAAACATTGTTCTCGAGTGGAAAGCAAGGAGCACATTGTCGACGTACGACTTACAAATATATTGCCGGAGGAGACATGGACCACCGAACGAGTGCAAGAAGATCAGCGGAACGACCCAGATCTCGTAAAGATTATGGAATACAAGGAGCAGGGCATACTTCCAGATTGGCAAGAAATGGCTAATGAGAGTCCAATAGCAAAGGCATACTGGGCGCAGTGGCAAAGCCTGCACTTACGAGACGGATGTTTATTCCGAACATGGGAAAGTGAAGATGGAAAAATCACTTATGATCTGCTAGTGGTACCCAAGGCAAGAATAAATGAAGTGATAGCTGAGTATCACAATGCCTCCAGTGGAGGGCATTTGGGAATCACCAAAACCGTCGAGAAAATAAAGAAACGATTTTATTGGGTTGGATGTCATGACCATGTCGCTGATTGGATTCGGAAGTGTAAGCAATGTGCAATGGCCAAAGGTCCCACTAAGAAAAGTCGAGGTAAGATGCACCAATACACCGTGGGTGCTCCATTCGAGCGAATTGCTATGGATATAGCTGGACCATTTCCAATAAGCAACGCAGGAAACAAGTATGTTCTGGTGGTTATAGATTACTTCAGTAAATGGCCTGAAGTATACCCCATTCCAAATCAAGAAGCTAGTACAGTTGCGGATGTATTCGTCAACCAATGGTGTACCGATGGAGTTACACTCAGACCAAGGTCGAAATTTCGAATCAGTTGTATTCCAAGAGATATGCCGTATGCTGGGTATATACAAAACTCGTACAACACCTTTGCATCCACAATCTGATGGCATGGTAGAACGATTTAACCGTACCTTGGAGGAATATTTGAGAAAAGTCGTAGATAAATACCAAAGAGACTGGGATGTACATATACCAATGTTCCTCATGGCATATCGATGCGCACAACATGATACGACGGCTACTACACCGGCAATGGCAATTTTTGGAAACGAGTTAAGACTGCCAGCTGATTTAAAATTTGGAGTCGTAACACCAACGAGATCAACCGAAGGTAATTATACTAGCGAACAGCGGGAACAGTTGGATGAAGTACATCGGTTCATCAGAGAGCGGTCGCAGATGATAAGCGATAAGATGAAGGCCAGGTATGACTTGAAAGCAAATTCAAAAGGGTTCTATGAAGGAGAGCTTGTAATGCTTCATAATCCACAACGAAAGAAAGGCCTGTCTCCTAAACTACAGACTAATTGGGAAGGACCATATGAGATTATAGCAAAGATAAATGACGTAGTGTATCGCATTCAACGTGCCTGGAATAAAAGAGCAAAGTTTAAAGTAGTGCACTTGGAGCGACTTGCGCCATATCGAGGGGAAGTATAAAAACTTGTTCGGGACGAACAAGGTTAAGAGGAGGGCAGTGTAACGAGTATCGATAGTTGATTACTCATCACTATTGTGACTGACTCTATTGGCAGCATCGAAACGAATGTCAACAAAAAGAAATAAGCGATAACCAGAACAAGCCAACGAGAAAGGAAGAGAAGAATCTCGATAAAGGAAGATTCTGGGGTGTTGCCAACAGAGTATAAATAGAGCCAGTGTTGAGAATTGAGAATCAATCTACTTCCGAACGTGATTGCGAAAACATTGATACAGAGGCAAAAGTTGCAAGTACATTTAAGTGTTATAGTAAATAGTTGATTGTAAACAGTGTTGATTGTAAATAGAGATTATTAAATAAATTGTTGCTGTATATAGTTGTACAAAATAAGTGTTGCAGTTATCATTAACAGAATCCAGTGATCGAACAAGGTAATTCAAAAAGAATTAAACGTTCACAGAATAAAAACGTAACAATATAATAAGATACTTATAATAATAGAACTTCAATTATAACTTATTTATAGGTATATGGCCAAACATCCCGGCCCCGTTGATATATTCATATATTAACAGCTGCCCTTATGGTAAAGGTGCCAATTTATGTATCGCACGTTTAATGGTTCCATTTTGCGTTTGAATATTGGCCACCCTAACCATGCCATCTTTTCCAACAATGACATCTACTATTCTGCCTAGCAACCATTTCTGTGGAGGCAGGTTGTCTTCGTGAACAATAACCATTGAACCAACCTCTACGTTTTGTTGGGGCTTAAGCCATTTGGCCCTGGCTTGCAGCCCGAGGAGGTAATCTCTGCGGAACACAGACCAAAATTGCCCTTTTAGATAGCAGATACGTTGCCATCGTTTTGAATACGTCAGAACTTCGTGCTCTATAGTAGGTTCGGGTATGGCTTTTAAAGAGCACCCGATTAATAAATGCGCTGGCGTGAGCGCCTCTCCGTCGCTGGGATCTTCGGACATTGGAGCGATCGGCCTTGAATTTAAAATGGCCTCTATTTCGACTAAGACGGTTGACAATTTCTCGAACGTTAGGTTGGCGTGCGCGACGGTGCGATAAAAAAGATTCTTCATGGATTTGACGGCCGCTTCCCACAGGCCTCCGAAATGAGGGGCGCGCGGCGGGATGAATTCGAAAGTCACGTCTCTCTCTGCTACGAAATTGAGTATTTTGTTCTGACTCTGCTCTCCAAAAAACACGTCGTTCAGCTCTTTCAGCTTTGCATTGGCTCCCACGAAATTTGTAGCGTTGTCGCACATAACCTTCTCTGGAAGACCTCTCCTTCAGATGAACCTTTTAAAACAAGAAATGAAAGCGTTAGTGGACAAATCAGAAACAGCTTCGATGTGAACAGCCTTTGACGAAAAACAAACAAATATAGCTACATATGTCTTATAAGGAAGTCTACCACGAATTCTATATGACGTGTATATCGGACCACAAAAATCTACTCCGGTTATCAAAAATGGTCGCACTGATAAAAGTCGGTCTCTAGGTAGATTCCCCATAATTTGTGTAATTAATCTAGGCTTGTACCTAAAACAATGTATGCAATTGCGAACTACATTACGAGCCACTTCTCTTGAATTTATTGACCATATTTTCAGCAGCATTAGACCAATTAGAGCTCGTGGTCCTGCATGACAATTTGACAAATGCAAATGGGTGGCATACAGAGTTACGAATCGGGACTTAGGCATCAATGAAGCATGCTTAGTATCATAAGGTAGTGGGGCATTCAGTAATCTGCCACCAACACGCACTAAAGTAAATTTTCTGCCATTTTCTTCAAATTCGTGCAGAAACGAATTTAATTGTTCGAGTTTTATTTGTTCAGCGTATTCCTCATGCTGAATTATTTCGACGACTTTGAAAAAAGATAGCTCAATTTCTTTTACTGTAATTGGTTGTTCTGTATGCCCATTTTTGATCGGCTTTATAAATCGATAAACATATGCAAGTGTTCGCAATATTTTCATGTACATACGTCGACGAATTTTCAATTATTTCGTAGATTATGTTACGTTCTTTTTCAACAACTAGTACGATCGCTTTAGACTTGCGCATTTCTGCCGATGACAATGTTTCTGCGGGCTCAAAGTGCGCATTTATAGGCCAATTATCTTCCTCCTCCATTAAAAATGTAGGACCATCAAACCATATAGACTGGCATAGCTCATCGACATTGCAACTTCGCGATACAATATCCGCAGGGTTCTGAGCAGTTGGAACGTGCCTCCATGTAGCTTTATTCGCCACTTCTTGAATGTCCGATACCCTATTCTCAACAAAAGTTGATAATGTGGATGGGTGCTTTTTAAGCCAGTATAACACAGTTTCTGAATCGCTCCAAAAAATTACCTTTTCTGCGTATGGCAATAAAATTGGCACTATAATTTTCCACACTTTTGCTAACAAGTGAGCAGCACAAAGCTCAAGTCTTGGAAGAGTTTGAGTTTTAAGTGGAGCAACTTTCGACTTGGCTGTAAACAGTATGGACTTGTAATTACTACCACATTTGCTACGTATATATATACAACAACCATATGCACGCATAGATGCATCAGCGAAACCGTATCATGTAACATGTATCTCTGGGATTTTTCGGAAGTTTTTTTTAAAGATCTCCCAGCTTGTAGCCACCGACATTGGAACTGATTCATCCCAGTCTAACTTTAGCAACCACAATTCTTGCAGCAATATTTTTGCTTTTGTAATAACTGGGATTAGAAGCCCCAAAGGGTCAAACAACTGGGAAGACACCGACCTAATATTGCGCTTAGTAGCCTTCAAAGTATCAAAATTTGCAACGAGATTAAAATTAAGCTTTTCGGATGCAAAACTCTACCTAGAGTTTTAGTGGTTTCGGTGTCGTTAAATGTGATTTCTTTTTCAACATTGTCGCTATTATTGAGAACCTGGTGGTTAGAATACCATTTCGCCAACTTAAAGCCAGCTGAATCGAGAATTTTTGTTATATTATATTGAATGCTTTCAAGCTCCTCCAATGTTTCAGCACCTGACAATAAATCGTCCACATAGAAGTCCTCTTGTATAACCCTTGAAATCGCACGCATTTCTCTATTAATATTGCCAAGTTCATTTAAGCACCGAATAGCCAAGAACGGTGCTGGTGCAGTGCCATATGTTATTGTGTTTAGTTTGTATATTTGTATAAGCATGTTTGGATGTTTCCGCCACAAAATAAGCTGAAATTGTCGGTCTGCTTCATGGACTTGTACTTGTCTATACATTTTTGTAATATCTGCCGTAATGGCAAATTTACGACAACGAAATTTCAATAAATTTGTATAGAGCTCTGGTTGAATAGTTGGGCCGACCATTAGAGTATCGTTTAATGAGATATTGGATGATGTTTTACATGAGGCATCAAACACAACTCTTAACTTGGTTGTAAAACTCTCAGGCCTTATGACAACTTGGTGTGGTATGAAATAATGTGGTCGGAATTATTTTTTCCATTTTAGACATGTGGCCTAACGACAAATATTCGATCATAAAATTATTATACATTTCTTTGACATCAGGTGTCCTCATAAGCCTACGCTCAAGTGACAAAAATCGTCGTTTTGCCGTTTCATATGAGGCTCCGAGTGCTGACGAATTCATTTTAAATGGCAACCGAACTTCAAACCGACCAGTTGGTAATCGCTTGGTACTCTTCATAAAATGTTGTTCGCAACTCATTTGTTCTTTAGTAAACTTTTTGGATGTGCTTGGTACTTCTTCTATTTCCCAAAATTTATGCACAATAGCATCTAAAGAGGCCAACTGAATATCGCTTTTTTTATTTACTAAATTGCATGCTCCAATTTTCGAATTTTCAAGTGATTTATACCGACCAGAAACTATCCACCAAGCAACGTCTTTTGCAATGTTGGCGACGACTCGTTTAGTTTTATTTGACCGATTGATAAAAGTTCGAAAAATATATCGGCACCAATTAACAAATCAATTTTTTGTTTTTTTATTAAAGTGGGGATCTGCCAGCTCAATATTCCCCGGGACTTGCCACGAGTCAACGGGTAAATTAACTTCAGGTTGGTAACTCGAGATGGACTTTATGACCCAAAAATCTGCTTGAAACTTGTAGTCATTAACTCTTGATTCTACAATCGAATTAACTTTATGTCGTAAGTTCGCATTTAACTCCCCAATACCCGATAAATTTAGATCTTTAAATTCTCGTTTTAAATGTAATTTCTGTGCACAATCTTCACTCATGAAATTTATTTGTGATCCAGAGTCTAAAAGCGCTCTTACTAGGTGGGTACTTCCATAGCAATCTTTTATTCTAACTATAGCTGTTGCCAATACAACGACATCATCTGTATTCGAGACATGCTGTGAAGAACGCTGGAACGATTGTTGTGGAGTATCATTGGCAGTAGCAGGTGTTGATGGTAACACAGATAACTGATTATCGAAGCGATTTGATTGCTGCTGCACCTCATATTTATGCAGCATAGTGTGATGAGGACGTTGACAAACTCGACAATGAGATCGAGAACAATTCCGGACCGAGTGTCCTTTCTTTAAGCAATTTATACAATTTCCCGGTTTTTTTTACAAAATCGAACCGTTTACCAACGGTCAATGCAGCGAAAGAGTTGCAACTATGTATTGAATTCTTCTTCTTCTTCTTATGTCGCCATAACAACCGAATATCGATTTAGGCCGAAAATAACATGCTTCGCCAGCCATCTCTGTTCTTCGCTAGCTGGAGCCAGTTAGAAATTCCAAGCGCCGTCAGGTTCTCCAGTACTTGGTCTTTCCACCGGAGGTTTGGTCTTCCTCTTCTGCGCCGTCCTCCAGCGGGTTCCGAATATAACACCTTCTTAGCTGGAGCGTGTTCTTCCATTCGCTCGACATGACCTAGCCAGCGCAGCCGCTGGATTTTGATGCGCTTTACTATGTCAATATCGGCATACAGCTCGTACAGCTCATGGTTGTACCTTATTCGGTACTCGCCACCAACGCAAATAGGTCCAAAGATCTTGCGTAGGACTTTTCTCTCGAAAACTCCAAGCATGTATTGAATGCCCATTCAATTTACAAAAAATGCATTGATTTTCCAAACTACTCGTAGCAACTACAAATGATGTTTTGTATTCATTTTTCTTGTTATTATGCGATTTAATTCTATGAGGATTCTGTTGATCAGCACTGTCGTATCTATTCGACCTGTCGTCATTTACTTCGAGTGATTGGCATCGACGAATTAGCAATTTCGAGCAGTCGTTCCATGAAGGAAGGGTGGAGTAATCCAACTGATCGTTCCATCTCGATTTTGTAGCTGGATCAACTTTTGATAGTACCAGTTGAATGAGTAATGCATTTGTTATATCCATCTCTGTACCCAATGATAGCAACGAATCGTAAATTGCGGATACAGTGTCGACCACTTTTCTAAGCGCTGAAGCATTGGTTTGGTCATTTTTGGAATGTCAAATAACTGCTCGATATTATCAAAAAATATCAAATCTTTTTTATCGTATCGTTCTGCTAAACGATCCAATGCTTTCTTATAATTGGCTTCTGTGACTTGGAATGCTTTTACCGTTCTGAGCGCGTCACCCGATAAACAACTCAAGAAATTATTAAATTTTTCAATTGTCGCTAGATGTGGCTCATCATGGACCAAGTTATTGAATGAGCTTATAAAATTTTTGTACTCCGCGTACTTTCCACTAAATGTCGGTAATTTCAGATTCGGAAGACGAGACGATTGAGGCGTGGTAATACCAAGTGTACTCTCCAACATTGGACTCTCTCGACGCTTATTTTGCCCCATAAGCTGAATAAGCCTCAATTTAGCACTTATGCAAAGATCCTAGATATCGCCTCTTCGGTCATCGTCAGGATCCTCCCTCTCGATCTTGGTTTCTAGCCGGCATACCAAATCTATAACAATCCAAGTTTCCGTTGGATTATCAAGCATGTTTTTGATACGTGTTATATTACCACGTGTTATATGTGGGTGCCGTAGCTCAGTGGTTAGTGTGTTCGCCTTCTGATCTGTAGGTCGTGGTTCAATACCCGGCTGATGCATAACAAATTTTAAATCGAAAAGATTTTTCTTTCGAATGGTACCCACCTGTCGGCAAGCAATTGGCAATTCTTCCGACAGTAACAACTTGCCATGAAAAAGCTTCTAAAAATAACTCTGTGACAAAGCTCAGAAAAAGTGATGTGACAAGTGTTCTGCCGTTCGGAACCGGCTAAAATAAGTAGGTCCATTCTAATACTGTCCAAAATTTAAGACGCACAACAGTAATAGAAGAGAAGCTCGGCCAATGAGCCCTTTGGGGCTTTAAGTGCCACATATTTATTTTTTTTTTATATTACCACGCGCTGTTGCTCTTTGCTGCCTTAAAGTACTCGGCTTTTGAACAGAAGCTGCTTCATCGCTCAAACTTCCAGGCATGATCGTAATTATTTAGTAATTTATTACGTTTAATAAATTCAACAAATTTACCAACAATATTGAGTCTAGTCGAATACAATTTGTTTCCAAATGTTCAATTTAATTCAAGCAAATAGTTAGACAATCTCGATTTAATTACAAAATGACGAATTAACCAGCACCCTATAATATTTTCTAGATAGCGAAGCAACCTAGCAATTAAAAAAAGAAAAACAATTTATGTATTGTTCAATGTGCTTTTATTTATTTATTTAAAAAACGAAACCTTTCCTTTTGGTTAACTTAATATGGCAATCATCAACAATGTACGTATATGTTAGATATACGTTTGGTACCACACTCAAAACTCCAATGTATAGTGTATGTGTATATGTGTTTACGTTGTATATTCACAACAATAACACCAACAATTGTCGCGGCAACTTTAAACTTCAAAATTCAAACCAAAAACCAAATTGTGTCTGACAATATCTTTATAGATGCACAAACAATTATCATTCAAGGCGCAATGGATTGAATGGTTTATAAATGTTAATGTACCAAGCACAACAGAGGTATAACAACGAGAACGATTCATATGATCGATATGTTTTTATAATTTAATGGTTTTCAAACTGTTAATATACTAGCAATTAACAGAGTGAGAGCGACGACAACGATTCATATGATCAATATGTTTAATAATGTAAGGATTTTCAAACTGTTAATATACTAGCAATTAACAAGTGAGAGCGACGACAACGATTCATATGATCAATATGTATTAGTAATGAAAGGATTTTCAAACTGTTAATATTCTAGCAATCAACAGTGAGAGCGACGACAACGATCCATATGATCAATATGCTTTTTTTTTTTTCAATGGTTCCACAAACAAATAGCAGATAAAAATGTTCCCAACATTATGCAACTTACTGAAGAGAAAACCGACATCAAATCCAAATGCACAATTAATGAGAATATGAACCCGAAGTTTCTACCAACACAGACGTACGTTCAAATTTTAAAATACATGCAGTTAAGATAGAAAGTGACGATAACAAATGTAATTGCACAACGTTTGATAATAATACCGTAAATTCGATATGTGCTCAACTAAAACTTCGTTCGTTCTTTTGAGAACTTGTTATCAGCGCAAATTGAATAAATGCATTTTCAGTGTTTTTCCAACTGCTACCACATTTATAGAAAATGTTTGTAGGCCATATATTTAATTGTTTAGCATAAACTTGCGAAATGTTCGAATAAAATTTCTTGATTTAGTAAAAAATAGACTTGCGTCTAATTAACGGTTGCCCAGTTACTTTTCAACACGGTCTTTATCATTTGAACCGTAAATCAATGAAGTAACGTTATCGCAAATTTTATATTTTTCACTGATATATGTTTTATTGACCACAAGCTATTGTCTACTGAAGCTACCATTTACAACACCTTATTCAGTCCTGATACTTTCAATTTTTGTTACCACTTCCTTCTATGTACGCAGCAGACAACTCTCCTGATAGTCCTGAAGCCAGTCTTCGCTTGCTGATCCTAATGTTGAATCCTCGCAACGCTCTTCTTCGCACAATTTTTTGGATCAGACACTAACGTTCACTTTTTTATGTATCACGAATATATTATTAGACTCTTAAGAAAATTAGACTTTAAACACAACAAAAAAAGAGAAACCTTTCTTTTAAGTCCCTGCTCGGGCGCCAAAATGTTGAACAACAATAATTTTTGTTGTCGACAACGAAATTTACAGTCTAACACCAGCTGTGGTTTTATAACAATTAAATTTAATATCATATTTCAATTTTATAAGAGCATACAAATCAACGGTTTACACAGTTGTATCAATATGTATGTACTAAAAAGAGATGAATTCATAGTTTATAGTTAGTAATATAATATAATTCACAATAAAAATATAATAAGATACTTATAATAATAGAACTTCAATTATAACTTATTTATAGGTATATGGCCAAACAAAAAGTAAATAAAAAAAGGAAACAATGTTAAAATTAATTTCAAATTTAAACATGCAAAAGAAATTCAAAATGAAGCTCAAAAAGTAAATTAAAATCAAATTAAAACAAGCGGATATAAATACGTTTTACCTTAATTCAAAAGTATGTTAGCAACTCGAGAATTCTGTGGTAAATGTGCCAGGATTAAAAATCGATTAAGAATCCATGTTATGGCCTGGAACATCGAGGCTGGAGTAATGGCTGATGAAGTGGCGCGTGGGGCGAATTAGCTCAGTATTTGGCCACTCGATGGTACGAATGGGACTGGACGGGTGGTTTAATCGGGACCACCAACTGCGGAACCGTTTGCGATCCGTGCATTCGTGCAGTAGCATAGATGCGCCGCCGCTTGTTGCAAAGGGGGAGGAGTACGCGAATTTTTCTGCCTATCCTTTTTCGGCCCTGACCTTCGCACTTTCTCGTGTAGCATTATATGTTGTTTCTTTAAACAATGCCGGCACCTAGTTGATACTCGGCATTGGTCGACATGAGGGCTGTAGGCACGGCAGTTGAGGCAGCAGCGACGTCTTGCCACTGTTTCGTCTCTCTTTATCACCGGCATCGCAATGAATTTTGGACAGTCACGTAAGGGGTGCATTCGACGGCATAATCGGCACCCAGAACGACGTTTCCTCTGACGGTATGCGGATCGGGCTATTACGAGTCGATCTTCGATGGTTCCAGGGCATTACGTGCTTCGTAAAAACCAAAAAAAAAAAAAAATAAAATAAAATTAGTAAGGTTATCATCTCGAATAATACGTATAAGACAATGAGAAGTGGAGAGATACGCATAGAGGAAGTGTGCTACTGTAAGCGATTAGGGCAGTGAAACAAGTTTAACCACTGGCCTAGTAAGAATGCTTTTAGCTGTTAGGACATCAGCCACTCGCACCCGAGAATCTGACCCCAGATATGTTTTGCTGATTCTGCCCAACCTCCACTCGTTAGGGGGCAGATGCTCATGTCGGATAACGACCAAATCACCCACGCAGACGTCTTTCTGCGGGTACTTCCATTTGGCGCGTTTATGCAATTCCTTTAGATATTCATCCTTCCATCGTAGACAGAAGGATTATCAATCCTTCTGTCTACGATCCTCAACCGTTGCCATCGGTTGAGTATACTCAGTGACTGACCGGAGACGTCAGGTTCAGCAGGCGATTGTAAGGGTGAGCCAACCAGAAAATGATCGGGTGTTAACGTAGTTAAATCTGCAGGATTGTCAGACATCGCAGTCAATGGCCTCGAGTTGATGCAAGCTTCAATGCGGGAGAGAGAAGTACTAAATTCCTCTAGTGTGTACTTCTGAGTGGGAGAGCTTTTTCAAGTGAGCCTTAAAGCTCTTAACCCCTGCTTCCCAGATTCCACCCATATGTGGTGCCCCAGCAGGAATGAAACGCCATTCTAAGCTTTTATGGCTCTGAGAAGATTCAACTCGTTCACGTATTAGACGCAGAAATTGTTCATTTTCTGATCGTAGAGCCCGAGAAGCGCCTACAAAAGACATTCCATTTTCCGAGAAAATCAGGGCTGGACATCCGCGGCGTGAGAAAAACCGTGAAAAAGCTGCAAGAAATGTAGCAGTTGTCATGTCACTCGTAGCCTCAAGATGTATGGCCTTCGTTGCGAAGCATACAAAGCCACACACGTAGCCCTTCGTAATACGATATGCACGGCCGATGTACACCTTGATGTCGAAGGGCCCAGCGGCCCATCAACGCCGGTTGTGGAGAATGGTCTAGAGAGCGAAGTGCGCTCAGGCGGCAACGCGGCCTATCTGAGTATAGTGCCTCTGCTTTTCTAGGAGGCAGGCGTTACATTTGTGTACCGTAGTTTTGACTAGGGTTTTCAATTTCGGTACCCAGAATTCCATGCGTAGCAAGCGCAGGAGCAATTGATTGGAGCTCTGTATGGAGATCACATGGACAAATTCAACCAAAAGCTGTGTAAAACGTCCAGAATACGGAAGAAGAATGGGAAATCTCTCTCTGTAAGAGAGAGCAGGGAATAGTGCTAAACGCCCGTTGACGCGCATAAAGCCCTTAGAATCCAAAAATGGATTATTGGAGATTGGGAGTTTTTTAAGTAAGTCCGCGTATTCCTCTGAGAAATGACGCATTTGGCACAACGTTATCAATCCATTCCTAGTGACAGTTATCTCTTCGGTGGGAAGAAATGTAGGACACGACACGAAGGGCACGAGAAAGAGAAGAAAACCGATCTAGAATATCCTTGGAGATATCTGATCTCACGTTATGAGATTTTATGATTCTAGTCTCGGGAATGGTATTCAAAACCACATGTAGAGCTTGAGTTGGCCAATTTTGACAAGGCATCTTCAACCATGAAGGACCATGCCACCACAATTCGTTGTCGACCAGTTGCTTAGCAGAGGTTCCACGAGTGGCCATAACGGCTGAATTCTCGGAGGAACTCACATGGTGCCAATTAGAGCCAATCTTCTCAACTATCGAAGAGACTCGATTCGACACGAATGTGGTCCAATGGCATGGAGGCTTGTGCAACCACGAGAGAACGATCGTTGAGTCGGTCCATGCGAGCAAGGTATATGTTGGCACTTGTAAGTAAGTAAGTGCGTTCCTCAAAGCTCTAATCGGGGCAGAGAGAGAGAGAGTTTTGATAGGGGCAACACTCGTTTTTGCTGTTAGAAAATGGGTGTATATTTTTCCCGTAGGGCATTCGATACGCACATATACTGTTGCTGCATAGGCCCTATCTAAAGCATCGCAAAAGCCATGAAATTGTACGATGCTTTCTGGAACGGACTATACGAAACGAGAGATTCGTATAGAAGTCAGATTGGGATAATCCGATAGAAAATCTTGCCATTGGTGCAGCGTGAGTGGTTTGATTGTCTCGTCCCAATCAGTTTGATCGAGCCACAACTGTTGCATTAACAATTTTGCAACGATAATCTTTGGCGCCAACCAGCCAGCAGGATCGAACAACTTTGCAACGGTAGAAAGAACTTCACGTTTGGTGAACGACGCCTTGTTCGGGAGGGGCCCAGGTAAAAAAAAGAAACAATTAGAACCAGCGTTCCATCTGAGTCCAAGGGTTTTGGCGGTACTTACATCTGAGATATTCAGGAATTCCGAATCTAGAAGATGCTCAAAAGGCCAGCCTTCCAGGATCCGTTGGTGGTTCGACGTCCACTTTCTCAACGAAAATCCTGCGGTATGTAATACCGAAATAAGTTAGTCACGAGCTAGGATAGCTTCGGCCAACGTATGAGCTCCAGCAAGTACATCGTCTGCGTACATAGACGTTGGAGAATATGCGAAGCGATGGGGTTAGCTATTTCGTTTTCCTTTGCTAGTTGCAATAACGTTCTAATAGCTAAATAGGGCGCACAGTTAACACCAAATGTCACTGTTTCCAGTTCGAAACTTTGAAGATTTTCCGTTGGTGTTTTGTGAAAATATATACGTTAATAGCACGTATGGTCAGGGTGTACTAGAATTTGGCGGTACATTTTCTCGATGTCGGCATTAAATACAAATTGGTAGAATCTCCATCTTAAAAGTAGAACCATCAGGTCCGATTGAAGTACAGGCCCTGCGTACAGGACATCATTTAAACTTTGGACAGTAGTAGTACGGCATGAGGCGTTAAATATCAAACGTACTTTAGTGATCGTGCTGTGGGGCTTCCCCACGGCATAGTGAGTCAGATAATAGTACGAGTTGAGTTCCGTAGAAGCGGAACCTCGATTGGCTTCATATGCCCCAATTCAAGATATTCCAAAATGACGTTGTCTTATTCAATTTTGAATTGTGGGATCTTAATTACGCGCGCTTCGTTTCGAAAAAATTGTGCCCGCGCCGAGTTGCGTGAGTCACCTAACAATAAATCTTCGGGAAACTGTCTTTTAAACGGCAGTGATACCACAAATCTGCCTTCTTGATTCCGAAACGTGGTCTTGTTGTAATACTCTTCACAGTACGAGTCTTCAGGAGACTTTCGATTAGCCTTTGGGATATCTCCCAATTCCCAGAACTTGGAAATTTGTCATTCCAGATTAACCTCATTGTAAAATGATTTAACTCGGGCCTTGGATGGTGATGTCGTGTAACGACCGGTAATAATCCATCCGAAGACAATGTTCTGAGCAATCAAGAATTTCCTTACGAATTCCCTCTAACATTATGGAGGCGTAGACGTCACCGCCCAGAACTAAGTCCACAGGAGAGCTCTTGTGCAAATTCACATCTGCCAGCCGCAGGCCAGCGAACTGTTCGCGTAAGTCTTCTATAGACGAACAAGGCTGTAATTTTCCCGTTAGTTTCTTCATCCATCTTCGATGAATGTGCCGTCACCACCTCGTTCATTCCGTTGGCCTTAGTCCGAACGTCACAAGCAGGGAGGCGCAACCTGCTTCGTAAACGTTCAGCCATAAAAGTAGCCCCTGATCCTGAGTCAATCAAAGCACGAGCTACGAAAGTAGTGTTATTATGCTTGATGTTTACAAGCGCTGTTCCAAGTAGTACCGTACTGTTCCTCGTTGGATGATATTTGTTGCCTGATAACGCGTTATGTTCATCTTGTGACACAGCTTGCAGCTGAGATATGAATGACTGCCGTGAGCATGAATATACGCTATTGCAAGCACTGTACTCATGAGAATTCGCTAAGCAATTCGTACAGAGTTTGTGGCTTTTAGCTACGATGTGGCGATCCTCCACAGATAGTTTGAGAAAATCAGGACAAGTTCTCAAATGATGTTGTTTTTTGCACAGTGGGCAATTGCGAGTGGATCCGTTCACTTGGTACGTGTTAATCTTCTGTGGATTCGCCGGAGATGTATTGGAACGCCGAACAGGAGTAAATTCATTCGGCTGTCGCTTTTGGGGTTGGCTGAATTGTCGGAAACCACTCCGAATATCTAGAACCGATTCAAGAGTCTGGAATCGTTCACTTAGGAACGTATCAAAATCTCTCCACAGAGTGAGATCCCTCTGTTTCCTTGCTTATTCCTAATAGATTGCTCCCATAGGCACAGGGTGGTGTCGCGGAGTTTCGTTGAACACAAATACAAAAAAATTGCATCCCAATGACTAGTATCGATATCTAACAATTGTAAATTGGTGATACAGCCATTGATTTTTCGTTGCAAGCGTTCTCTACGGGTGATAACCGGGCATTGTTCCGGTACAACGCGGTGAACATATCACGAAAACTAGGCCACGACACACAATCTCCCGAAAAACATGCGGTGTCGCATGGTGGAAGTTGAATGGTTGGCATAGAATATTGAGGCGTTTGGCTCTCAGCAGGAGCTGGTGCCGCAACGGAGACGATATGATAACCGCCGGCTAGGCAACGAGCAGAAGCTAATTTAGAAACCTTATACTTAGCTTTAATCTGATCAAGGTTAGCGTCTTCGACTTCTTGAGTGATAATGGCTTGATATGCCGATTTTAATTCAACCCATGCCGCCTCGAACTCCTTCCTTTGAACTTCGAGGGCGCATGGACTGTGAGTGTCCGTATTTATTAGCTGGATATAAGTGCCAGTTTCAGTTATTTCCTCGACTGCAGCGTTAAAACGTTTGATATTTGCCATGATAATCTCTGATCGCCAAAATACAGAACATAATGCTTCGAACAACGGATGAAAAATATTAAATACGTGTAATTCGTAGAATTACAGTAACAGAAAAAAGAAATAGGAGAATTTGAATCGATTTGCTGATCATATATCAACTACTCGATTTTTCTCAATGACGTAGTCTTTATTCAAGCTAAGCCTATAGAACAATTGGCAGAATGCCCGCGTATCAGAACGTATAAAAACTGATAACTTCGAATTAAAACAAACAATGAGCACCGTAACGTTTTCCCCAATTCGAAAGAGTTCAGTGATAATTATACGCGCAACGTAAATGAATGTAATTGTAGTTAATTTATTTTTAAGTTGAATGTAATTACAAATAATTTTTCGCAATGATTTATTTAAACTATTTATTGCATTTATTTATTTATTTATTTTCTGATTTATGTAATAAATAAAAAAAAAATGGAAAATATAATCGAGCCGCAATAATTTATCTATTATAATGTGATGATCTATGTAATAAATCATGAGCAAAGAAAAATTATAATAATATAAAAATATATAAATCATTGAAACGCACTAATAATAATTTTTATATGTTGGGAATACTCGAGTATGTGGAAACAATGTAATTGTACAACACAATACCAGAGGTGTGTGGGCGTATATGTATGTGCAATCGAATATTGTAATTATTGGTACTCACAAATATGTGAATAATTATTGTAATTATTGAAAGTGAGATTTACGAGTTAAGAGACAAATGCGTGTAACAAAAAAATGCAATTAGACAGAACACGGCCCAAAGATATTATAAATATCCCTGTGTGGTTGTATGTAGTCTGGTGGTGTTTTCGCAAGGTAACGTGTCTAACTACCTCAACCGGGTGGGGCTAGTGCAATCCTTGTTGAACTCATCGCAAGTCAACTCACTGGCTGTCATGTAGTTTGATATGAGCGCTATATGATGATACCTTTATTTGTTAATGAGGGGTAGTCATGTAGCTTGTTCTGCTTACTATGTGATGGCGCCTTCATTATTATTAATGGGGGCCCTCCACGTGGCGACTACCGGGCAACGTCCTCTTGGCACCCGCTGAGAGGCGGCTGAAGCGAGTCGAGAAAATCTCCTCGGCTAGAGGTTGTGCGTTGGTTTTGGGACCCGCCACATAAAAAATCCCCCAGTGAGGAAAAAAACAAACCCTCTAATAAGGACTACCGCTATTGTTGATGTCCCCCGCAAACGAAAAAAGAACAATGATTTACGGATATGCACCTGGAATGTCCGGCCCCTTTATAGGGAGGGTGCCTCTATCCAGCTGGTTGATGTCCTCGAAAAATACAGAGCTGACATCACCGCTCTCCAGGAAATGCGATGGATGGGACAGGGCTGCTCCAAGAGAGCTTCCTGTGATATCTACTACAGTTGCCATGCTGAAAGGCACGAATTAGGATGTGGATTTTTGGTCAGCAAGAGACTACGACATCTTGTCTCGCATTTCACGCCTGTGAACGAGAGGCTGGCCACAATTCGCATCAAGGCAAAATTTTTCAACATCAGCCTTATATGTGCCCACGCTCCGACGGATGAGAAGGACAATATGACCAAGGAGAGCGCCTCGAAGAAGCTTATGACCGCTGCCCCCGCCACGATATCAAAATCGTGCTTGGCGACTTTAATGCCAGGGTGGGCAAGGAAGGTACCTTTGGTCCAACTGTCGGAAAATTCAGCCTCCACCAGAACACCTCCGATAACGGAATGAGGCTGATCGACTTCGCCGCAGCACGAAACATGGTAATTGGTGGTACCAGATTCCAGCATCTCGACATCCACAAAGCGACATGGCTGTCTCCAGATCAACGTACAAGAAACCAAATTGATCATGTGGTGATTGACGGAAGGCATGCTTCCAGTGTGATGGACGTGAAATCGATCCGTGGTGCCAACATCGACTCGGATCACTACCTTGTTGCAGCTAAGGTCCGCACACGTTTATGTGTCGCAAATAACAAGAGAAGTCCCACACAGAGAAAGCTCGACGTCAGTAAGCTGCGATCACCAAAGACAGCAGATGCATTTGCCACTCGACTATCGGATCTGCTTATGCAGAACACTCCCCCACTTGATGATACATGCGCACGGTGGACACATATATACCACTTCATGACTACTGCTGCCGAGGAGGTAATCGGTTATTACCGGCCTCTGAGGAATGAGTGGTATGATCAGGAGTGTCGCGACGCTACCACAGAGAAAGACGCCGCCTACAGAAAAACCCTGCGTGCAGGCGCAACGCGAGCTGTTAAGGAGCGGTACAGAGAGAAAAGGAGTGCAGAGAGACGTCTTTTCAGGCGCAAGAAGTGGGAGTTGGAAAGACGCGAGTGTGAGGAGATAGAGATGTGTACCGACAAGAATGAGACTCGAAAATTCTTCGAAAAGATCAAGCGCCTGAGTGGAGGTTTAAATCCCGGAGCCTCTTCTTGTCGTGATGGAAATGGGAATCTGGTTACAGATGTCCAGAGTGTACTGAGCCTATGGAGGGAACACTTCTCCACGTTACTGAATGGCGATGCTACGAACAATTCCGCCAGTGGAGGAGATTGCCCGATAACCCCAATTAAAAATGATGGTGTTGATGTTCCACCACCCGACTATGACGAGGTTGAAACGGCCATTTTAAGGCTGAAGAACAACAAAGCTGCAGGTGCTGATGGCCTGCCTGACGAGTTGTTTAAGACCGGAGGCGATGAGCTGCTCACCCGCATGCACCAGCTCATAAGCAGAATATGGTTGGATGAAAGCATGCCTGATGATTGGATGCCCAGTGTTCTCTGTCCCGTACATAAAAAAGGAGACCCCACAATTTGCGCCAACTACCGTGGAATAAGTCTCCTGAGCATCGCATACAAGGTTCTATCGAGCGTACTATGTGAAAGGTTGAAGCCTATGCTCAGCAACCTGATTGGACCGTATCAGTGTGGCTTCATACCTGGTAAATCCACCATCGACCAGATTTTCACACTGCGCCAAATCCTGGAGAAGTCCCAAGAAAAACAGATCGACACACACCACCTATTTGTTGATTATAAAGCCGCTTTCGACAGTTCGGTAAGGGATTAACTCTACGCACAATGTATTAGTTCGGTATTCCTGCAAAGCTCATTCGACTTTGTAGAATGACACTGCATAACTCCCGTTGTGCAGTGAAAATTGGGAAGGACCTCTCCGCACCGTTTAATACGGAACGGGGTTTCAGACAAGGTGATTCGTTATCATGCGACTTCTTCAATCTTATTAAGGAGAAAATAATACGAGCTGCTGATCTACGACATAATGGCACTATCTTCCACAAAAGTGTCATGCTGTTGGCGTATGTCGACGATATTGACATAATCGGCATGAACACGCGAGCAGTCAGTGCAGCATTCTCAGAGTTGGAAAGAGAGTCGCGTCGGATGGGTCTTACGGTGAACGAGGACAAGACGAAGTATCTAGTGTCAACAAACAAAGAGTCCCGGCGTCTTGGACAGCAAATCACTATTGACAACTACGCTTTTGAAATAGTAAGGGACTTTGTCTATCTTGGAACCAGCATTAACAGCAGTAATGACGTCAGCCTGGAGATATTGCGAAGGATCACTCTTGCAAACAGGTGCTACTTTAGGCTAAGTAAGCGATTGGGAAGTCGAGCCCTCTCTCGAAGAACGAAAACTACACTCTACACGTCTCTCATCATGCCTGTCCTAACATATGGCCCTGAAGCCTGGACAATTTCCACCTCAGATGAGCGAATGCTTGGAGTTTTCGAGAGAAAAGTCCTACGCAAGATCTTTGGACCTATTTGCGTTGGTGGTGAGTACCGAATAAGGTACAACCATGAGTTGTACGAGCTGTATGCCGATATTGACATAGTAAAGCGCATCAAAATCCAGCGGCTGCGCTGGCTAGGTCATGTCGAGCGAATGGAAGAACACGCTCTAGCTAAGAAGGTGTTATATTTGGAACCCGCTGAAGGACGACGCAGAAGATGAAGACCTAACCTCCGGTGGAAAGACCAAGTACTGGAGAACCTGACGGCGCCTGGAAGTTCTAACTGGTACCAACTAGCGAAGAACAGAGATGGCTGGCGAAGCATGTTATTTTCGTCCTAAATCGATACTTGGTTTTTATGGCCACATAAGTAAGTAAGTAAGTAAGTAAGGTTGTATGTATACCGTCAATATTACAATTGTTGGAATTATAAAGCAGAGACCGAATAATATATGAAGTATGGAATACCTTGTGTGTTGCAGATTATTTAAATAAGCAAAACACACAAAAAGAAAAGAGAAAATATTGTTGTACCTAAACAGATGCAACTACGTATGTGTATTAATATATACGATATGAATTTACTTGTTTTTGCCTACCGATGGTTAGGCACTCCCAAGCAAATGTAAATAAATATTATGCACGAATATGCAATATTGTTGATAGGTGTTTATTGTTGCTTGCAATTGACTACAACAGTAATATTAAATAGAAGTAGACTTTGATAATCTAATTGTTGTATGTCAGTGTGCCAATCTATGCGTTTTTATATACATAGATAAGCAAAAGAAAACGAATATGTAAGCAGAGCTGCAGTATTTCTGGTTTTTATTATGCGATGTCAAAGCAAGTAATTAACGAACAAATAATTGTTGTTGTTCGGTAAGAGTCAATACATCGTAAAATGATTATAAAAATGTTAAAATGATCGTGTTGGTATTTAGGTACACAAGTAAACCCAAATAATGAGAAAAACGGGAGATCACCCTGGTATCTAATATTTTTCTTTGTTTGCTTTGTTTTTAATTTGAAAAGGCAATATGCGATGTTTGCTTTTATGCTTTTATGCAGAAGAAGAAAAAAATAGAAAATTCCTTGAAATTATATGTTGCTCGGAGAAAGAAATACCACCCCAAGAAAAACGATGTCTTTCCCTTTTTTTGTGATCTTCAACTCGGTTTTGTTAATATGACAACAGTAGCTTTATCTATGAAATGTAACGATTTCTCGGAGAGAGTTGGATTAATGTACTAATATGTACAAAGAGCTGTGCAAATTGTCGCACTAGTAAAAAACGATAATAAACACCAGATTAGGAATCGTTCACAGGTGTGCTGTAGATGTAACACAATAACCGTAATGTAGAATGCTCAACAGTTCGCAATTAAAAAAATAATGCCAAGCAAGTAACTTGCTAAACCCGAAAGGTTATTGCAACCTTATACTGTAAGTATAAAATTGCGAATGAGATCAAGAGGGGTGATACCAGACGCAGTTATCAATAAAACGCTTTATTGATCTCTGTTATCCTGTCTTATAAAAAAAAATAAATAAATATGTGGCACTTAAAGCCCCAAAGGGCTCATTGGCCGAGCTTCTCTTCCATTACTGTTGTGCGTCTTAAATTTTGGACAATATTAGAAGGGATCTACTTATTTTAGCCGGTTCCGAACGGCAGAACACTTGTGACATCACTTTTTCTGAGCTTTGTCACAGAGTTCTTTTAGAAGCTTTTTCATGGCAAGTTGTTATTGTCGGAAGAATTGCCAATTGCTTGCCGACAGGTGGGTACCGTTCGAAAGAAAAATCTTATCGATATTAAATTTGTTATGCATCAGCCGGGGATTGAACCACGACCTACAGATCAGAAGGCGAACACACTAACCACTGAGCTACGGCACCCACGGTTTATGGTATGTAAGATGAATTATTCTGTAGACTGAATAATGATAATAATAATAATAATAATAATAATAATAATAATAACAATAATAATTTGCTGTTTCCGTCTCTAAAGAAGTGATTGCCTTTCCATGCAATCCACATCTCAAGCCAAATTTTCATACTTCCATAAGGATCAAAACATGCTCCAGAAAGAGCTGTGTGCATCGACTTGAATAAATAATATGTAAGTCTGATGGAGCTTTGTCTGGTAAATATAACGTGTGGTGTAATACTTTCCAGTTCTGTCCTTCTATATACTTTTTAACCTGTTGAGCAATGTGTGGTCTGGCGTTGTCATGTTGAAACATTAATTTGTTGTGTCTATTCACCCATTCTGGTCGTTTCTATTCAATAGCTCGCTTTAAATGTATTAGTTGTCGTCTGCAAATAATGACATCGGTAGTAATAGTTTTAGACGGTTGCAGCAACTCACTCTTTTTAAGATCCCGATTTTTTGCTTGGTTTTTATTTTTGTGAGTACTTCCTTTCTTTCATTAAAATCATTATCTCATTCATCATCCATTTGCTTTTCGCTTCATGGTTTTGTTTGCCTAAATCGTTTGTTGCAAGCGTGTTGAGCGTTGTTTTAACACGATCCGATAATGTTTTTGCATTTTCAGTGTTGGAATTTAATCTAGCTCTGAAGAACTGTGCATTAATATTTGCCGTCAGCGAGTTTTTAGTGTTTTCATCTTCTTTTAGCTTGGTTAAATTAAGTTCTTGTTTCTTTGGTCTTTTTCTGATCACAGTTAGTTTTACAAATACTTTTGCTAATAATAGATAATGATCAGATGCAACATCTGCTCCAGGATAAGTAGAAACTTTGCTAATTGACGATCCGAAGCGTTTATTTACGAGTATGAAGTCAATTTGGTTTCGGACAATATTTTGATTGCTATCTAGGGGTGATTTCCACGTATATAATCTTCGGGCTGGTAGGCAAAACTATGTGTTGGTTCATTTCATATTGTATTCTTGGCAGAATTGTATAAGTTTGTTACCTCTTTCGCTACTTTCCCCAAGACCATAACTTCCAGCTATTCCATCGACACGTCCTTGACCAATTTTAGCGTTAAAATAACCTTGTATAATATTTATTTCATGTTATTTAGTTATTTTCATTATATAATGAAAATCTCTGTAAAAAAATTCTCTATTTCATCCTCGCTCTTTTCTGCTGTTGGTCCATAGAGTTGAATTATATTGGTAATTATAGGTTTAGCATTAATTTTTAAAAGCATCGCCCTATCATATTTAGAAATAAATCCGACAACGCAATTGGCGACTGTGTCTTTAACAATTATTTTTCCGTTTCTGTGATTATTATATATTTATATATATTTATATATATTATATATATATATATATATATATATATATATATATATATATATATATATATATATATATCTATATATATATATATATATATATATATATATATATATATATATATATATATATATATATATATATATATATATTGTTACGAAAATGCCTTTTTTGGGCTGTTCGTATCGACTAGATTGCATAAAAAAATGTACACACCAATTCTATTTTTCTTAATAAATTCAAATATAAAAATATGTCAAATATTTCAAAGAGAATCTGATTTCTAATCTTTCTGTACAAGTATATTTTTCACCAGTGTTTCTGTTAAGTGATTTGTTTATTATTTACAACACTGCCCTCCACTTAAACTTGTTCGTCCCGAACAAGTGTTCCCATAACGCCGTGATAAGGAGCCAGCCGTTCCAATGTACTATTTTCAATTTTGCTCGACGATGCCCTGATTGTTGAATCCGATACACAACATCGTTGATTCTGTTTATCACTTTATATGGTCCTTCCCAATGCGTTTGTAATTTAGGAGACAAGCCCTTTTTCCGTTGTGGATTATGAAGCCATACCAGGTCTCATTTATGGTAGCCTTTTGAATTTGTTCGCAAATCATATCTGGCCTTCATCTTGTCACTTGTTATCTGAATTCGCCTTCTTATGAAACGATGCACTTCATCTAGTTGATTTCGTTTGTTCTCAGCGTAGTCACATATAGGTTTGTCAGACGATGGAGTTACTCCAAATTTCAAATCAGCCGGTAATCTTACATCTGTACCGAAAACTGCTCTTGCTGGTGTTGTTGCTGTGGAATTATGCTGTGCAGACCGATATGCAAGTAGAAACATTGGGAAGTGAGTGTCCTAATCTTTTTGATCCTTGTTAACGACTTTCCTCAGTTACTCATTCAAGGTACGGTTGAATCGTTCTACCATACCGTCCGACTGTGGATGTAATGGAGTGGTACGAGTTTTATGTACGCCCAAAATTGCGCAAACTTCTTCAAACACCGTTGATTCGAAGTTTCGCTCTTGGTCAGAATGCAGCTCTAATCGTGTAATCCAATTGTTCACGAATACTTCAGCGACCGTGCTCCCTTCTTGATTTGGAATAGGGTACATTTTTGGCCACTTGCTAAAGTAGTCCATTACTACCAACACATACCTATTTCCCAAGTTGCTCGTAGGGAACGGTCCCGCTATGTCCAACGCAATTCGTTCAAACGGAGCACCCGTGTTGTACTGTTGCATCTTACCTCTAGTCCTTCTATGTGGCCCTTTTGCTGATGAGCATTGGTCACATCTTCTTATAAAGTCTGCCACGGATTCCTGGCACCCAACCCAGTAGAAGCGCCTCTTGACCTTTTCTGTGGTTTTAGCTATGCCTAAATAACCTCCACAGGATGCATTGTGATATTCTGAGATTACCTCGTTGATTCTGGACTTTGGTACCACCAGAAGGTTATTTGCGGTTTTGCCATCTTCACTTTCCCATGTCCGGTACAGACAACCATCACTAAGGTGCAAGCTTTGCCATTGCGCCCAGTATGCTTTAGATATCGGGCTTTCACTAGCCATTTCTTGCCAGTCTGGTCGGATGCCATGCTCTTTACTTTTTATGATTTTTGCAAGATTTGGGTCGTTCCGCTGCTCTTTTTGTATTTGTTCACTGGTCCAGGACTCTTCCGGAAGGGCATTTAAAAGCCGGATGTCTACAATGTGTTCCTTGCTTTCGGCTCGTGAACAATGTTTGCATTCAGTGCTGCAGGGACGACGCGATAAGGCATCAGCATTGCCATGATGATCTCCTTTACGGTGCTCAATTGCAAAATCGTAGCTTTGCAATCGCTCAATCCATCGCGCTAGTTGACCTTCCGGATCCTTGAATTGTAGTAGACACCGGAGCGCTGCATGGTCAGTCCTGAGGTGGAATTGTTGTCCTTATGAAAGTGTTTCACGCATTCCATTATTGCAAGTAGCTCCCTTCGCGTTACGCAGTAGTTTCGCTCTGGTTTTGACAAAGTTTTGCTGTAGTAGGCTATCACTTTTGTTGTCCTTCTATTATCTGAGACAGTACTCCGCCGATTCCGTAGCCGCTCGCATCCGTATCCAATATAAATGTTTTGCCAGGTGTTGGGTAAGCTAATACTGGTGCGGAGCAGAGTTGTTCTTTGAGCTGTTCGAAAGCCTTATCTTGTGTATCACCCCATTTGAATGCCTGGTTCTTCCTAGTTAGCTCATGTAAACTACTGGCTATGTTTGCAAAGCCGGGCACGAATCGTCTGTAGTAGGTACACAGCCCCAGGAAACTTCTTAGATCATGCAGGTTTGTTGGTTTTGGCCACTCTTTCACAGCTGCTATTTTCTTGTCGTCTGTGTGAACGCCTTTCGTGGTTACCTTGTGACCGAGATACCGAACTTCACGTTTGAAACTTGAACACTTCTTTGAGGTCAGTTTCAGTCCAGCGGCTTCTATTCGTTCAAAAACCTCCTTCAATTTCGCTAAGTGGTCGTCAAAGTCTTTGCCCATCACAATAATGTCGTCAAGATATACCAAACACGTTTTCCAGTGTAGTTCTTTCAAGGCACGTTCCATGAGACGCTCGAAAGTGGCAGGTGCATTGCAAAGCCCGAAAGGCATCACTGTGAATTGCCATAGTCCATCACCAACGCTAAATGCAGTCTTTTCTTTGTCTTTCTCTTTAAGTTCTACTTGCCAGTAGCCGCTCTGTAGATCAAGGGTTGAGAACCGTTGTGCACCAAATAGTGTGTCGAGAGTATCGTCGATTCTAGGCAATGGATAGCTATCTTTCTTCGTGACATCATTCAACTTACGGTAGTCCACACAGAATCGAGTACTTCCGTCTTTCTTCTTCACAAGCACTACTGGTGAACTCCAGTGACTGGCGGATGGTTCGATAACACCTTCCCTCCGCATATCGGCAACGAGCTTTGTTACTTCATCCCTTCTAGCCAATGGAACTCTTCGTGGCTCTTGGCGGATAGGTTTGGAATCGCTGGTATCAATTTCATATTACAATATAGCTGTTCTTCCGCCACTTTTACCTTTAGGTGCAAAAATGGACCAATGCTTCCTTAATGCTTGTAACGCCTTATTTTTCTGATGTTCAGTAAGCTCTTTAGTCCATTCTTGCATCTGCGACACTGCCATTTCTTCTCCGCATTGCTTCCAGCTTTTACTGTTGCCCTATCCGCTCCACAATTAACCACAGCTGTAATCTCTTGACATTGACCAATTATTGTTCCTTTTCTTACAAATTTTGGTGTACCAGATGGATTTAAAATTCGAATAGGTATACTTCCATCATTTTTAGACTCCACTAGTGTTTTTCCAAGTATGATGTTATTGCATTGGTTATTTTTGATAGCTTCCACAACCCACAACTTACTTGTAACTCCATCCGTATATATTTCAGCCCATATGATTGCCTCCGAATTTGCGGGTATTTTCTGTTTTTGGCATATCCGGACCTGTCTTTTACTTCCACCACGCTCATAGCCAGCATTTAGTGGACATTCGACATCCATATATCGCAATATTCGTCGACTTAAGTCTAATGTAACTCCATGTGCGATCATAAAATCTATGCCAATAATGACGTCATCGATAATATCTGCCACAATGAATTCATGTTGTAAATCACAGTCACCTATCGTGATTTGCTTTGAGCCCTTTTCCAAAATCGGCGCATCTTCTCCTGTTGCTGTGCGAAGTTTTATACCAAAAAATGGCATAAACTGTGAGACGCGCCAGTATCCAAAGTCAAAATGAATGCTTTATTGTTAATTTTTCCATCGATGGTCAGGCTGTTAGGCACGCGTTTCATTTGAGAGATGAGTATGGTGGGGCCAACCGTTGTGGGAGCCAGCTCACGCCCCTTGGAACTGGCTCGTTTTAATTTAACGATGGCTTATACGTAATCTCGTTAATGCTGTTCACCCCGTCTTCGGGTTTCTTCTCCCCTGGAGAGCTTTATCGAGAACGTTTTCGACGGCAATCCCGTGCCATATGTCCAGGTTTATCACAATTAAAGCATTTTCCACTAAACGTGCCTTCACGTCGAACTACTGCAGCTTGCTCGGACTTGATCACTTGGCGTACCACTTCAACCAGATCATCCGTTTCAATCTCCAATTTCCGAACGTTATGTGTTGGACGACACATCAAACCAGCAGCTTCATATGTCAGCGCACTGCTAACAGTTTCTACAAAAGTCGCTCTCGGGGACATGATTGTTTGACGTTTTGTTTCGGGATCACGTATGCCTTCGATGAATGTGTCGATTTTAATTGTCTCAATGAAATCACTAGGTTTGCCAGCATACGAGAGGTTGCACAGCCGTTCAATATCTGAGGCATATTATTGAAGAGTTTCGCCAACCCGTTGTACCCTTGCTTTTAGTTCTACTCTGTGCAACTAAGTCATAGAGCCACTGTCGTATTTCCGCTTCAAAGTATCCATCAACACTTGATAGCTGTTGCGCTCGTGCTCTGGAACCTGCTGTAAAACTTCCGCTGCATTACCTTTACATGCCACAATCCATGCAGAAGTTTTTTCGTTAACACCCCAATGATTTGCTATGGCGGTTGTTTCAAATTGCAATTTGAAAACATCAAAAGCCGTCGATCCATCAAACGTTGGTGATTTTAATTTGATGGCACCAGAATCCCGAACGATTGTTGTTGTAGTTCCACTTAGTTCCATTGAATTAAAGCACTTTTCCAGGTGCCGAATCTTCTCGTCTATTATAACTTGTTTTTCGCTTAGCTCGTTGTGGTTCGATCCCCGGCTGATGCATAACAATTTTAATATCGAAAAGATTTTTTTTTCGAACGGTACCCACCTGTCTCGACAAGCAATTGGCAATTCTTCCGGCAGTAACAACTTGCCATGAAAAAGCTGCTAACTGTGACAAAGCTCAGAAAAAGTGATGTCACAAGAGTTCTGTCGTTCGGAACCGGCTAAAATAAGTAGGTCCCTTCTAAAACTGTCCAAAATTGAACACGCACAACAGTAATGGTAGAGAAGCTCGGCCAATGAGCCCTTTGGGGCTTTAAGTGATATATATATATATATATATATATATATATATATATATATATATATGTATATATATATATATATATATATATATATATATATATATATATATATATATATATATATATACTTACTTACTTACTTTACTTATGTGGCCATAACAACCCAATATCGATTTAGGCCGAAAATAACATGCTTCGCCAGCCATCTCTGTTCTTCGCTAGCTGGCGCCAGTTAGAAATTCCAAGCGCCGTCAGGTTCTCCAGTACTTGGTCTTTCCACCGGAGGTTTGGTCTTCCTCTTTTGCGTCGTCCTCCAGCGGGTTCCGAATATAACACCTTCTTAGCTGGAGCGTGTTCTTCCATTCGCTCGACATGACCTAGCCAGCGCAGCCGCTGGATTTTGATGCGCTTTACTATGTCAATATCGGCATACAGCTCGTACAGCTCATGGTTGTACCTTATTCGGTACTCGCCACCAACGCAAATAGGTCCAAAGATCTTGCGTAGGACTTTTCTCTCGAAAACTCTAAGTATTCGCTCATCCGAGGTGGAAATTGTCCAGCCTTCAGCGCCATATGTTAGGACAGGCATGATGAGAGACTTGTAGAGTGTAGTTTTCGTTCTTCGAGAGAGGGCTCGACTTCTCAATTGCTTACTCAGCCCAAAGTAACACCTGTTAGCAAGAGTTATCCTACGCATGATCTCCAAGCTGACGTCATTACTGCTGTTAATGCTGGTTCCAAGATAGACAAAGTCCCTTACTACTTCAAAAGCGTAGTTGTCAACAGTGACGTGCTGTCCAAGACGCCGGGACTCTTTGTTTGTTGACACTAGATACTTCGTCTTGCCCTCGTTCACCGTGAGACCCATCCGACGCGACTCTCTTTCCAACTCTGAGAATGCTGCACTGACTGCTCGCGTGTTCATGCCGATTATGTCAATATCATCGGCATACGCTAACAGCATGACACTTTTGTTGAAGATAGTGCCATTATGTCGTAGATCAGCAGCTCGTATTATTTTCTCCATAATAAGATTGAAGAAGTCGCACGATAACGAATCACCTTGTCTGAAACCCCGTTCGGTATTAAACGGTGCGGAGAGGTCCTTCCCAATTTTCACTGCACAACGGGAGTTATGCAGTGTCATTCTACAAAGTCGAATGAGCTTTGCAGGAATACCGAACTCAGACATTGTTGCGTAGAGGTAATCCCTTACCGGACTGTCGAAAGCGGCTTTATAATCAACAAATAGGTGGTATGTGTCGATCTGTTTTTCTTGGGTCTTCTCCAGGATTTGGCGCAGTGTGAAAATCTGGTCGATGGTGGATTTACCAGGTCTGAAGCCACACTGATAAGGCCCAATCAGGTTGCTGAGCATAGGCTTCAACCTTTCACACAGTACGCTCTATTGAACCTTGTATGCGATGCTCAGGAGATTTATTCCACGGTAGTTGGCGCAAATTGTGGGGTCTCCTTTTTTATGTACAGGACAGAGAACACTGAGCCTCCAATCATCAGGCATGCTTTCATCCGTCCATATTCTGCTTATGAGCTGGTGCATGCAGATGAGCAGCTCATCGCCTGCGGTCTTAAACACCTCGGCAGGCACTCCATCGGCACCTGCAGCTTTGTTGTTCTTCAGCCTTAAAATGGCCGTTTCAACCTCGTCATAGTCGGGTGGTGGAACATCAACACCATCATTTGTAATTGGGGTTATCGGGCAATCTCCTCCACTGGCGGAATTGTTCGTAGCATCGCCATTCAGTAACGTGGAGAAGTGTTCCCTCCATAGGCTCAGTACACTCTGGACATCCGTAACCAGATTCCCATTTCCATCACGACAAGAAGAGGCTCCGGGATTTAAACCTCCACTTAGGCGCTTGATCTTTTCGAAGAATTTTCGAGTCTCATTCTTGTCGGTACACATCTCTATCTCCTCACACTCACGTCTTTCCAACTCCCTCTTCTTGCGCCTGAAAAGACGTCTCTCTGCACTCCTTTTCTCTCTGTACCGCTCCTTAACAGCTCGCGTTGCGCCTGCACGCAGGGTTCTTCTGTAGGCGGCGTCTTTCTCTGCGGTAGCGTCGCGACACTCCTGATCATACCACTCATTCCTCAGAGGCCGGTACTAACCGATTACCTCCTCGGCAGCAGTAGTCATGGAGTGGGATATATGTGTCCACCGTGCGCATGTATCATCAAGTGGGGGAGTGTTCTGCATAAGCAGATCCGATAGTCGAGTGGAAAATGCATCTGCTGTCTCTGGTGATCGCAGCTTACTGACGTCGAGCTTTCTCTGTGTGGGACTTCTCTTGTTATTTGCGACACATAAACGTGTGCGGACCTTAGCTGCAACAAGGTAGTGATCCGAGTCGATGTTGGCACCACGGATCGATTTCACGTCCATCACACTGGAAGCATGCCTTCCGTCAATCACCACATGATCAATTTGGATTCTTGTACGATGATCTGGAGACAGCCATGTCGCTTTGTGGATGTCGAGATGCTGGAATCTGGTACCACCAATTACCATGTTTCGTGCTGCGGCGAAGTCGATCAGCCTCATTCCGTTATCGGAGGTGTTCTGGTGGAGGCTGAATTTTCCGACAGTTGGACCAAAGGTACCTTCCTTGCCCACCCTGGCATTAAAGTCGCCAAGCACGATTTTGATATCGTGGCGGGGGCAGCGGTCATAAGCTTCTTCGAGGCGCTGAAAGAAGCTCTCCTTGGTCACATTGTCCTTTTCATCCGTCGGAGCGTGGGCACATATAAGGCTGATGTTGAAAAATTTTGCCTTGATGCGGATTGTGGCCAGCCGTTCGTTCACAGGCGTGAACTGTGAGACAAGATGTCGTAGTCTCTTGCTGACCAAAAATCCACATCCTAATTCGTGCCTTTCAGCATGGCAACTGTAGTAGATGTCACAGGACGCTCTTTTGGAGCAGCCCTCTCCTGTCCATCTCATTTCCTGGAGAGCGGTGATGTCAGCTCTGTATTTTTCGAGGACATCAACCAGCTGGATAGAAGCACCCTCCCTATAAAGGGATCGGACATTCCAGGTGCTTATCCGTAAATCGAGGTCCTTTTTTCGTTTGCGGGGGTCATCAACAAAAGCGGTAGTCCTTATCCGAGGCATATTTGTTTTTTTCATTGGGGGGGTTTTTTATGTGGCGGGTCCTAAACCCAACGCACAACCTCTAACCGAGGAGATTTTCGCCACTCACTTCAGCCGCCTCCCAGCGGGTGCCAGGAAGACGTTGCCCGGTGGTCGCCACATGGAGGGCCCCCATTAATAATAATGAAAGCGCCATCACAGAGTAAGCAGAGCAAGCTATATGACTACCCCTCATTAACAAATAAAGGTATCATCACATAGCGCTCAGATCAAACTAAACAACAAGCAAGTGAGTTGATTTGCGATGAGTTCAACAAGGATTGCGCTAGACCCACCTGGTTGAGGCAGTTAGACACGTTACCTTGCGAAAACACCACCAGACCATATATATATATATATATATATATATATATATATATATATATATAAAATACATATATTTATATATATATATATATATATATATATATATATATATATATATATATACTTGTTCGTCCCGAACAAGTTTTTATACTTCCCCTCGATATGGCGCAAGTCGCTCTAATTGTACTACTTTAAACTTTGCTCTTTTATTCCAGGCACGTTGAATACGATACACTACGTCATTTATCTTTGCTATAATCTCATATGGTCCTTCCCAATGAGTCTGTAGTTTAGGGGACAGGTCTTTCTTTCGTTGTGGATTATGAAGCATTACAAGCTCTCCTTCATAGAACCCTTTTGAATTTGCTTTCAAGTCATACCTGGCCTTCATCTTATCGCTTATCATCTGCGACCGCTCTCTGATGAACTGATGTACTTCATCCAACTGTTCCCGCTTTTCGCTAGTATAATTTTCTTCGGTTGATCTCGTTGGTGTTACAACTCCAAATTTTAAATCAGCTGGCAGTCTTAACTCGTTTCCAAAAATTGCCATTGCCGGTGTAGTAGCCGTCGTATCATGTTGTGCGCATCGATATGCCATGAGGAACATTGGTATATGTACATCCCAGTCTCTTTGGTATTTATCTACGACTTTTCTCAAATATTCCTCCAAGGTACGGTTAAATCGTTCTACCATGCCATCAGATTGTGGATGCAAAGGTGTTGTACGAGTTTTGTATATACCCAGTATACGGCATATCTCTTGGAATACAACTGATTCGAAATTTCGACCTTGGTCTGAGTGTAATTCCATCGGTACACCAAAACGAGTAATCCATTGGTTGACGAATACATCCGCAACTGTACTAGCTTCTTGATTTGGAATAGGGTATACTTCAGGCCATTTACTGAAGTAATCTATAACCACCAGAACATACTTGTTTCCTGCGTTGCTTATTGGAAATGGTCCAGCTATGTCCATAGCAATTCGCTCGAATGGAGCACCCACGGTGTATTGGTGCATCTTACCTCGACATTTCTTAGTGGGACCTTTGGCCATTGCACATTGCTTACACTTCCGAATCCAATCAGCGACATGGTCATGACATCCAACCCAATAAAATCGTTTCTTTATTTTCTCGACGGTTTTGGTGATTCCCAAATGCCCTCCACTGCAGGGATTGTGATACTAAGCTATCACTTCATTTATTCTTGCCTTGGGTACCACTAGAAGATCATAAGTGATTTTTCCATCTTCACTTTCCCATGTTCGGAATAAACATCCGTCTCGTAAGTGCAGGCTTTGCCACTGCGCCCAGTATGCCTTTGCTATTGGACTCTCATTAGCCATTTCTTGCCAATCTGGAAGTATGCCCTGCTCCTTGTATTCCATAATCTTTACGAGATCTCGGTCGTTTCGCTGATCTTCTTGAACTCGTTCGGTGGTCCATGACTCTTAAGACAATACATTCGTAAGACGTAGGTTAACAATGTGATTCTGGTTTCTTTCCCGAGAACAATGTTTACTATCCACGGTGCAAGTAAGACGATATGGAGTATAAGCTTTACTACAATGAATGATATCACGATCGTCCTTTCGTTGTCCTGGTGAATTCGATCTTTGTTGCTTGTGTCGTAGACGACAATTCCGCGCCTTGTGCCCTCTTCGATGGCATATGAAGCACTTACCGGCAAATTTATATTTGCGTTGATTCCTGGTTCTACCTTTAGGCTTCATATTCGATTGATTGCAATCACGCGCTATATGCCCTCGTTTGTCGCAAATGAAGCACTTACCATTAAATTTGTTTTCACGTCGACCTGTTGTTCTTCCTTCAGGCTGCACTACTGACTTAACTGCCTGACACACTGCTTCAACCAGATATGCTGTTTCTGTTTCTAGTTGGCGTACCCGTGGCATTGGTCTACACATCAAACTGGCGGCTTCAAATGTCAAGGCACTACTGACTGTTTCGGCATAAGTATTCCTTGGTGACATGACTAGGGCACGCTTTGTCTCTCCATCACGTATGCCATCTATGAATGTCTCTATTTTTATTTTTTCAACGAACTCTTCCGAATTACCGGAGAACGCTAGATGACATAAGCGCTCAATATCGGAAGCGAATTCCCGAAGGCTCTCATTACTCCGTTGCACTCGCGATCTCAATTCCACTCGATGTAATTGACTCTTGTATTCATTTCCATATTTTCGCTGGAGTGTGTCCATCAGTGACTGATAGCTACCACGATATTTCTCTGGAATCATCTGTAACACCTCGGAAGCATTACCTTTTAATGCGACTATTAAAGCAGCAGTCTTGTCGCTATCATCCCATTGATTCTTCGAAGCTGTTGTCTCGAATTGAAGCTTGAAGATATTGAATGGCGTGCTTCCGTCAAATGTTGGTGACTTTAGTTTGATTGTACTTGAATCTCTAATCACTGATGTGGCTGGTCCATTTATTTTTAGTTGATTGAGTTCGTGCTGTAATTTCTCGAACTTATCTTCCCAGTCGTCGACATGTTCCTTCAGCTTATCATCCAACTCATCCACGTGTTCTTTCAGCTCTGTGACTTTGTCATTAATAGCTCCGGAAATTTCCTGAAATCTAAGTTCAATTCCTTTTTGTAGATTTTCGATGACGTGTTCTTGGCGAGCCGAATGTTCTTGAAACTTGTAGTCAATTGTTTTCTGGAATTCTCCCATAGCGTTTTCTTGGCGGGACGAACCTTCTTGAATTTTCATACGCAATTCAGCCGAATGTTCTTGAAGCTTGGAGTCAATGCGAGAGGCATTTTGTTGTAACTGTTGTTGCTGCTGTTGCATCATGGTTTTCATAAATTCCATGAGTTGACCACTCGAATCTACCTTGCTCTCTTCCTCAGCGTGCACAACTGCTTGTATATCGGCTTCCTCGAAGAACTCATGTTCTTCTACATTAATTCCCTTAGCCTCCATAGCTTGCCTCAGCCTCACCAGCAGTTCTGCCTTTGCACCTGATGACGATAGATTCATCTCTACCAACAGCTTTTTAAGCTGGTCCACTTTTAGTTGGTCAATTTTCACCATCCTTACAGAATCCCACTTCTGACACCAATTGTTACGTTTTTATTCTGTGAGCGTTTAATTCTATTTGAATTACCTTGTTCGATCACTGGATTCTGTTAATAATAACTGCAGCACTTATTTTATACAACTATATACAGCAACAATTTATTTAATAAACTCTATTTACAATCAACTCTGTTTATAATCAACTATTTACAATAACACTTTAATGTACTAGCATCTTTTGCCTCTGTAAAGATGTTTGCGCAGTCACGTTCGGAATTCGATTGATTCTCACTGCTCAACACTGGCTCTATTTATACTCTGTTGGCAACACCCCAGAATTTTCCTTTATCGAGATTCTTCTCTTCCTTTCTCGTTGGCTTGTTCTGGTTATCGCTTATTTCTTTTTGTTGACATTCATGTCGATGCTGCCAATAGTGTCAGTCACAATAGTGATGAGTAACCAGCTATCGATCCCTATGGGTGCCGTAGCTCAGTGGTTAGTGTGTTCGCCTTCTGATCTGTAGGTCGTGGTTCAATACCCGGCTGATGCATAACAAATTTTATATCGAAAAGATTTTTCTTTCGAATGGTACCCACCTGTCGGCAAGCAATTGGCAATTCTTCCGACAGTAACAACTTGCCATGAAAAAGCTTCTAAAAAGAACTCTGTGACAAAGCTCAGAAAAAGTGATGTCACAAGTGTTCTGCCGTTCGGAACCGGCTAAAATAAGTAGGTCCATTCTAATACTGTCCAAAATTTAAGACGCACAACACTAATAGAAGAGAAGCTCGGCCAATGAGCCCTTTGGGGCTTTAAGTGCCACATATTTATTTTTATTTTTATTTTTAACCAGCTATCGATACTCGTTACAATATTATATATTGGTCCTGTTTTAGACACATTTGCATGAAATACATTTTGTTTGTGAGCGAGGGACACACGTGGAAGAGAGAGGGGTTATTGTTTCAGGTACATGAGACACGCTTTGTCTTTATCTTTAGTAATCAGTGTTCAGACTATCCTACAACTACTACAGTAAACTTGAAACCATATTTTACCATTTTTGGTCATTTTATATATTTTTCCTTTTTAATTGCATGATCTATTATGAATGTGCTAATCACATTTTTATAAAACAAATATCTGAAATTAGTAAAATATTTGAGTCACCAAAAGAATTTTAGAATGATTGACTGACATTTTCTTCCCATAACTTTAATTTGCAATATATAGATTAGTACATATAAGTATGAGATTTAGTTTTTTAAAATGTTTTTACATGTGTAACAATAAAACATGAAATGAATAGTAGGAAGCATGCAATCATATGACCATATAAACGGTATAATCTTAAAGGGTTTACATGATTTACGCGGGTTTTATACTTTTGCATGAATCCCACCAATATTTTTGTTTATACATTAATAATAAATATGAAACATTTCACTTTTTGATGAATAACAAAAAAAAAACGACTTGATAAGTATCATCATTTTTTATTTCATTCAAATCTACCACTAATTTTTAGAATCTACCACAATTTTTTAGCCTCATCTACCTCTAAAAATTACAGTCCGAACATATCAAAGGAGTTCACATGCCGCCGAGAAACATTTTTGCCCGTGTAAACTCGAACTTGAAATGTTTTTGTGTCCAAATGCGGACTAAGACAAAACAAAAACAATATAATAGCCTAGACAGGAAGGCAGCCTTAATCCGCATTAACAGTACACTTAAGGGGGTCTTCTACCTTGTGGCTTCATTTTTGACACTGTTTTTTGAATATTAGTTATAGGAAAACTAAAAACGCAATCGAGGTGCGGTTTGTTGCATTCAACTTGTTTATTTAAATACATTTAACACTAATTTTACTGAAAATTTACTGTCTTCGATTTGACCGTGACTTGACCTTGAAGTGTCCCTTGCAAAAAACGCATACACAAATGGTTGACACGATTCAGCTCATGAAAATCGTCTGAAACAAAAAAACCAAAATGATTTAATTTTTTTATCACCTTGGCTATCGTTTGACAGATGGCATTTTCAAAATTTGAAAATTTCGCAGAACAGGCAACTTTAAAAAAAAAAATTTTTTTTTTTAATGTTTTCGGGGTTAAAAACATCTGTAAAAATTGTTTAAATAAAACAAATCTAAAAAGTATCTGTCAGACGATAGCCACATGTTTTTCACAAATTTTGATATATAATTTCAATCAATCAATCAATTAGTTTTCGAGATATCATGTCAACCAGTTACAAAAACGCAACTTTTGGGAAATCGCATTTAAAGATATTCATGTATATAACAAGCGGGATGTTTCCGACGTTAAATTTTCTTTCAAACTGAATGGACCGAAAAATTTATCATGCATAACAGAGTTTACATAGATACAGATACATCAGGTATTCGATAGAACGTTAGATAACTTTAGAAAAACGCGATGGGCCAGCTTTTAGGTGGTCGCGAAGAGCGCTGCGATAAGAGCACGCGTAACTGTCTTCGACGGCTCGGAAAAACTCGAAATAATAAGATTTCAGTTATATCCTTTTAAGGGTATATTCCTAACATCTTCTGGGTTGGAAAATTGAAAAAAAAAATCGAATTTTTTGAACCAACAAGGTAGAAGACCCCCTTAATCCAAATAACATATTAATCTGACAGACGGCAATATTGCGGATTAAGTAAACAGCTGATTGCTGTTTTATTAGGTCTGCTTACTTACATTACTATTACTTACTTGCATTACAATTTCTGTCGTCTCTCACTCTCGATATGAGAAAATATACAAGAAGTACGCGAACTGAAAACTATCAGAAACTTGTAAATTAACATTCAGAGTACGCAATTTACAGCTGGATTTATTTATCCACCAACGCTTTTCCTATTGAAAATTGTTAACAATTGTTGAAAGTCTTTTTGCTAGCGAACACACCTATTATTTTGTAAGTTGCATCGAGAAAAAAATTCACAATAGAAAACAGCTGTTTCAGCAGTGTTGCCATCGAAAATTGCCCTAATCCTCTTTAATTTTGAGAATTAACTCTAGAGCTAATGCGGATTAGCTGCTGTTAATGCCCGAGTTAATTCGAATGAACTGGTTAATCCGGATTAACGCTGCCGTCAGTCTACTTCGTGGTCTGCCAGCAACTAATCATGTTTTTGCTTTTTCCAACAATAATAGAAAAGAAGATTGCGTCCTTCAGAGCAGGTTTTTCTAGATGTGACGTCACAATAATTCAGCTGAGAGAGAAGATGACAAAATGGCCAACAAATTGAAAAGAAAAATACATAGTATAATTAAGAAAGTGAGGCAATCGTAAAATCTGTTGTCATATCATGCACAGTATATGCCAAAGCATGTTTAGGTAGTATCAAAATTACCATGTGTCAAAATATCAATGTAAGAAGAATATCGAAATTATTAACCCTCTGGTTGAGTACAAAATTAGGAGCTTTCTTTTAATTTTTTAAAGAAAAACAATGGGCTTTAACAAAATGTTTGATTATTTTAGTTATTGTAATATTTAAAAAAATATTTACTAGTTTATGTAATTAAAATAGAATTAGTAATAATCGAAAAAAAAGAATAAACAAATGCATGTGTGATGTTTGACCATTACACAAAACAGAGGGTTAGTGTTACAAAATATTTTAGAATTTTTCACTGTGATAGATTTCATAAAGCTGTCTTTTTATTGTCTTCTATATACTTATTTCAAAACGAGATCAAAGTTCCTTTTCGTATTGCGTTACTTTGTCAATTATACTATAATTATATAACATAATTATTAATTATATAAACATTGCGGAATAATGAATGAATAATTGAACTTTTGCAAATACTGTGACTTTTTATTTTTCTCTTGTCTTTTTCTAGTCCTTTCTTTTTTTCAAACTAGCTTGTTTTTAGGGATAATCCTCCATAAATACAATACAAGATATTGTATAAATTCAATACAACGCTGTGTTACAAAGCGAAGAAAATTTTTATGAGAATTATCATCTAGCAGCAACATATTTGGTCCAACATATTTGCCGCCATTATTATTCTCTTCCGTTAAATATTCAGCTGTATTGGGCGGAATATTTGTTTCAAGTATAGTAAACAAGGTACGACAATTATGTATTAAGACACAATTAAAACACTATATCTGCAAATTTTTCAGTATATTTATTCGAAATATTCTCCTCCTGATTCAATACACTTGTTACATCGATTTAATAGTGATTCAAACTCGTGTTCCAGCTCATTTTTCGGAATTGCCTCCAGTGCCCTCGTCGAAGCCCGTTGTATGGTATCAAAAAAGCAACTTTTCAACTTCAATTTCAGTTTTGGGAACAAAAAGAAGTCGCACGGTGCCAAATCAGCTGAATACGGCGGGTGATTCAACACAGAGACCTGATTCCGAGCCAAAAATTGACGAACAATGAGTGCTGTGCCATATAAAAACATTTGATCTTGATAAACAAGCATCGCCATACGCTTGCTGCATCATTCCGAATGTTTCTGATGCACTTTTACCAATTTTTGCGAGGAATTTAATGACCGCTCTTTGCTCCATGTTAAAATTTCAAAATCAAACGAACACATGTTTTGTATAATGAATGTCAATAAACATTAAATGTCAACCAAATGCCATGAAATTCTGACAGTTAGTAGAGGAAGGTTGAAGCTTCAAAACGCATGTGCTCACACATAGATGGCGCGCTTGGTTGCTGAGATATGGTTCGAGTTTTAATACATAATTGTCGCACCTTGTATACAAGCAACAAATTCGTGTATATTGGCTTACTGACAAAAGATTCGAGATTGCAAATTGCAACCAAAACTTGGACCTTATTGCGCATTTGACACGGCTACACGGCAATAAGCTGTTTTTGTACAATGCTGCTGTCCTCTTCTAAATTCACATGTTATTTAGTTGTTAAAACGAAAGGGCCGGATTTAATGTCTGCAATAATATATATTAATAGTTTTATGAAAGTAATTTCTCATATATTTGTAACTAATGTATGCTTCGATTGTTGAACTTACATGCATACATGTAAAAAATATAATATGAACTGTTATTGAAATGTTGAAAATGCGAATACCTTAAATACGAAATCCTTTTAATTTTATAATTGCATAATACGAAGATCCACATTTCGTCACACAAAGTTGTTTTGTATCTCTCATGATTTTGGAGCTATAGGAGTTTAAACACGTCTGTCACTTTACACAATTTGCGAACTGAGTTCCGATGTTGTTGGACATTTTTCAAAAAATCTATGCAGTTACTGAACCGATTATATTTCTTTTTTAGTATGTACAGTTGAAGGATTAAAGAAGAGCCTGAATCAATGTTTAAAAAGAAAATATATTTCTCTAAGGTTTTATGGGAAAATATGTGCATATGTCATGTTACACGTGTGAAAGTTAATATCAAAGAAAATAAACAGAGGGCATGAACGGTACTAAAATCAACAAAGGTAGAGAATATCTTATTATAAAATTACATGAAAATATTAAGCAAAGGGCATGACTTGGAGTCGTAATACTCGATTTGGTTTCAGTTTTTAACATGTTACAATTTAAGAGGATTTTTAATTGCATCCCTCTTTGGATATTTTATTGGACTCTATTTTGCCACCAATGACCTGAATTTGATGGGCAGATAAGTACGTTTTTGGTACTTGAGAAAGTATCAGTTATCCTTAACATGCTACTTATCAGTAAAATCTGCTTTTTCATGTTCGCTATTACTATTTTTAGACATTAAAGGTTATGTTCTTTCGATTTTAAAACAAATGGGTATTTACTTATTTGGCCATAACAACCGAATATCGATTTAGGCCGAGTATGACATGCTTGACATGCATGACAACACGAGTTATGCAGTGTCTTTCTACAAAGTCGAATGAACTTTGCAGGAATACCAAACTCAGACATTGCTGCGTAGAGGTAGTCCCTTACCGGACTGTCGAAAGCGGATTTATAATAGACAAAAAGGTGATGTGTGTCGATCTGTTTTTCTTGGGTCTTCTCCAGGATTTGGCGCAGTGTGAAAATTTGGTCGATGGTAGATTTACCAGTTCTGAAGCCACACTGATAAGGTTCAATCAGGTTGTTGAGCATGGGCTTCAATACGCTTGATAGGACCTTGTATGCGATGCTCAGGAGACTTATTGCACGGTAGTTGGAGCAAATTGTTGGGTCTCCTTTTTTATGTACGGGACAGAAAACACTGAGCCTCCAATCATCAGGCATGCTTGCATCCGACCATATTCTGCTTATGAACAAATGGGTGCTATTATTAAAAACAGAATTTTGTTCATGTGGTTCAGATTTTCAAAGCCTTGAGCATATATATATATATATATATATATATATATATATATATATATATATATATATGTATATATATATATATATATGTATATATATATATATATATATATGTATATATATATATATATATATATATATATTTATATATATATGTATATATATATATATATATGTATATATATATATATATATATATATATATATGTATATATATATATATTTATTTATATTTATTTTGTTTATTTATATATATATATATATATATATATATATATATATATATATACATATATATATATATATATATATATATATATATATATATATATATATATAAATAAAATAAACAAAATAAATATAAATAAATATATATACACCATATACACCTAATACTGTTTCTACACGGTCTTTTTTACACGGTTTTGATTTAACACGGTTTGAAAAGAAACAAATTTTAAATTTTTTTACACGATTTTATTCCATTTAGCATTTAGGGGAATTCCCTTTTTGTGGATACAAGCAAATTTACTGGTCAGAGAAATTGTAAATAGCAGAAATTTAGGGGAATTCCCTTTTAGTGCATACAATCAAATTTATTTGTGACAGCAACTAGAATGTGTTAATCTTTTCTGAACTATCCATGCAATCAGACGTGTTTGCTAAAGGAATTTTTTATAGTCAAATTTGATTTTCCAACATTACATTAAATAATATATGTGATTTAATAAAATAAACCTGAATAGTTGTTCTTAAAAATTCTGGTTTTTCACTAATTTCAATAGGTCTTAGAGATAAGGAACCAATCACCTATTTTGCATACGATCATTGTCTTTTTTTACACGGTTTTTCCTGGAACTAATTACCGTGTAAAAACAGAATTAGGTATATATATATATATATATATATATATATATATGTATATATATATGTATATATATATATATATATATATATATATATATACATATATATATATATATATATATATATATATATTATATATATATTATATATATAAATATATATATATATATATAAATATATATATATATAAATATATATATATATATATATATATATATATATATATATATATATATATATATATATATATATATATTTTAGGGTGGGTCAAATTTTTTCGACCCAAAGGCTCATCGTGATTCTTATTCTATGGGTCATTCTAAGCAAATTTGCCAAAGAAACCTCTAAAATAAATTTCGAGCCCCCGGATTTTTCAAAATAGGTATTTTTTCTAGAAATATTCGAGAATAGAGGCAAAAAAATGCTATTTCCTTTAGCCAAATGTGTATGTGGGGGTTTTTTGGGTCGCGGAATCCATTTTTGACATTAATTTTTATTTTTGAGTGCCGCCAGAGGGCGCTTTCAAACATTGTTGTGGAAATAGACGAATTTTTGACTTTGTATTGAATATATTCAAAATACATACTCGAATTATAAATTGTTAAATCATATTCCATACATTTTGTTCCTTTTTCCAGCTTTTCTAAAAATAAAATCGATAGATTTCAAGCTAATACCTAAATCACATTTTTACCAGCTTTTGAAGGAAGAAAACCTCAAAATCTAGCTGGAAAATCTTAATATTTATAAATTAATTAATTAATATTTAATTTTAAACATGGATCTATTGCCGTCAACATCACAAGCCGCACCAACATCAATAAGTACCGAAAGTAGTTTGAAACATATGCCTTCTCACGATGTTCCTGCTTTTGGTATGTCTTCTGATTTGACTGGTATGAATCTGCCAACTAAACAGGATATTTTAAGATGCTATTTTTTCTTGGCCGAACGTGCTAAAATGCAAAGTAAAATGTTTTCATATAAAATATTTACTCCTCAAGTGACAGACAAATTGATTGGAATTTGGAGCAAACTAAATATTGAAATTATATGCAAACGAAATATTGTTAGAAAATTGAATACCTTGCTTGACAAATACTACACTGCAGATAAATGCAAAGCAAAAGGCTCCAGTCTAACATCTTTCTTACGATCCATAAAAGAATTATTTTACATTGGGAAATGTAAATGTGACTTGAAAGCTGCTCTATGCTCATGTGGAATGATTCCAGAAGAGTTGAAAGAGTTTATGATGGATCAACATAATGACAGAAGATCTACGATACCGGAATACCAGACAGAAATTGAAGAGCAAGCACCTACATCTACAATAATAGAAACAATTGAAGAGAGCCAGGGTCTAACATACGTGCCAGAAGAAGACCAGGAAAGTGATTATGAGCATAGTACACATTTAGTAGAAGCACAAAATGCATCTCAAACGAAACGAGGACCATATACATCCAGATACGATGCTTTCAAGTTTGCTATGATGTGTGACAGATTTGGTGTGTCAGATAGAATAGCATCAGCATTGGCAACATCTCTTATGGAAGACATTGGCGTCAAAGATGGTCATGGCAATCTTGTCATTATGGACAAGTCTAAAGTTCGTAGAGAAAAAGTTAAATGTAGACAAAAAGTGCTTCATAATCGGTATGATGCTTCCAATTTAATTGCATTTTCATTCGACGGCAGAAAAAATGATTCTTTAACGATGGAAAAAATCGATAACAAATTTCATTCAAGGATGGTGAAAGAACCTCACCTAGTTGTTTTAAAGGAACCACATTCCCAATTATTAGGCTACATAAAAGTAGAAAATGAAGGTTCTGAACACAAAGTCATCAAATTGAACGAATTTTTCATCAACAAAGCAATGTCTCTAGATTCTTTGATTGGCATATGCTGTGATGGTGAGCGAGCAAATACTGGCATAAGAAATGGAATTTTGCGACGATTCGAAATGCAGTTAAACAGACCACTGCATTGGTTTGTGTGCCTTCTCCACTTTAACGAGCTTCCGTTACGGCTTTTGTTTGACACTTTGGAGAAATCATCCACCACTGGACCACGAACGACAACCGGAACGTTGAGCAAACAAATAGAAACTTGTGATAATGTTCCGGTATGTAATTTTTTTAAATTTGTATTACTATTTTGAATCGTATTTCTCAAGTAATGTGTTCGAATTTAAATGATAAAATTGTATTTAATTCATCTAATCTCTTCTATTTTTAGGCGGTAAACGATTTTGAGATTATCACTCTGGAAAATATACCTGATTTAAGTGCTGTTAAATTAACTACCGACGCAATGTACTTGTACAAAATGGCGCTTGCAATTTCTTCTGGTGAGGTTTTGGCGGATTTGGCCAACATTAAACCAGGGCCAATAGCACATTCTCGTTGGCTCACCAAGGCCAGTAGATTATTACGGTTATATGTGACAACCAACAAGCCATCTACAAATTTAAAAATTCTGGCAAACTATATAATTAAAGTATATACGCCAATGTACTTCAATATTAAATATTACAACTCTGTCGTGCACGGTAGTGTATTATTTTATAAATTCATACGTTGGACTCAATATTTGGATTCGAATTTAAGCCAAATTGTAAATAATGTTGTTAAAGAAAACTCGTATTATGCTCATTCAGAAAACATTTTATTGGCAATGTTGTTCGACGATGAAAAAAAAATACGCGACTTAGCTCTAAAAAAAATTTTACACTACCGTAACCATGTGGAAGATCCGATGCTACTGAGAGTTTATAAAAAGCCTATTATAAACTTCAATTGCACAGATTTTACGAATTTGATTGACATGAATGATAATTCAATCTTATTCGAACCACCATTCACTCGAAATATTCCTTATGAATATCTACAACAATATTTAGAAGACATTGATCCACCGCTGCCTGATCCGAAAATTCCAGTACACATACAAGGAACGGAAAGACATGTTCAATTGCTGGCTAGTGTATCCAAAAGAGTTTTAGAACATAATCGAGAAGGAGTTATGGCGGTGACATTAGAAAGTCGTGAAAAATTCGCTAGACTTGACAGCAAGAAAGACTTTCAAAAATAACTCCTTCGCGTTTATTTCCTAAAACTCTTCGTTTTGTTTCTTAATTACTGAATTCAATTAATTTTTTTTATTAATTACATTTTATATGCTTTTATTATTTGTTATGTTGAATTTTAGAAGAAAAAAATAAAGTAAAATATGCTTTGTTTACTCTTTGTCTTAAATTCGATATAGGTCGTGAATGAATAACCCCCCCCCCCCCCCTTCCCCCATTTAACGCTAAACACTCTGGGCTATTTAAAGTTTTGGGTTGTCTTATGAGAAAGTCAAATATTCGTCAATTTACACGAAAAATTTCGTAAATTTACCCAAAAAAAAACGATAAAATTAAAAAATGAACGAAAGCGCCCTCTGGTGGTGCTCAAAAATAAAAATAGATCTCAAAAATGGATTCCTCGATCCAAAAACCCCCACATACAAATTTGGCTAGAGAAAATAGCATTTTTTTTTACATCTATTCTTGAGTATTTGGGGAAAAAACCTATTTTGAAAAAGCCGGGGGCTCGAAAATCATTTTAGAGCTATGGTTTCTTTGGAAAAGTATCTTCAAATGACCCGTAGAACAAGAATCTCGATGAGTCCCTTAACATTTTTTCGGCCCCCTACAATTTGACCCACCCTAATATATATATATATATATATATATATATATATATATATATATATATATATATATAATATAAAAAATGTATAAAATAAAAATGCGCGCACTGTTCGTGTCGAGAACAAATATACGAGTAAGAAAAAAAAAGAAGAACTAGAACAGACGAACCGACTGCTGACTTCTATAAAGGTGACAACAGACAATGCGTGTGACATAATTTTCTGGCGTAGACATATATATATATTAGGGTGGGTCAAATTGTAGGGGGCCGAAAAAATGTTAAGGGGCTCATCGAGATTCTTGTTCTACGGGTCATTTGAAGATACTTTTCCAAAGAAACCATAGCTCTAAAATGATTTTCGAGCCACCGGAGTAAATGTTTTATATGAAAACATTTTACTTTGCATTTTAGCACGTTCGGACAAGAAAAAATAGCATCTTAAAATATCCTGTTTAGTTGGCAGATTCAGACCAGTCAAATCAAATCATACCAAAAGCAGGAACATCGTGAGAAGGCATATGTTTCAAACTACTTTCGGTACTTATTGATGTTGGTGCGGCTTGTGATGTTGACGGCAATAGATCCATGTTTAAAATTAAATATTAATTAATTAATTTATAAATATTAAGATTTTCCATCTAGATTTTGAGGTTTTCTTCCTTCAAAAGCTGGTAAAAATGTGATTTAGGTCTTAGCTTGAAATCTATCGATTTTATTTTTAGAAAAGCTGGAAAAAGGAACAAAATGTATGGAATATGATTTAACAATTTATAATTCGAGTATGTATTTTGAATATATTCAATACAAAGTCAAAAATTCGTCTATTTCCACAACAGTATCGTATATTTTTCCAAAAAAATGTACGAAAGCGCATTCTGGCGGCACTCAAAAATAAAAATTATTGTCAAAAATGGATTCCGCGACCCAAAAAACCCCCACATACACATTTGGCTAAAGGAAATAGCATTTTTTTGCCTCTATTCTCGAATATTTCTAGAAAAAATACCTATTTTGAAAAATCCGGGGGCTCGAAATTCATTTTAGAGCTATGGTTTCTTTGGAAAATTTGCTTAGAATGACCCATAGAATAAGAATCACGATGAGCCTTTGGGTCGGAAAAATTTGACCCACCCTAATATATATATATATATATATATATATATATATGTATAGATATATATATATATATATATATATATGTATAGATATATATATATATATATATATATATATACACATATATATATATATATATACATATATATATATATATATTTATATATGTATATATATATAAATATATATATATATATATATATATATATATATATATATATATATATATATATATATATATATATATATATATATATATTATTATTATTATAACAGTCTATGAAAAAAAAAAACTTCTTAAAGCTTAGAAAACATTATTAAAATAACTTAATCAACTAAATTCAACAGCTAAACGAATAAATATAATTACAAAGCATTATATATCAAAGCCACTAGGACACCTCTGGGTAAAGTAAAATTAATGGTAACATCACTACTCAACATGTTAAAATCCAGAAGAGCCCAAGTAATTGGCTCATTTAGAGCATAATTACTCCTCGAATTTTTTGTATAAAAAACCTCAGTATGGCGTAGCTTACGTAGATGTATGTTGAAATTTATGATACTCACTAAAATTGAGCAATTAGTACGCCCACAAACGACAACCGCTATAAAACTTAGGGATTGGAAATGAACTTCTTTTGAACCAGTTCCAAACGATTAATGTGAATAGTATAAAAAAGATTCCAAATAAATGAGGCATACTCCAACCTGGAACGAAAAAAGCTTATGTAGAGAAGTTTATGAGTATAAGGATCATAAAAACTGCTACTATTACGTTTCACAAAAGCCAAAAGAGAATAAGCCTTTGGAATTATATAATTAAAATGACTCACAAAATTTTTCAGCTCTGAATTTCCTAGATGGTATGCCGAAAAACATTGTACCCATAACTTAGATAACTTCACTTTAAAAAATTGTTTAAGATTAAACGACAAATTATTATTATTGCACCAGATAAGAAATTATTTAGATCAGACTGCAAGGCGGTAGAAGCAAAAGAATTTTTACTTCTCAAAAATATTTTAAAAATATCATTTATGAAAATAACAAATAGCATAGGCCATAGAATACTACCTTGTGGAACACTCGAAGACGCAATGAATGAATAGGATCTTACGTTTTCAACCACAGCAAAAGAGCATCTATTATAAAGATAGGATTTTAACCATCTAAGAAATGTTGAATGGGAACCAATTTTTGACAATTTCATAATGAGAGCATTATGACAGACCTTATCAAAAGCCTTCGAAAAATCGGTATATACAATACAATAAAATAATACAATAATTATTGAAAACAAATAAGTTAGTGACAGTAGAACTCCCAGATAGAAACCCATGCTGATTGGGACAAATTAATTCTTTAATCGCAAAGTACATTTTATCTTTGACAATTCATTCAAAAAGTTTAGATACAGACGAAAGTCTGATACAACATTTTTATTACCACTCTTAAAGATAGGAGTGATAGATGTAATTTTAAATTTGTCAATAAACATTCCAGACTGTAGAGAGTTATTGAAAATTAAATTCAGTGGAGTCGTTATAGAACTATTACATGCTTTAATGAAATACGAAATACGTCCATCAACATTACACTTCAGAGATCTTTTAAGTTTATGTTACATACTCCGCTACTGACATCATCATCAGTCAAAATTAAAGATCCAAAGCTAACGGAAGACATTATTTCATCGAAATGATGAGATTCATAAAGATCTATAGCAGGATCAAAATTAGAAGCGAAAAAATAGATTGGCTGTATCTACGGATGATTTTGATACCTTGTTTTTAAAAAACATGGAAGCAGGAATAAAAGAGCATGATTTTTTTGATTTAATAAAACTCCTAAACAATTTTGGATTCAACTTGATGTTACTTTCACATTGAAGAATGTACTGCTTATATAGAAATTTATTAAGGCAATTAAATTCCTTCTCATAGTAGGCGTGTTTACTTTTAGTTACGATGTCGTTTGTGGACCTATAAATAGCAAAATAATTAGTTCTGAGATTTTTCAAGTTCTTCAGATCTTTAGTGTACCAAGACAATTTATGTACTTTTTTACATACAAGAGGAATATTTTCACTACAAATATTCAAGATTTTACTCAAAAACGCACCATACAATTCTGAGAAATTAAACCCAGTGAGCAAGCATTTTAAACTAAACTCTCAATAATACCATTTATACGGTCAAAATCACAAAAGTTATAATTGAACTGTCGAATTAAATTTTCAGAAGAAACACTTAGAAAAGCATAAAATTCAATTTCTAAGCATAAAGGAATATGATGCAATTTTGATTCAGAGGCAGAAGAAATACATTCCGTTAACTAAAAATTAACATTATTACTTATAAAAATAATATGCGGAATTGTATTTATCTTATTTACATAACAATTAATCTGTATTAAATCAATACCAAATAAACTATCAATAAACTATGTACCTTACATTTCATATGACTTATTTACATTATTAGGTGTAAGAATTATATCTTTACATATATAGACCAAGTGATATTAGGTAGGTTAAAATTACATAAATGATTATAAATTCAACAACAATTACACATAAATGATTATCACCAACAGCTTCCTCAAAAAGATGCAATATATTATCCACATGAGCACAATATAACTCATGTGAACTTAACGGGGGCATGTATGAAAGAGTGAAGAACATACCCGATGCATTCTTTATTGAAACCCACAACTAATCCAACTAAGTATCACTGTTATTTAAAACGATGATTTCAGACCACAATGAACAGCAAAAAGAACTCCACCACCACACATACACCCAGTTTTACCGGAGTGCCTATCTCTGCGATAAACATTGTACAAATTAGAATAACAAATCTCTTCGTCATGGAAATCAGGATTCAGCCACGTCTCAATCAGCTAAATAATATCAAAACCACAATTCACAGTGAAGAGAAAAGCATCATGCAACTTTGTTCTCATTCCAGACACATTTTGAAAATAAATTTTTAGCGACGATAGCGAAGAAGAATTAACATTGCAAGAAGCATTGGTTACGATTTTTTCAACTGATCTGCTGGTTTTGAAAAACCTTGTAAAGACATAATTCCGGGTCCAGCAAATTATTATATGTATAATGACGAAGAGATCCCAAGTTTAAAATTGATTCATTTAAATGAATCAGTTCTGAATCTTTCTTTAACAATTTATAACACGTGGTGGGGTTCAATACCAGAGTATAAGCCATGTTAAGGAATTTAAATAAGCACTGACCAAAGCAGAAATGATGAAAGGTAAATCCATTTTTTTGGAAACAGCAACATTAAGACCAGCAATGTTGACCAATTTGAACAGCAACATTAGCAATGAGAGTGCAATCACGATTTGCATTAACAGTACACCAATCAGAAGAATAACGTCAATAACGTCATCATCCACAACAACATCATTGGCACGAAATCGATCACCAGCAACAGCGACATTCGCAACGAGAGAGAAATAGGAATCATCAGCACCAACAACATTATCACAGACGGTGACTGAAGGAGTTAGAGACGACTCAGCGAGAGCATTATGTTGAATAACAGTAACATCAGATATACTATGAGAGAGACCATTTACATGAGTATTTTTATTGGCGTTATTATTTGCAGTGCGAGAAAGAGCAGGAGAAGTTTTAGCAACACCATTTTTGGTGTTACAAGTACGATACAACATAGGTGAAAAGTTAGATATACGAGTCGTCATTGTATTGATTTTAGTAATAGATTTTTTTTCATTGGCATATATATATATATATATATATATATATATATATATATATATATACACACACACATATATATATATATATATATACATATATATATACACATATATATATACATATATATATATATATATATAAAAAAATAAAAAATAAATATGTGGCACTTAAACCCCGAAGGGCTCATTGGCCGAGCTTCTTCAATTCATGTTGTGCGTGTTAAATTTTGGCCAGTATTAGAAGGGACATACTTATTTTAGCCCGTTCCGAACGGCAGAACCCTTGCGACATCACTTTTTCTGAGCTTTGTCACAGAGTTCTTTTAGAAGCTTTTTCATGGCAAGTTGTTATTGTCGGAAGAATTGCCAATTGCTTGCCGACAGGTGGGTACCGTTCGACAGAAAAATCTTTTCGATATTAAATTTGTTATGCACCAGCCGGGGATTGAACCACGACCTACAGATCAGAAGGCCAACACACTAACCACTGAGCCACGGCACCCATATACATATATATATATATATATATATATATATATATATATATATATATATATATACATATATATATACATATATATATATATATATATATATTCCATCCAATGGAATATATATATATATATTCCATTCGCTCGACATGACATAACCAGCTCCGCCGCTGAATTTTAATGCGTTTCACTATGTCGGTGTCGGCGTACAGCTTATACAGCTCATGGTTGTACTTTACTCGATACCCGCCATCCACGCAAATGGGTACAAAGATCTTGCGTAAGACTTTTCTTTCGAAAACTCCGAGTATTATCTATGATGAGAGACTCGTAGAGTGTGGTTTTTGTGATTCGAGAGATGGCCCGACTTCTCAATTGCTTTCTTGGACCAAAGCAACACCTGCTAGTAAGAGTGATCCTTCTCAATATCTCCAGGCTGACGTCATTACTGGTGTTAATGCTGGTGCCAAAGTAGATTAAGTCCTTCTATTCAGCGGAGAGCGGGAAGTGATGCCGGTGGGCTTGCTGCGTCTGGTTCACTCGCCTATGAGGTAGTACTGGCGGATAGCTGTGTGATGATTGTGATGTTGCTGGGGTTGTTGTTGCAATGTAAAACACACACTTCTATTTCACTTTTAATATTACACTTTATTTAAATTAAACTTAAAATGTATTTATAATAATCGGGAGTAAGATACTTTGCGCGCTGCCTGAGATCTTGGGGATTTGTTTATTTTTAATAATTTCCAAATTTTTGTAGCTTCGGGAATCGCACACTCCTTTTCTTAGGTAGTTGATTAGTCACAATAATCAAAACAAAAAAACCACCCAAAACAAGAAGAGGAGAAAACACATGGAGAGTGGGATGGAGAGAGTGGAGAATAGGAAAAAATAAACATGTGGGTTGAGAGCGAGAGAGTGGAGAAACGGGAAAAAGAAATATACGGAGAGAGAGAGAGAGAGAGAGAGTGAGAAAGGAAAATAAAACAGTACTGGGATATGATAGGAATGGGAAGAGTTCCAAGCACTGGTGGTGCCAGATCACCACTCAACCCATTCCCTCATTTTAGGGGGGAAAGTACCCAAGTAGGCGCAAAGTCAATCTGACGTAGACATTCCGCCCCCCTTGCAGGAATACTGCAAAAGAGACGAAACCCCCAGGCCAGACAAAGAAATTATAAAGAGAAAGAGAAAAAAAATCGGTATTACATTAATTCAAAATATACTTATAGTTAGGGAAATTGATTGAAATCTTAAAATGACCATTTAGAGAAACTTATAACTAGGGAATTTAATTCAAGGTTTTTTTTAAATACAATTCATAAAAATCTCATAATTAGAGAAAATAAATTAAGGGTACTGGGTAGGAAATTCATGAATTAGAGATAGATAATATTTGAAATATAGAATATATAAAAAAAGAGAGATCATTGAAAAATAAATTATTGTGGCCGGAAATGCTGCATCCCTTCAAACGGCACGTACATCAAGTTCATGTGAGTGGGTTGAGCCGCAACCATTGACGGCGGGTGAAACAAAGGCCGGGGTTGAACGCCATACATCGGCATCGCGGAAAAAATAGAGAGCATAGTTGGAGCCGTTTGCTGCATCGGCACGAAACTTTGAGGCACTACTGCTGGTAGAGCAGCCGGTAGAGGCTGTGGCGCATGATGGCAAGTGCATGTATGCGGCGGAGTAACAGTAGGAGGACGAGGAGAACGCTGTTGCTTTGATGACTGTTGTGATGGACGATTCGCTTTCTTTTCCCCTCGTCCGTGTAGCAATGTATGATGCTTTTTCGAGCAACGCTGGCATCGTACCGAGCTCGTACATTGACTGACCACGTGAGTATGTGCCAGGCAGTTGAAACAATATCTGTGCCGTATGACGATATCATACCTTCTCGCTATCGGCATTGCTGCGAATCGGGGACATGAGCGTAATGGATGGTCCTTGAGGCACACATCGCATCCGCGACGTTGGTTCCGCCGAGTGACATGGCTGCGTGATTCCAGAGGTGGATAGATTGGACTCCGACGGCCCGAAGTTCTTGCTCGTGAAAACATGTCAATAGCTTTACTAGTTAGTATGCCCTTAGCAGTACGGACATCGGCCATTTCCATTCATTCGGGGGTAACTGCTCGTTGCGTATGACCACTAAGTCTCCTACGCAAATATCCTTTTCCGATGAGAATGTTGAATGATGACAAATTGCAGCTCGGAACGTATGTCGATCTGTTGACGGATGAGATGTATCTTCGCAAAGTTATGTAAAATTTGTAATCACCTCTACGTTTAGAGTAGTGATCACGCAGTTCAGTTTGTGAGAAATTCCAAACTGTAAACTTTGTGGCTTCTCAAACTACTTTTCCTTCCATCGTAGATAGATAGGGTTAGTAGAGAGTATAAACCATAAGGGCTGGTCGTAGACCAGATGTACGGGCTTTTGGGTCAACGTAGTTGCCAAACAAGTATCGAGTTGCGATATTTGCGAGTAATACTAAATACTTCGAGTACATTTTCGTAATAGTGAGAATATATATTCGTGAGTCCCCAAGTTCTTATCGTTTGTTGCTCTAACACGGTCCGTGCGAGTCCCAGCAGTAATTAAATGCCACTGTAAACAATAATGGCTAAGAGAAAAAATCGGTATACAGAACGTAAAAATTTAGATTCTTTGGCTCGTAGAGCACGTGAAAAAATCAACGAAGATATTCCAATAGTTCACATATAGTAATCAGAAATGCCATATTGGCGGGATTAGCGGAGTATGGAATACATCCGACTGATCTATAATGCGAAAGTTTGGGGTCGTGATGTCATGACGGTTGACTCGGGTCTCAAAAAGTATCAGATAGTGGGAAGTTAACACCTGAACCCATTCATACGCAGATAAACTATGGAAGCGCACAGTTCCTTTGATGCGTAGTAGAAGCAGTCTTGATGACTGCAGTTACGAAGAACTGAACAGATTGAGAGAGGGATTCGTATGATGGTCAGTATCGTGTAATCTTGAAGAATGTTGGTGAAATGATGCGAGTGTGGCTTCGATAGGTTGTGTAATGCCCGAGCCACAATTCTCGTATCAGCATTTCCGTGAGAATAATATTAGGGAGCCAGTATTTGGCGAGATCGACTGCATTGATATTCGTAAATCATTTAGCTCGTCGAATGAACGAGACTTCTTTGGGAAGTGATGATCCAAACTCACTTTTCCGCTGGGTTGCTTTGTAGATAATGTATTACTACGGGTTGTAGATATCCTGGTAGAGAGCTGCTTTCGATTTCTACCTGATCTGTAAGATCTATTTTCTGCAGCTTGAGAGAGAGTTGAGAAATGGCGAATATTAAGCTTCGGATTAGGGTGATGCCGTTCTGTGTGAAGCAGGGAATTATGTAGCTTTTTACAGATATGGCATGAAAACTTGCTGTGGCACCTTGCAACGGTATGTGACGTTGCCAAACAATTGCTGCAAATATTGTTCTGATGCACACAGAGTATTCTCTCTTTAACTGTAAGTTTGGAAAACTCTGTGCATCGTCGGAGAGGATGCGTACCTCTACATAACGGGCAGCGTGTATTTTTAAATGTAGTATTCATCGAAGTAACCTTTTTAATGGTTGATGGGGAGTTATCGGGACATTTCGGATGCGGTCGACCATTCACTTGAGTCTGATTCGTAATGCTTCGAGCATCGTGAGACGAACAGGGGGGTTTAACGAAACTCATTCCAGTATGAAATGAAGAAACTGCACTATGTAATTGTGAATTCGTGCAACGACCAGTTATTACCCATCCAAAAACGGTGTTTTGTGCCATTAGAGATCCTAGAATACCCTTTTTTATGCCATCCAGTATTAATGATGGGTAGATGTCACCACCCAATACCAAATCCACAGGCGAACTTCTGTGTAGATTTTCATCGGCCAACCGTAAACCAGAAAGTTCTTTACGTAAGTCGGCCGATATCGAGTGTGACGGCAGTTTTCCCGTAAGTTTTTGCAGTAAGAAAGCATCTACTTGCAATGAAAAACTCGGGTCAATAGGGGATGCAATCACCAAAGAGCACATTTTTCTTGAATGGGCCGTTACTACCTCATTTAGACCAGTAACTTCCGTTTGAACGTCGCAAACAGGGAGGCGCAACCTGCTGCGTAAGCGTTCCGACATAAAGGTCGCTTCGGAGCCTGAGTCAATAAGGGCATGGGCTGTAAATGTCGTGTTGTGATGACGGATGTGAACTACTGCCGTTCCGAGTAGCACTGTATGATTGACGGTCGAGGGGCTGGCATGATCCAGTACTGTATGAGTGTTCTTTGTAGTGACTACTTGGAGCTGAGATGCGAATGACTGGCGAGATCGGTCAGATGATCCTCTAGCGGGAGTCGGTGCGGGCGGAACTTCATGATGATTGTCCGAGGACTTCTCCAGTCTGTGAAGAAGGGAATGATGCCTTTTCTTGCAAGATGAGCAAGTGAAGAGACTCTTGCAATTACTGCAGTCATGGGAATTTGCAAAGCAATTGGTACACAGACTGTTCTTCGTGACTACATTATAACGCTCACCCACCGATAACTTCAAAAAGTCGGGGCAATGGCGAAGAGGGTGTATCTCCCGGCACAATGGGCAAGCACCACCTGAAATGTTGGTGTGATATGTGCTTACTATTCGGGAGTTCGTTGGAGGACTGTTGGGTCTTTTATAAGTGTCGAATCGACTAGGTTGTCGATTATGTGGCTGGCTGATTGGCCGAAAACCACCTCGGATATCTAAGACGGATTCGAGCGTCTGATACCGCTCAGTCAGGAAAGCGTCGAAATCACTCCACTTAGGAATCTCACGCTTGTTCTTTAACGATTGTTACCACAGGCACAATGTACTATCTGGAAGCTTTGTGGAACATAAATATACAAAAATTGCGTCCCACTGGCATGTGTCAACGTTCAAAAGCTTTAAATGAGTAATGCAGTCATTTATGGTGCGCTGTAAGCGCTTCAGATTGGGACCGGTTTCGTCAGTTACCGACTGCAGATTGAAAAGCGCTTTTAACTGAATATTTACAAGAATCCTCTTGTTCTCGTACCGCTCTTCAAGATTGTACCAAGCGAGCGCGAAGCCATCATTAGTCAGGGGAGTTGACTTAATAATGCTATGCGCCTCTCCACGTATTTTTTGGAGTAAATGGTACAATTTTTCGACTGGGGATAACCGGGGATTGTTCCGATATAAGGCCGTAAACATGTCTCTAAAGCTCGGCCATGATACATAATCGCCAGAAAAACAGGCTGTATCGAATGGAGGCAATTGAATGGAGGGGAATGCATGCTCAATATTGTGAATCGTGGAATTGTGAGTAGTTGGAGTATGAGCAGCGATCGGAGAAGGCACTATGACAGTCAGGTCATGAAGAATGGAGTTAATGCTAGAGAGGCACCGAGTATAAGCCACCTGGCACTCTCGGTATGCTTCCTTTACCTCTTCTATGCCGTCTACATCTTCCTCCGCAGAGATGATCGATTCCCATGTTGTCCTGCAACTATGCCACAGAGTCTCGAAATCCTTTCTCTGGATATCCAGTGTGAAAGTGCTGTGGGAATCTTCACTGAGGGTTTGGAAGTATCGGTCAAATGTGTGGATTTCCTCCACGACAGCTTTAAACCGCTTGAGGTTAGACGTCATTTTATTATTCGGGATGAATTCGGGTTAAAATCAGTGCGCGCGCTTTATTTCAATTCAAAATCGTAATTAAACTTGAATATCAAGCGATAATATGTATTGTATAACAATTATTTTATTTTATTTTTTTCAAAATTCGTTTGAGAAAAATTTAGGGGATCAGCAGGCCTCTTTTCATTAGTGGGATTGTTTTACCTGATGCTGGATTTTATATACTTAATATTATAAAGTATATAAGCATAGACCCAAACCAAAGAAGACAAACGGCAAGTATTATGCACTGATTGTTGTTGGTGTTTTTATTACCATGTAACGCGTATATATATGTGTATGTTATTTGTGTAGTCTCTTTTGAGATCACTTAGTGCATTTGCTAATTAGCTTTGATTATAAATGGCATGTGTATGTAATATGGGTGAGATAGGATCACGGTATTGTTATTGCACATATACCACCTAACTACACCTCCAATTATGAGGGGAAAATAGTAGGCAGGAACAAAACCAAAATAGAGCAAACTAAAGTATGTTTTGCCGTCGGTAAAACAACATCAATGTCCGATAGTATATTGTGTTGTAAAATAAAATGGGTTTCGTTCTTTTCAATTCTCGTCTATATGAGAGAGTGTATTCAGGGAGTGATATGTAACTCAGCGAGAGATTCGCTGTAAGTTAGAGAGGGGGTATTGGTAGGAGAAAAATAAAATAAAACCAACAATAATATCGTTTTACCAATTTCTGATATACGTTTTATTGCTTTTAGCGAGATGTAGCGGGATATAATCAACAACTTTGAAGAAGCAACAATATCAAACCTTATTTTTCATACATACGAGTACATGTATGAAAATATAAGTAGTATGTATGTGTTGTATGTACTATATGTAATATAATGTACACCAATATGTACCATGCAACGTACCTTTATTGCCAATTTAGGCTTACCAAATGCTGCGAGCCAAATCCGGCTCGAAGGACCAATATTCAGCGGAGAGCGGGAAGTGATGCCGGTGGGCTTGCTGCGTCTGGTTCACTCGCCTATGAGGTAGTACTGGCGGATAGCTGTGTGATGATTGTGATGTTGCTGGGGTTGTTGTTGCAATGTAAAACACACACTTCTATTTCACTTTTAATATTACACTTTATTTAAATTAAACTTAAAATGTATTTATAATAATCGGGAGTACTTTGCGCGCTGCCTGAGATCTTGGGGATTTGTTTATTTTTAATAATTTCCAAATTTTTGTAGCTTCGGGAATCGCACACTCCTTTTCTTAGGTAGCTGATTAGTCACAATAATCAAAACAAAAAAACCACCCAAAACAAGAAGAGGAGAAAACACATGGAGAGTGGGATGGAGAGAGTGGAGAATAGGAAAAAATAAACATGTGGGTTGAGAGCGAGAGAGTGGAGAAACGGGAAAAAGAAATATACGGAGAGAGAGAGAGAGAGAGAGAGAGAGTGAGAAAGGAAAATAAAACAGAACTGGGATATGATAGGAATGGGAAGAGTTCCAAGCACTGGTGGTGCCAGATCACCACTCAACCCATTCCCTCATTTTAGGGGGGAAAGTACCCAAGTAGGCGCAAAGTCAATCTGACGTAGACACCTTATCTACTTCAAAAGCGTAGTTATCAACAGTGACGTGCTATCCAAGACGCTGGGACTCTTTGTTTGTTTATACTAGGTATTGCCCTCGTTCACCGTGAGACCCATTCGACGAGACTCTCTCTCCGACTCTGAGAATGCTGCACTGACTGCTCCTGTGTTTATGCCGATTATGTCAATATCATAGGCATACGCTAACAGCATGACACTTTTGTTGAATACTGCAAGCGAAAAACGTTAAAATTGTTTCCACTATACCAAACATATTTTATGCAAATGGGTGTTGGCCACATAAATTAGTTGAGCGATCTATGCATCTAACAAAAACGGCTTTGTTGTTTATTGATTTAATAACAACCAAAGACTATTTCGGCAGAATTGCCTAGGAAGCGGCAATATCTAAAAACATCGATATCGATATCTAATTTTCAAATAAAAGCAAGTGAATTACAAAAATGTTTGACATTAATTTTGTGAAAAAGGTGGGATATTGTGAAAATCGATTTCTCGAAAATTTTACTTAATACAGCCTTCTGGGTTACTTTAATTTGTCATTGCTGGAACGATCTTTAGGATTATGTTCTTGTTTCTGAAAGCTTTATGAGAATTCACTTTGAATATTTGGAGTTTCCGACCTAATATATATTATAATACGTGTACAAGATTTTGCTCCATATATGAGGGCCGTTATGATAAAAAGTTTATAGAGTGTAGTTTTCGTTTTTCTAGAGAGCGCTCAACATCTCATTTGCTAACTTCGCATTATCTCCAGGATGTCGTCAGTACTGACATTATGTTCGTTAAAAAATAAAAGAAGTTCTGTATTACTTCAAAAGTGTAGTTTTCAATCGTAAAGTGCTTTCCTAGACTCCGTGACAATTTTTTTGTTGATACGAAGTGCGTCATTTTGCACTTTCACTCTAAAACCCATTTGACTTCATCCTCTTTCCAATTCAAATAATGCTGTACTAACTGCTGATGTGCTCATGCTGATTATGTCACACAAAACTTACTATAAGACTTTGTACGCGATGGTGAGGATACTTGTTGCATACTAGTTAGCGCAAATTATAGGGTTTACTTCTCATTTATGAGGTAAAGAATACCGTACGACCATATTTTGTTTTGAGCTGCATGCAAAAAGCAGCTTATTATATATTCTGTCCAGCACAAAAAACAAGCAAACAGAAAAATGTACAGATAAATTTTAGTACACCGTAGTAACTCGTAGTAACTCGTGAGTCTGCGGTTACACTAGATGCGAATTTATACGAATAAGTGGTCGTACAATTACTTAAAATCATAGTGGTCACACTCGGCGCATACAGTATAAGAATACATACGACCGCAGTAGTTACACCGGACGCAACAAGTAGGTTAGATGATTCAATATCCATGCTCTATCTCTTTCAATTCGTACGACCAACTAGGTGAAAACAAAATATTTTGTTTGTATCAGAACGTCATACGAATACATATGAATTGTCATAAGCAGTGTAACCGCTTATATGTAGGTATATATATGTGTTTTTTGCATTAGATGAATTGGTATGAATCCATAGAACCATTTATACACATGAATTCGTATATAGTGTAACTGCAGGTTGAACATCGTTATTACGATCATCAAATATATTCATATATGACATATGAGTATATTTGTTCACACGTGGATTCATTTAAGAGCTCGCACATAATATCGTACTCATATACAAATGCGGAAGACGCTCCCATTCAATAACTCGAGTCCAATAAGCAACCAAAATAACGAACCAACCAACAAACCAACCAACCAGCAATTCAACCAACCAAATCACATATAGCAAAACCTCACACACACACTTACGCACTTAAATCGTTTTTACTCGCACTTGCACTAGGCGGTATTATGGCGCTCGCTTTCCTATTTTCTTCTCCATTCCTTCTTCCATTGTTATAATAATTTTTGTTTGCATTCTTTATCGACGTTGAACTTACTGCACATTGCACTGCATTAGCTGAAGATATATATTGTCGTATGCTCTTTTCGTGTGCGTGTGGCCGTGTGTTGCATTGTGTATATGTAGTACATACCTTTTGTACAACACAATACATAAAAAAGCGTTTGTTTTGCAATATACTTATTATAATTTTTATTATTATACAAGAACGTGCGTCCATATCCATACATTCATTCATTAACGTCGACGACATGACATTTTCGAAGTCAATGTCGTCGTACATATATATGTATATTTGCCGATGCGCTCGTGTCATCAGTGTTTATTATCAAGATCGTCATCGTCATCGTGGTGGTTGTTATCATCTTTGTCACCACCGTTGTGGTACCGTCTTCGATATAGTTTTCGTGGTTCTCGATCTTACGCACCGTTACATTTCTGTGATTTTCATATTTTTTGCGATATCTATTATTAAAACGAAAAATTAAAATAAACATAATTTCCTAGTATTATTATTAGTTTATTATAATACTTATAAATAAATAAATAAATATCTATATATATATATATATATATATATATATATATATATATATATATATATATATATATATATATATATATATTTATATATATATATATATATATATATATATATAGAAATTGAAAATGAAATTTGTGAAAGCAAAAATACAATTATATGCGCCTCTTAAATGTGTTATATGTACTGAAATAAACGTGTTTTACAAGTCAATAAGTTGAACATAGATCTTTAACTTGTATTGAATAATAATAGTAATAATAATAATAAAAATAATAATAAGAATAATATCATTATTAATAATAAAAAGGTATTAATGAAGGATCATATATTATTAACGCTATATCAAATTAGAGGCCAAGTTATGTAAAAAGTGACGCAATGAATCATATTGATAAAATAAATAAAGTCTGACAGCATAACTTATAATCTCATAGTAAAAGAGTTTATAATAACAGCGGGCAACAGCAAATTAATACATTAGAACACAATAAATTAAAAAAGACAGTCAAAGAAAGTGTCATATTTTCCATCTAAAAATACAATAGTAGAATAATGCAATGATAAAAATCAGTGCAATGAATATATAAATAAGTTAACATAAAAGAATTACATAAAAATTAGAAAAAGAAGAAATTAAGAAAACAGTTTTTTCAACAAAAACTTCTCTAAACATTTGTCATCACAATTACAGTAACCTTGCTGTTGTCATACGACTGTCGTCGTGTGCGTGTGTGTTAATCTTAAAATGTATATCAAATTGATATTACAAAAAATGTTTTGATTTTTATGATTTGGTGTCAATACAATCGCGTCGCATCGTATCACATAGCATCACATCAACTGCAAATATAAAAATGGATTTATCTACGGCATATCGTTATAATCAAAATATGATGGAATACTACACATGTAAAGAATTTTTTTCCACATAAAAGAATTAAATGCATACATATTTTTCTATTCTATCTATTATAACTACTTTTTTATGCTTCCGTGCTTCTTAATATTTCTATGATATTTCTGTCAGAGAACGAATAAATGTTTATTACATTATTATAGGTATCATATCTAATTTGGTAAAAATTTTGCGATTGAGTCCCAGTGACTGAAGGTTAGAAGTGTTTGGTTTTTAGTATTATAAGCTTCTACAAAACAGTAGAAGTAAACAGTAGTTGATTTATTAGTATATATCCGTATTGCTATTATTTTTATATCTTCAACTAAAATGTATCATATAGCATTTATCCCCAAAAATTCAATTTAGCCAGATTCGGTTTGAGAGCACATTTCTCAGGCAAGCTGGCATCAGCGCCGACAGCAACAAATGCTGTTTTGACACATTCCGTTATTGCGTGGGTGTGTATATAGGCGAGCAGAACGAAAAAAAAATTTGTTTCACAATTTTTCCTTCCAATCTTATCTTATCTTTAAGTATCTATCTCCACCAAAAGTCCCTATACATCCTGATTAATAACTACCCTAATCTTTTCGTTCAATTGTAATGGTTCGATATGCTTAATCTTTACATTCCTGTAACAATCATCGAACAGCCGGATGTATATCGTTACGTTTTCAACGTTATTCGATCACTGGATTCCGTCAATAATAAGTGCGACACTTATTTTGTACTTATTACGAGGGCGGTCCCAGAACTACCCGACTTAACAAAGAAAACAAATTTGGGAAAATTTTTCTTTATTTCTCAACATAGTCTCCTTTTAACTATAGCTTCAATACCTTGTTTATAGTATGAACTGTCTAGCTCAATAAAATAGCCATCTACCACAGACTCCACCTCTTCATTGTTTGCAAATCTTCTACCACCAAGCCATTTTTTCAAATTTGGAAATAGAAAATAATCCGAAGAAGCTAAATCTGGCGAATAAGGTGTGAGCTGAAGCAATTGCCGTCGCAATAGTGGATGTGTGAACTGGTGTTTTTGTTCTATTGTGAGCAAACGCGGCACCCATCTTGCACACAGCTTTTTCATTTCCTAATTTTCGGTCAATATACGATAGCACTTTTTGAAATGCTTGTAATTTCACCTAGCTCGCGCACCTTCTGCCGGCGATTACCCAATACCATTTTGTGGATTTTCTTAACCGTTTTGATTTTGGCAGCTCGTACAACCTCGTTTAAATTTTGCCACCCAATATTTTATGGTCGAAAACAAAAGAGCAGACTCCCCCAGAGTAGAATCTAGCTTTAATATTAGTTGGACTGAGACCTTCCAAATGAAAGTATTGAATTAAATAACGGTGACCAAATTTTCCATGTTTAAAAATTTACTGAGGTCGTTAACTTTTGACGACCCAAAAAAAAAATACTAAGCAACGTGGCGCCTTGAAACTTAAAACATAAGTTTGCCACTTTTGACCATAGTAATTTTTTTCAAGCTACAAACAACAATTTATTTAATGCATGGTTCTGTTTACAATCGCTCTTTAATGTACTTGTTACTTTAACTTGCAATCGTGTGGTGTTGCGTCGATCACTTTCTGAAGTGAAACCATTGATTTGTCAACAAACTCTCCCTATTTATACTCTGTGGCAACGCTCTAAAATCTTCTTTTATCGCTACCGAGTTTATTCTCTCTTTTTCTTGTTGATTGATCTAGTTACAAGTTTCTATCCTTCCCCCTGATATGGCGCAAATAGCTCCAAGTACACTACTTTAAATTTTAGCCTTTTATTCCAGGCGCATTGAATACGATACACTACGTCATTAATTTTTATATTTATCTCATATGGTTCTTCTCAGTGTGACTGTATTTTAGGAAACAGGCTTTTCTTTCGTTATAAAGCATTACAAGATCTTATTCGTGAAATCCTTTGAAATTTGCTCTCACATCATGCCTGGCCTTCATCTTGTCGCTTATCACTTACGATCGCACTTTGATGAACTGATGTACTTCATCCAACTGTCTCCGCTTTCCGCTAGTGTAGTAACCTTCGGTTGTTCTTGTTGGTGTTGTGACTCCAAATTTTAAATCTGGCAGTCTTAATTCGTTTCCAAAAATTGTCATTGGGCTAGTAGTAATCGTCTTATCATGTTGTGCGCATCGATATGCCATGAGAAACATTGGTATTTATCTATGACCCTTCTCACATATTCTTCCAAGGTACGGTTAAACCGTTCTATCATTCCATAAGATTGTGGATGCAAAGGCGTTGTACAAGTTTTGTGTATGCATCTCCTGGAATACAACTTATTCGAAATTTCAACTTAGTCTGAGTGTAACTCCATCGGTACATCAAAACTAGTAATCTATTGGCTGAACAAAACATCCGCAAGTGTGCTGGTTTCATGATTTAGTACGGGGTATACTTCAGGCCATTTAATGAAGTAATCTATAACCACCAGAACATACTTGTTCCCTGCGTTGCTTGTAGGAAATGATCCAGCTATGTCCATAGCAATTCGCTTAAATGGAGCACCCACGGTGTATTGGTTGATTTAATCTCCATTTTTTTTCAGTAGGACCTTTGGCCATTGTAGATTGTTCACACTTTCGAATTCCATCACCGACATGATCATGGCATCTAACCCAATAAAATCGTTTCTTTATTTTCTCGACGGCTTTGGTGATGCTCAAATGCCCTCCATTGGATGCATTGTGATGCTCAGCTACCACTTCATTTATTCTTGCCTTGAGTACTACCAGATGATCATTGGTGATTTTTCCATCCTCACTTTCCCATACGTAGAATAGACTTCCATCTCGTAAGTGCAGGCTTTGCCATTATGCCCAGTATGCCTTTTCTATTGGAATTCCATTAGCTATTTCGTGGCAATATCCACGTACGCCCTGCTCCTTGTATTCCAGTGATATTCTTGTACTCGTTTGGTGGTCCATGACTCCTCCGGCAATATATTCGTAAGTCGTACGTCGACAATGTGCACCTTGCTTTCTACTCGAGAGTAATGTGTACATTCCATTTTGCAGGGACGACCAGATAGTGCATCCACGTTACCAATGATGTCCTCCTTTACGATGTTCGATTGTAAAATCGTAACTGTGCAGCGCCCTAATTGCCCTTCTGGATTTTTAAACTGTAATAACCACCATAGCGCTGCGTGGACAGTTCGTAGATGGAAATACTGACCGTACAAGTACTTATGAAATACTTTACATATTCCAGTATTGCGAGCAGCTCTCTTCGCGTACACAGTAGTTTCTTTCGGACCTCGACATGATTTTACTGTAGTATGCTATTACTTTTTCTTGCCCATCTATGATCTGAGAGAGCACACCACCCATTCCATAGACATTAATATCTGTGTCCAACACAAATTTTGGACCAGGTACTGTATACGCTAATACTGGTACTGAATATATTATTTCTTTCGCTCGCCCATCACTAATAGTTTGTCTTTGTTGTTAAGTCATGCAAACTGCTGGCAAAGTTTGCAAGTCCGGGAACAAATCGTCTGTAGTAGGAACACAAGACGAGGGAGCTTCTTAACTCATGAAGGTTCGCCGAAATAGGCCATTGTTGGTACTTTCTCCTCGTCAGTACGTACCCCTTCCATGTTACTTTATGACCAAGATACTTAACTTCTCGCCTGAAAAGTGAAAAATTTTCGAATTCAATTTAAATTCTGCTGATTGTATACGCTTAAATACTTCTTTCAACTTTTCCAAATGGTCGTTAAAATTTTTTCCCATCAAGATGATATCATCGAGGTACACTAAGCATGTTTTCCAGTGTAGTCCGCTTAGTACACGTTCCATCAACCGTTCGAAAGTAGCTGTAAGGCCTTTTCGGTTTGCTCTTTAAGCACACCTGCCCATTCTTCCATTTGTGCTTTTAATGTACCTGATCTTCCACTTTTCATCGACGAACCCCTTTCACAATCTACTACGACAGTAACTTCCTGGCAATGACCAATCAATATTGACCAATATTTGTTTGTCTGCTTCCACCACCCACAACTTGCTTGTCTCATCATCCATAATCATCTGTGCCCAAATCACCGCTTCTGATTTTGCTGGAACCTCTTGGCGCTTACATATCGGTATTTGTTTGATGTTTCCACCAAACCTGTAACCGATATATAATTGTAACTCGACATTTACATAGCGTAGTATCCGTTGATTTAAATCTAACGTAAATCCATTATTTATCATAAAATTAACGCAAATTATTACGTCATCGATGATGTCGGCTGCGATGAAGTCATGTTCAATTTCATGTGCAATTTCCAATAGATACTCGTTTCTTTATCTTACCCAGAATCTGTGCATCCTCACCCGTTGCCGTACGCAATTTACTCCTAGTAAAGGTTCAAACCTCTTCACCAAATCGTTCTTGGTTATAGAATGTGATGCACCAGTATCCAGGGTTAACATGAACTCCATATTGTCCAATTTTCCATCAATAGTCAAGCTGCTTGGCACACGCTGTAGTTGTGAAATGTGAATGATGGGGCAACCCACTGTTGAAGTCAATTCACTCCCCTCTGAACTGACTCCATTTAGTTTAACGAATTGTTAGTGTGTAGCGATCGATGTCCGTCTCATTCTCCTCCTTTTATCTTTCTAGTTAAATCGATCTTAATCGCCTTCATGGTAGATAGCAATCACGCGCCATATGTCATAGTTTGTCGCAAATGAAGCACTAAATAATAAATTTGTTTTCACGCTCTTGTTTTTTGTAGTTCTTGCGTCAGACTTTATTACTGATTTGACTGCCTGACACACTGCTTCAACTAGATCTGTTGTTACGCTTCTAGTTGCGTATTCATGGCATTGGTCGACACGTTAAACTGGTGGTTCCATACGTAAAAGTACTGCTGGCTGTTTTGGCATATGCATTCCTTGGTGACATGATTAGAGCCCGCTTCCTCTCTCCATCACGTATACCATCTATGTATGCCTCTATTTATATTTTTTCGTCGAATTTTCCGAATTCTTCCGCTCAATATAGGAAGTGAGTTCCTGAAGGCTCCCATTACTTCGTTGCACTTGTTATCTTAATTCCATTCCTTACAATTGTCTCTAATATTTTTTCCATATTTGCGCTGAAGTGTCCCCATCAGTGATTGGCAGCTACTACGATCTCTTTCTGGAACCACGTGCAATACGTCTGAGGTATTACTTTTTAATGCGGCTATAAAAGCAGAAGTTTTGTAACTATCGTCCCATTGATTTAAAATCGTTTAGATTAGGATTGTTGATATTATATCTATATATCGATATGGACTATATTTTTGATTCCGATATGATATTATCGGCGCGATATTTTTTTGGACGATAATATCAGTTCGAATAGTATTTGTGGTACTTTGTTATTGATTAAAATCTGTATTATCTTCTCTTTCCGCCATATTTTGTGTAATTGTCATCGTGACAGAATAGAGTCGCAATCACCACATTAGTGAAACAACTGTGTGCAACATTGTGAAAAAATTTTATCAAACTTGGTCCGTACCCGATGTTCCGAAACCACAAAGAGTGCGGAATGCACACAGTGCTGAGAATATTGCTGCCGTAAGTGAAATTGTCTTCGAGTCTCCCTAGTGTTTATTTGCCATCGTTTGCAACAATTGTCCATTTCCGCGACCTACATTCATCGAATTTTGAGCTCGGACTTGAAGTTACACCCATACAAAGTCCAATTGACGCAGCAACTGTTGCCTCGTGACCATGCACAACACCGTACATTTGCTGATTGGGCGCTGCAAATGGAATACAGCAAACGCGCTGAGACCCTAGCCGCAGAAACTTTTTGTTCTCATTACACCCTTTACGATAAAATCCCTTACTAAATATTATATTTATGATAGTTACAAGTGTTTTGTACATATGAGTTAAACAAAAGTAACGATTATAAGTATAATTGATCAACATTTTCTAATTAACATAATAACTTTTATATTTTTGAGAATAAAATTAGTATGTAACATTGAATTTTTTAAAAGTAACTTTACACAGATCAAGTCAACACGCCAACGCTTATAATTTCGAAGAAAATGGAACATTGCCGAGTATAACAATTGCGAGCATTTTTGAAAATAAGCACATCAAGTAGAAAATACACTAACATGCAGAACAAAATTACTACATTTTTTCAAATTATGAATATCTATCTGTAGGGGTGTACAGTTTCTGAGCTTCGGCATTACCGACAAATGTCCCAACCTATGGCACTCTGGCACCTATTTCTAAACTAGTAATACTAAAAAACCTTTAAAAATATTTTTTTTAAATTCTAAGTAATTGTTGGTAGTCCAAAAAAAAAATATGTCATTTGATTATTTTTAAGAAGAAACTTTTTCGAAACATGTATTTGCGGCAACATGGTACTAGAGATCGATTGATCATTTGTACATCGCTTGAAAATGTGTTGTTCTTTCCAACAATATATTGTTTGTATAAATCAATTTAAAATTTATTGAATATGGGAGAAGGAAGTTGAAAAAAGAGGATTGTTCGATGTATTGATGAATATTTCGATGTATATTTCAAAATTACTCATTTTCTGTTGTTCCATGACGTAAAAAGCCAATTATTGAACATAGTTTTAAGATTTTGGGTGAAAGATAAATTTATAACAAACATTTTAAGCATAAGTTCGCAAGGTAGGCTTAGTTGTCATGCGATTCACACCATTTTTTGATATATCAAGGCCCCGTTTTACCAAGCACTTTTTACTTTGCAATTTTGTAATATTTTATATTGCAAAGTGTTTTCGTTTTACATCATTTTTTGAAAATTTAGACCCGCAATTTTGCAACTGCGCAAATTTTTAGTTTTTCAAAGTTGGAGCGTTTCATCAAAAACTAAATTTATTGTGCATATTTTACTTTGTATGCTAAATTGCAAAGTTTGCAAACAGAATGGAATAATATACTTATTTGGTATTGCGTTTGGGATGATTGATATAGCTAGAATTCGGTATAATTTTCAAATCATGTACTATATTATTATTGTGACACAAACCTAAAAAATAGCGACAATGTGTTAATTTTTCTTTTAATTTTATTTTTATTTATGTTTTTATAAAGGGTAGAGTCTTGCAAGGCTAAATAAAATAACTTCCAATATTCAGAAAACAATGAATTTTTGTACACAAGTGTCTCATTGGTGACAATACTCGTACATATTTATATTGGTTTTAACCAATTTGGCCGTTTCGTTTATTGTTTAAATAAAACAAAACTATTTTTCACTTTAAGGTTCCAATTTCTCTGAACCTATTTAATATAATGAAGTGAAAATTTTCTATAATGTAGCCATTCGACAGTTTTATACATAATTTAACAATTTATAAATGTGATCTCTTCCCTTTTCTCATAAATAAAGAATTTAGTTATATTTTTCGATTTGTTCACATACCTGGCTTATGATTATATTTTCCGATTTGTTCATATACCTGACTTATGTTTTGTCGTAGGTAGGTATAAAGGGAAATTCTCTTGTTTGTGTGTGTACACAAACTGAGAGGTTTTGTGACAGGAATTTTTGTTGAAATATTTGAATTCGGGAAAATCCCATTATCTTGATAAGAATAAAATCATATGAAGATAAGCTTTTAGCTTTTCTTAAACTTTATTATGAAGGGTCAAATCTTGCAATGATAAATAACCTAACTTCTACTACTCAGAAAATAATAAAATTTCGTACACAAGTGTCTTCTTTGTAACAATACATGTTTATCTTGGTTTTAAACAATTTCACAGTTTAGTTTATTGTTTAAATAAAAAAAGAACAAATTTTCACTTTAAGGTTTCAATTTCTCCTAACCTATATAATATGAAATGAAAATTTTCCACAATGTAGCTATGCGAAAGTTTTATACATAATTTTACAACTTATAAATGTTACTTCTTTAGTTATATTTTCCGACTTATTAACCTATGGGGCGGTGCCTCTTCACATACCTGGCCTTTGTTTTGGCCGTTGGCTGGTATAAACGAATTCGAATTTTGGGGAATCCCATTTGCGTTACATCAATAAAACCATATGAAAAAGAAATAAAAGCTTCCTTAAATACTAGTCTTTATAACAATTTTATCAGTTCAGATTTCGATCAGTCGTGTACATACCTGGCGTATGTTTAGGTGTGGCTGCTTGACTTTGAATACAGTGTAAATACAGGGTGAATTTTTAAGAACCTTCGGATTTGATTAAAAACAAAGAACACAAAATTTGGAGAAATGTATGAAATCTTTATTTGAGTCTATAGAACGATCTTTATTATTTAATGTTTAAAGATGATTTCATATAATTGTTGACCGCGGCTGCGTCTCAAATGGTTCATATGGCACCGTCTTGTTGAAACCACATGTCAGGCAAGTCCAGCTCTTCCATCTTGGGGAAAAAAAGTTTGTAATCATTGCACGGTAGCGCTCGCCATTCACAGTAACGTTTCTGCCCTAGTCGTCATTGAAAAAGTACGGTCCAATGATCCACCGGCCCAAAATCCACATCAAATCTTGAAATGCTGCTGGCTGCTCTTCACAACAAATATGGCAATTTTGATTGTTCATGTATCCATTCAACCAGAAATGAGCTTCGTCACTGAACACAATTTTCCTATAAAAAAATGGATCTTCATCCAACTTTGCCAGCGCCCATCCACCAGAAGTTAGCAGTTGTAGTAGGTCGTGTACCTTAAATTCTTGCACCAGCTGTATTTTAAAAGGTTTTACACCCAAATCCTTCCGCAAAATTTTCAACATAGTGGAGTAACAGAGGCCCAGTAACGAAGCAATAATTTACGGTCATCAACAAAACTGGCGGATACAGCTTCGATATTTTCCTCTCTCGGCACTCTACGTATGCGTGTTGGTGGTTTAATGTCCAATTATGTAAATTTGGTGCAAAATTTAGTCACAAGATTCCGAATAGCCGCCTCAGAAGGTGACCCAAACTGACCATAAAATGGAAGAACTTTAATAATAAAATTCAATAATCTGGAAGCATTGTTCGTTTGTATGTCGATTCATGGTTAAATTATAAACCAAACTGAACATGTTTGAGCGTAACATGTTACACGAAAACAGCTGAGCTGCCAAAAACAGTGTAGCCAAAAAGAAAGTTGCTAAAAAAAATCACCCTGTATATTGTTCGCATCTTTCATGCTTATTATATGTGCCACTAAAAAGAATAAAATAAAAATCTACAAAAAAAAAAAGTTTTAAAAAAATGCTTTTCTTTAACTTGAAAGAATTAAAAAGAAGAATAAAAAATTAAATTGTACTAAAAATTAAAAAAAAGCATTCAATTTAATATGTCTTAATATGTCAGTAGAAAGTCTTTAATATGATGTCTTATAATTGCAAATCTCACATATTCCATACATGCAAAAATAACTCTTATCGTATGAAAACTACGGATAGTTGTTATTAAAGGTAGTTGTATAAATTGGCACTAGATAAAATTATCATTAATCGGTTACTTTATCCTGAAGTACATAAACGTTGAAATTTTGTAGGCAATTTTTTTTACAAAATTTGGCTTAATATGTCTTTGACCGGCAGGAACAACTAGAAAAGTGTATGTAGATTACTCATACACTTGCCGTTATTCCTGTTATATTCAGAAATAATACATATTGAACTATAAATAGGTTAGGTTAGTTTAGGTTATTAGGTCTATTAGGCCAGAAAGGCCCATTGTGATACCACCGAGCTTCTCTTCCAATACGGTTGTGCGTGTTAAATTTGGACAGCATTAGAAAGGAACTACTTATATAAGACGGCAGAGCCCCTGTGACATCAATTTAACTTAGGTTTGTCACAGAGCTCTTTTAAGAAGCATTTTTGGCAAATTGTTATTGTAAAAATTGCAAATTACTTGCCGACAGATGGGTATCGTTCGAAAGAAAAACCTTTTCGATATTAAATTTTGTTATGCTTCAGCCAGGGATTGAACCTACGACCTGCAGATCAGAAGGCCACCGCACTAACCACTGAGGCACCGCACCAGAATATTCAGCATATTTTTATAAAAACTTGGCTTTTGAAAAGGTTTCAATTTCATCTGAAGCTTCGCCGCTAGTTTTTCACAAGATAGCATCCAACAATAAGATGATACGCAAAGGTGATAGAACACAACCTCAGTGTACTCCTTTTTTGTCACTGCCATTTCCTTTGAAATGAACGTATAATTGGCGCAAGTAGCTCATAGTGTTTTAATAGCTGAGCTGGTGTGTTTACAGTCCCTCCGGTTTTGTTATTTTTGAGATTCTGTAAAGCATCAATTTACACCAGCACGGCTGGATCAGCTATTTTACTGGTTTACTTTGTTATTTTTTTCATTATGAGGGTTTTGGGGATAACAAGCTTTTTTGCCAACCACTGTCAATTAATACAATCAACGAAATGAAGAAAAAGACGATGCTCTATAGTTGATGGTTTAACAACGAATGAATGCATATATTGAAAGCAAATATCAAAAAGAGGTATATACAGATTTTAGCTTGAGCAAACAATAGAGAGAGTAAAATAAAATGGAACGCATGAAATAACAAGGCAGCTTCCGAACATCCTCCCCCTGTTGGAAGCTTATGGGCTTTTAACATCTTCGATTGGCAGGAGACATAGCCTTGTTACTGCTCGGCGAATTATTTCAGAGTTCGTACGAATAACTGAACTCTTGCTACTTTATCCTTACCTTTAGAGAAGTGCGTTCTTGGAGAAGTGTGAAATAAGCGGTACTCCAAGATTTCCAGTACGCTTGTTGCATTCGTGTAACTTGTTGCCATAAGCTGAGTCGACTCAATTTGATGTTAGACAAATCAAGTTCTGCGGCTGCTGTGAGTGCTCCTCCAGTTAAAAAGTGTGCGGAAGTCAAACGGCTAAATCTTCGAGATGCTCTGAAAGTGGCAGAAGACGTTGCGAATTCATTATAGCCGTAATTTGGCAGATGAGCGTCCTGAGCTCTACGAAACCAAGTACCGCCGGACCAACTGTAAGCTTGAGATGGTAATTCGCGATTTTCATGACGCTTTCCACAAACCACCGAAGTGCGGAGAGCGAGGGGGTATGAAATGCCAAACTATGCCATCGTCAAGGCACTGTGTTTCAACAGCTTTAATATTATTGGCGTCTGACAGCATTGAACGAAGCTCACTTAATTCGTTTTACGTGCCTAAAAAGTTTGTCGCATTGTCTGACCATATGTTGCGTGGCTTTCCTCGCATTCTAACGAAGCGCTTCAGGGCAGACAAAAACGATGCAAAACAGACATGTCCGTTGAAAGTTCTAAATGAACTGCCTTCGTTGTGAAACATATGAATAAACATATATAGCATTTTATGGGAAGCTTCTTCATTTGATTTAAGATTTGTAGTAGAAAGGACAGCAAAAATCGACGCTCGTGGTATAAAATGGCCGCTGCATTCGAACTCGCTCTTCAGGCAAACTGCCCATAATGTGCTGCAGCAACTTGGGCTTAGCATGAAAGCATCTTTTGCATGTATTTATCGAACGCGCTACAGATTTTCTGCCTCCAATCGGCCAATATTGAACCGAATTGTCGCCAACAATGATTGTGGATCAGCATGAAGTAATTTGAGATGAAAACCTTCGATAATGCTGGCGGTGACTAGGTGGTGGTTCAACTCAGCTCAACTCAGTATTTTGCAGCCGGGTTAATCGAGCGTTGAGTCCTTAAGCACTCATACTCTGTCGAGAATGTTGATATCTGAATCATTTGCAGCAAAATGCGAGTGACAGCTTCTATTTATTCAAGACTTAAAGACACCGAAGATCTCTGAGCCCTCCCTCTCAGAAAGCGGCTGATGTACGCATAAACTCTCTGCATTGTCTTGAAAGAGTTAACATATTTACAATTAATAGAGTAAGCAACTACCTCAGGACCTGTAACCAGGACGATCTTCCTCCTCTCAAGAGTACATTCGCTTAGATTTATAATGTTAGGACATTCGCTATCAGGCTGTTGTAAAAATGACGGACCATGCTTCCATAGCATGCAGTCAATAAGCTCCTTCGACAAAGCCCCTCTGGATAAAATGTCGGCAGGATTCGCTTCAGATGGTACGTGACGCAAGGACATTCCCCTTGTTAACTCCTGTATTTTGATTATTCGATTTGCTACGAATACATTGTAATTAGCTGCTATGTCGTTCAACCAGGCGAGTGCTATTGGCGAGTCAGATCAACAAAAGAACTTTCTCTTGAATGCATCTAGTTTTGCGATTGAATTAAAGAGTTCAGCGAACAATGTTGCAGCTCAAAACTCAAGGTTGGGCACCGTCAATGCCTCGAGAGAGCGATTGACTTTGATTGCACCTTCTCGTCGTGTGCCATAGGCTACCATGCTTCCGTCGCAAAAAACGTGAATTTTAAGTTTTGCTCCAACCAAACCTACTAAGCGCGGAAAGCTGAACTTGACGAAATTTAAATCAGTACGCAGTCGGTTCCAATGAAATTGCAAGATTGCGGCAGGCTTTCATCCCACTTTCATTCTCCTTCCATAGCGACTGCAGAAATATTTTGGCCTTTGCAACGACAGGGCCAATTAGATCAAGTGGATCATATATAGCTTTCGAAATTAAGCAAAGACAAAGAAAACAAAAAGTTATTTCTTCTTGGCTCCCAAATGAGACCAAGAGCTTTGGTTATACCACTGCCATCATCAAATGATAAAATTTCTGCTCTGCATGATGGATCGACTCGTTGCAATATGTCGTCACTGCTCGAACATGATTTTCTCAAAATAAAATTACCTCGCTGCAACAATTCATCAGTTTGCCTCTTCAACGCCTTCACTTCGTCGACTGAATTTCCACCAGATATGAGGCCATCCACATAAAAGTAGCGCTTGATTATTTTGGAACCAAGTTGATAGTTATTTGCCTCATCATCTGCTAGTTGATGCATAGCCCGAATGGCTAAGGATGCAGAGGGCTTTGTGCCATACGTAACGGTGTCAAGCTTGTATGTTTCAAATGGTTCAATACAACACGAAGCTTTGTTATGGTGCTGTCAGTCTCTAGCACACAATGATGCGGCAAGAAATTTACAGTTGCTCCAGCCGGAACTTCTCGAACCAATGACATATGCTTTAGTTGCAGATAGTCCTTTATGAATGTTGAGTATTCAGCCTTCAACTCGGGCTTACGCTCGAGCGTCTTGAAGAGGCGTACAACTTGCAAATGCGAATCACCTAGCAAGTTGCTATTTAGTTTTAATGGCAAACGAACTGAATACTCCCCAGTGCACAATCGTCGATGAATACGAACGAAATGCTCTTCGCATTCCAATTCCTCGTTAGTAAGTTGAGCAGCCTCATTGTTGTTTTCGACATCCCGAAATTGTTTTAATAAATCGTTGAGAGCACAATCAGAGTCTGAAACGTCTTTGACAGCGATTGTGTGACGTGATTTCTTTTCAATTGTTAGATCAGCTTGCCCTGACACGATCCAACCCAACTGCGTATTCTGAAATATTGAAGAATTTGAATTGAGACGAATTTGGCCCACGCATAGTGAATATTTGCTGGAATATTCCATTCTACGTGTGACAAATCGATATCTGGCTAATTTGTTGTTATTGCAGGCACAATAACTGCGGAAAATGACGTGGCATAATTGCCATCAGTCATTTCAACGAAATATGCATTTGCAATAATGTCCGCTTGGCCTATACCAGCGATTAGCATTGAATTTGGGACCCTTTTGAGTTGCAACAAATTCGCTAATTTAGATGTAATGCAATGTATTTGTGAGGCTGAATCTAATAAGGCTCTGCAAGGCACAAATGATCTGCAACGATTTTTCACCAATACGATGGCTGTAGCGAGCATTATGATTGTTTTCGGCACAGTGTTTGAAGGGTGAGCGAGAGCCTTAGAATCAGTGACAGGGGCGGCTTTGGCTTTGATGGGAATGGCACCGCTATCAGGAATTGTTGTTGTTGTTGGTGCAGGCGACATATGAAGTAATGTGTGGGGCTTAGAAGAGCAATTTTTACAAGCGCTTGATTTACAGTTTTTGGCGACGTGCCCTTTCTTCAAACAATTTATGAAAAGTTGAAGTCGCTTGGCCGAAATTGCATGCTCTGAAGCATCACAAAATATGCAACCCTTTGTGGTATTTGCAATAACATAAGATCTATTGCGATACACATGTTTCTTGTTTGTCACCTGGTTGCAAGGCGCTTTATCTGCCAGTGCTATGTCCACATTTTCCAGCATCTGAGATCTATTTTACAAAAATAATGTCATCGATTTTCATGATGGCAGCTCATTCGTGCACGCCTGCTCTTCCCACATGGCCTTTGTAGCGTTATCTACCTTGGTGTTAACGAGATGTATGAGTAGGCCATCCAACAGCTCATCATTGGTAGCAATAGTTTGCAACGCACGCAAGTGTGAGCAAATTGTGTCACTAAGTTCCCTCAACCCTGTTGCCGAGCCTTCAACCACTGACCTTAAAGCGAATATTTCCTTGATATGTGAATGAAATTGATTTCTTTTAATATCGAAACGCCTCTTTAAGAAAATTACCGCCTTTTCATAATTATTGTCGGTTATCTCCAACGATCTGATGGCCTCTAACGCTACGCCACTCAAACTGGACTTGAGGTGCTGGAACTTCTCGACCTTATTTAGACTTGGCTCACTGTTCACAACTGCGCAAAATAATAACCAAAGGTCTGATCACTCAGTAACCACACCATTGAAACGAGGTAAGTGAAGCGCTGGTAATCGTACCTTTGGTGTATGCACCAATGCAGACATAGCAGGGTCATGAAGAAAGGACTGCCTACGCGTGGTTGAACGAGCATCACCCAACAGTCACACCAAGAGCCTTGCTTAAATGTGATTTCACGATGAAATAAGCTTCCATAAACTTACTTCGCGTATCGCTCTCTATTTCGCCATTGTCCTCTAGCTCCAGCTGAGATTGAACATCCTCGAATTGCGATTGCAAACGTTCCAGTTGTTTTGCCTTCACGTATAAGGTTGAATCATTCAAGCCATCTAAAATGTTTGCAGTTGCTGCCTCATTCATAGCATTGATTTGCCTCAAAAACCATAAGCTTTAGCGTTTAAGAAATGTGTCTCCACCTGGTACAGTCTCATCAAAAACGGAACCTCGTTTTTTGTCTAATCTTGGCATATTTCAGATGTGCAAAATGTGCAAATTTACAGTAAAGCCAAAAAAAACAACGAACTTACAACAACATCTACTCCACCACTCAACAACTAACAACGACTAATTGCTGTTCAGCACAACGACAAAGCAACTAAAAATAGTTTTTCCCAACAGCAACTGTCAGCCTTTTGTTTTAACAACTAAGGGTAAACGAAATATTCAATGCACAGTACAACAGCGAGTAAAATGCATGTATTGAACTAACGGAACTCGATCTACGAAATGTAATGCGTGATGATTTGTACAAATGAAAAAAGAATTGAACTATATATTTTAATTTGAACCGAATTATAAAAATTAAAATATACGACACGAAAGTTCGAACTTTTTGCTTTAAATCACGACCACGTCGGGGTCACCTATGTTTTGGGGATAGCAAGCTTTTTTACCAAGCACTCTAAATTAATACCACTAACGAAATGAATAAAAACACAATGCTCTATAGTTGATGGTTTAACAACGAATGAATGCATATATTGAAAGAAAAAAGGTATATTCAAATTTTAGCCTGAGAAAACGATAGAGAGAGTAAAATAAAACAGAATGCATGAAACAACAAGGCAGCGTCTCCGAACAAAGAGTAATAACGTACTCAATTGTAAGTGTTACGCTGAAGGGCGTTTTCACTGAAAGCTAAATATATTTTACAAAATCTATATGACATATTAATACTTATATACTGATCCTTCTATATCATTACTTTATGATCAAATATCTTTGGATTATGATAATGATTTAATTTTTTGCTGTGTTGAGTGTAGTTTTAATCGGACTTCTAAAGTTGAATATATTTCGTATCGTAACTACAACTCCATTGACTATGCTTCTCTATTTGATGAGCATATCGCAAAGAGTTGGAATGATTGTTGGCTACTTGATACAGTTGATAAGAAACTTAGTTTTTTGGAGATTCTTAAAACCTTTAAAATCTCTAAAAAATCCTGTTCTTCTATCAGAGTAAGAAACAATCTATATTCCATATGGAAATGAGATCGGACGAATTTTGACAATGATGCTTATAAAATTGTTCGAACAATGCTAATTTGGTAGTTGGACAATCTAAAACACGTTCTCCAAACTTCACTGCAGTTTCTTCAAGGAACCAACAAAAATAATACATAATACAGATGTACATGTACACTTAATTCTGAGATGCTTAGCATATTTTTCATTTCATCTACTATCTTAATTGAAGAATCGAATTCAATAACTGTCTCAGTAAAGTTAAACGGCAGACACCTGGATTAGACCCAGTTTCATTTGAAATAGTTAAATCTCTAACACCCACTATTAAGAAACGTTTATTTGGTCTATGCAAGACACTTTTTCACCTGGAAGATTGTAGTTGTTGCACCAATTCTAAAGCCAAATAAGGATATATCAAGTATCAAGACTTTCCGCCCAGTCTCCTTACTGTCCTGCCTATCTAAACTTCTCGAAAGGATCATTGAAAAAATAATATATTGGTTCATGGAAGAAAGAAAGCATATAGCGCCAAATCAGGTTGCCTTTAAATCTGCAAGAGGATGTGAAAACGTATTGCTCTACATAGATTTTTTTGTATCAATCGCTTTATCAGCGCGAAACCCCGCTATCAGCTATACTTTTCCATATTAAAAAAGCAACAGCTGCCATAATTAAATTAATTTGCTATATCTCTAGTAAAAGTTGAGTTCGTATTAATAGTCTTTCCTGCATAGTAATAATTTTATTCTTAAGCAAACTTCATTATGGTTTATATCTGTACGGGAACATTTACCAGTTTGTATTTCTTGGGTTTCGGTAAATTTGTGTTTGTGGTGCAATCTCACCTACACCTATTTCGGACGAAATATGATAACTTGAGAGAGTTAGGTCAAAGTCTTCTCCTCTAATTGCATTGGTTTGTCACCATGGTTGAGGATTAAAATTATACCTAACTAAAAACTCAAGAAGGTACTCACCACTTATGTTGATATTTGTACTTCCACATGTTGTGTGGTGGCCACTAGCATCACACCAGAGTATCCCGCGTAGATGTTTTTGTTGGCAGTACTTTGTTAACTCGAGGACTTATTTAGTTGAAGTTGTGTCTGCGTCTCCAGGGAGATACGCCAAGGCAAGGATTACCTTATAATTACCTTTGCCGAAATCGCCACAAGATCTTCAGTGATAAACTGTGAAAAAGGGATAAATGTTAGTTTATTACTAATTAGCATCGTCACTCTTGGGCGTTCATTATTGTTGGCGTAAATCAACCTACCATTTATATTATTTTGCCTCTTAATAACCCCACTATACGCCCAGAGTTTTTGAATAAACGCTTTATTTAAGACTTCGGTGTAGAATCTCCTTGCCAACACATCCGAAGCAGCTTTGGAGTGATGGAGATTTATTTGAAGGCACTTAAGATGCCTTTTCTTCGTTAATAACTTATGCGTGGGTCGGGTAAATATATATCCCATTTCCAAACCATTAGTGACCTTTTCCTTCCACGGTTTCTTCCTGCTAAGGCTGCATCTTCAGCTGATGTTCGATCGCCTTTTTTTTCTCTATTACGGCTGTGGCTTCTCTCATCGTCATGAAGCGGTGGACCCATTCTCTTGTATTGTATTTGCCTAATATACTCTCGAATTAATCATCATTATTCCTATATTAGGTGGTTTGGTGGTGTTTTCGCAAGGTAACGTGTCTAACTGCCTCAACCAGGTGGGGCTAGCGCAATCCTTGTTGAAATCATCGCAAGTCAACTCACTGACTGTCATGTAGTTTGATCTGAGCGCTATGTGATGATACCTTTATTTGTTAATGAGGGGTAGTCATATAGCTTGCTCTGCTTACTCTGTGATGGCGCTTTCATTATTATTAATGGGGGCCCTCCATGTGGCGACCACCGGGCAACGTCCTCCTGGCACCTGCTGGAAGGCGGCTGAAGTGAGTGGCGAAAATCCCCTCGGTTAGAGGTTGTGCGTTGGGTTTGGGACCCTCCACATAAAAAACCCCCCCAATGAAAAAAACAAATATGCCTCGGATAAGGACTACCGCTTTTGTTGATGACCCCCGCAAACGAAAAAAGGACCACGATTTACGGATATGCAACTGGAATGTCCGGTCCCTTTATAGGGAGGGTGCCTCTATCCAGCTGGTTGATGTCCTCGAAAAATACAGAGCTGACATCACCGCTCCCCAGGAAATGTGATGGTCAGGACAGGGCTGCTCCAAAAGAGCGTCCTGTGATATCTACTACAGTTGCCATGCTGAAAGGCACGAATTAGGATGTGGATTTTTGGTCAGCAAGAGACTACGACATCTTGTCTCACAGTTCACGCCTGTGAACGAACGGCTGGCCACAATCCGCATCAAGGCAAAATTTTTCAACATCAGCCTTATATGTGCCCACGCTCCGACGGATGAGAAGGACAATGTGACCAAGGAGAGCTTCTTTCAGCGCCTCGAAGAAGCTTATGACGGCTGCCCCCGCCACGATATCAAAATCGTGCTTGGAGACTTTAATGCCAGAGTGGGCAAGGAAGGTACCTTTGGACCAACTGTAGGAAAATTCGGACTCTACCACAACACCTCCGATAACGGAATGAGGCTGATCGACTCCGCAGCAGCACGAAACATGGTAATTGGTGATACCATATTCCAGCATCTCGACATCCACAAAGCGACATGGCTGTCTCCAGATCAACGTACAAGAAACCAAATTGATCATGTGGTGATTGACGGAAGGCATGCTTCCAGTGTGATGGACGTGAAATCGATCCGTGGTGCCAACATCGACTCGGATCACTACCTTGTTGCAGCTAAGGTGCGCACACGCCTATGTGTTGCAAATAACAAGGGAAGTCCCACACAGAGAAAGCTCGACGTCAGTAAGCTGCTATCACCAGAGACAGCAGATGAATTTTCCACTCGACTATCGGATCTGCTTATGCAGAACACTCCCCCACTTGATGATACATGCGCACTTGATGATACATGACACATATATCCCACTCCATGACTACTGCTGCCGAGGAGGTAATCGGTTACTACCGGCCTCTGAGGAATGAGTGGTATGATCAGGAGTGTCGCGACGCTACCGCAGAGAAAGACGCCGCCTACAGAAAAACCCTGCGTGCAGGCGCAACGCGAGCTGTTAAGGAGCGGTATAGAGAGAAAAGGAGTGCAGAGAGTCGTCTTTTCAGGCGCAAGAAGAGGGAGTTGGAAAGACGCGAGTGTGAGGAGATAGAGATGTGTACCGACAAGAATGAGACTCGAAAATTCTTTGAAAAGATCAAGCGCCTGAGTGGAGGTTTAAATCCCGGAGCCTCTTCTTGTCGTGATGGAAATGGGAATCTGGTTACGGATGTCCAGAGTGTACTGAAGCTATGGAGGGAACACTTCTCCACGTTACTGAATGGCGATGCTACGAACAATTCCGCCAGTGGAGGAGATTGCCCGATAACCCCAATTACAAATGATGGTGTTGATGTTCCACCACCCGACTATGACGAGGTTGAAACGGCCATTTTAAGGCTGAAGAACAACAAAGCTGCAGGTGCTGATGGCCTGCCTGCCGAGTTGTTTAAGACCGGAGGCGATGAGCTGCTCATCTGCATGCACCAGCTTATAAGCAGAATATGGTCGGATGAAAGCATGCCTGATGATTGGAGGCTCAGTGTTCTCTGTCCTGTACATAAAAAAGGAGACCCCACAATTTGCGCCAACTACCGTGGCATAAGTCTCCTGAGCATCGCGTACAAGGTTCTATCGAGCGTACTGTGTGAAAGGTTGAAGCTTATGCACAGCAACCTGATTGGACCGTATCAGTGTGGCTTCAGACCTGGTAAATCCACCATCGACCAGATTTTCACACTGCGCCAAATCCTGGAAAAGACCCAAGAAAAACAGATCGA